>CM070032.1:73989577-74005214 GCA_036250615.1 Ptychadena robeensis | reverse complement strand
AAAAAAAGAGGCAATATGTTTTGTCCTACTGTAGACTTATATTTTCTCCAGCATCTCTGCAGGCATTTATTACATGTTAGGTGACTTTTAGAGTGCCCGTCCAACTTTTGATCCTTCTGACTGGCTGCTACAACAGTAACAATAAGAAGTGGATGGTAGCAAAATATTGATACTGAAAAAAAGTGTAACCGTTAGAGCTTGTCACCACTTGCGCGATTCCATTTATTTGAATAGCCCTGTCCCCGTTTAGGCTGGCGGCCATGGGTGGCTGATCGCCATGAATTGCACCCATAGACATGAATGGACGCAAATTTTAACCGCATCCATTAATTCTCTTTGGACGCGATCGGGGGCGGCTTCATGACTCCATGTGAAAAAAAAAAAACGAAACGCGCCGCCAAAGTGGGGACAATCCTAAATATATGGCTGCAGAAACCCAGTATGTTGGAAGAAAGTACTTCAGAATACGGTCCTTCAGTAGCATATAGCCCAGGACTTAAATTGCTATTGTGACTTTTGGATCTTATTAGATTCAGCTGAATTTGACTGTAAGTTTTAAATTAATGATTTTTTTTTATTTTATCCCTTATATGTTGCAAAGCTGTTACAGGAAAGTCATAGCTGGTGGTAGGTTTCATGAAAGGATTAAAATGCAGTGAATGAGAGTGTTGAGCCATGGACAGTCTTACTGGGGAGAAAATGTTTTGACAATGTAGGTTGTCTAGTGTAGATTGTCTAGAAGGGGCCACACACAGTTTGGCTTTCAATCAACATAAAAAAAAACGATAATTTGAAAATGAAATTCTTTTTTTGCTGACTCGATCAATCAAAAGTGATGGAAATCAAACATTAAATGCAAAGTCTTGTAATCACTCATGTTGATAAAGTTCAGTCGCTAGTTCAAGTATCTGGTATTTCAATGGTACTATGGAGCATGTACACAGGGCTTTGGAAAGGGATCGATCTGTTTTTATTTGATTACACTGTGTGGTGGTACGGTTACGGGGGACCAGCACTACATAGTTGTTGGGAGATCTAAAGGAAATTGTATGGTGTGATCTAAAGTTGTATAGGGGGCTTAGCACAGGTGTGTTGTACCTGGCAGCTTTTAAAGCAAGCTTTGAACAGCTGCAGTAAAAGCAGAGGAAGATATGTCAGGGCAGTAAAGGAGCTTGTAAAGCTGTGCAATGATAAAGGTTAAGGCACATGAAGGCCTGCCATACATGCATCAATCTGTAGGCAATTTCACAGCTAATCAATAAAGCGTAAAATTGCCTGCGGATCCCAGCTCCTCACATAGAGCAACCGATCCATGTTGCCCACAATCGCGATCTGCCAGAGATGTCTGTTTTTTTCAGGTCAATTGTATTACTTGTGTAGACCAGGGTCCCCAAAGTATCGGCCGGCACACATAGAGTACGCTCCGATTCTCTGCCACTCAAGAATCCCACAGGGATCGCTGTGTGTATGGCCGGCTTTACACAGATCAATATTAGGTAAAGAAATTGATGGCTGCGTTAAAGTCTTGTCCTTACTGGCGACGGGGTGGCGCAAACCTGCGGCATCTGCAAGCTGCCAGCCGCTCGCAATTGAACAAAGTGCATGATCGGTCACGGCCGCCACCATGGCTAAGAATTCAATGCAACCAATAGCAGCCAAAAACCAGTGGGCTTTTCCCCACTTGCGCAGCTGCCCGCGTTATGAAATGTGGGCACCCGCGCAAGTGGGGACAAGTCCATTGAAATTAATGGAAGCCACCTCACTCCAGCCTGCATTGCAATGTTCTCACCCTCTACATCTCCTAACTGCTTCTGGGGACCTTTCTCCATGTGTGGTGGGACTGCCGTAGGGTGCATAAACTATGGATAGGGAGCTGCAACCTCTTGCGCACATTTGTGCACTCCCCTCTGCCTAAAAGTCCTTGGGAAGCCCTGCTCAATAGGCGTCCGCCTGAACTGCACCGTTCAGCTGCTCAACTGGCGTCATGTGTTTCTAGCTAGCGGCTAGTGATCTCGAGGTCCCAGAAGCAACCAACCCTGTCATTTTCTGAGGTAAAGCAACGCTTTGTGGGCATCCTGATCAACGAGCATCTCACACCCATAAACGCTTCTGAAAAATTTGGTCTCCCTGGATCAAGTACCTGAAGTCCAGAGGCCTCCTCTTAGATTGTGTGCGTTTCTAATGGTCCAGAGTCCCCTCTTCCTTTAACCCTGATCTTTCCTTCCCTTCATTCCTCCTCTCTGTATTTTTCCTATGCTATTTGTTCCTTGTGACAAATCATTCTGCTGATGGTTGTTTCACATGCGCTTTTATATTACCCATTCTTTGTACTGTGTACTTTGAAAATTTATAACATTTCTTGTAACAGAAATTTATGGAAGCCGCCTCAAAACCACGCGGCCAGCCTCGCCAGTGGGGACTAGCCCTTAGGCTGGCGTTCAGCTTTGAATCCCCTATTAATGACTTAATGAATATAGATCAGAGCAGCGACCTTTAAAGCCCCCCATACACCTTACAATCTTACCATACAATATCCGTACGATCCACTTTTCTTCTACCAAAACCATGTAATGTGAGGACCTTCCAATCATTATGTATTCTATCAGGGAGGACCCTGATATCTTAAGGATATTGTATGAAGTGATCTAATGGTGTATAGGGGGGCCAAAGACTGATATCTGATAACAGATATGCCTTGCAGAGACTAATGTGTTTTATAACATTTTACCATAATGTGGGTACTGCTGGGCTTTGTTGTGCTGTTTTGATTGGTACTCCATGTGTAGAATATGGCTCATATCTGGCTACTCATTTTATTTCTTCAACTTGGTACTGAAACAAACAGATAAACATTTCCACTATCTAGCATTAAACAGAAACATCGATGGTGGCAGTCTTCTATTTTCGTTTTTACAACAAATCCCACAGTAATGTCATTATCACACTAGTGTACAGTGCTGTGTGCTCTTCTGTTTGTGAATCAAAGTGAAGCAGTGACGGTCTCCATGCCAACACTACAACAAGCACACCGAAAGCTGCATTGTTGGCTCACGCCTTTCAAGCTGGATTGGTTAGACTTGTATTTCATGTCGTCTGATTGGACTGTCATGTTGTCATTCTAATTCTGCAGATTCTAAACAAGTCAGACATCACAGATTTCCTAAACTGCAGACTCCAATTCATGATCACATCTCTTGTTGAGATAGAATACTTTGTCCTTTGTACTAATGAAAGTCTACCCCCAGAGATAGCCAGGGGTTTATCTGTATCCATAAAGTAAAGACAGGGTCACTATGGTACTAAGCAAGAGGTTTTCCAAGGACATCGGCTCCATGCTTCCTTCAGTGGAAGAGGCCAAGGATGCTGAGGAGGAAGAGGGCACCCAATCTAGTGTTGGGGGCATCGCCAGCAGACCAGCCAGCAGACCCCTTCCATCACTTAGCAGAGGAAGTGAGGACAATAAGGTAATCTATGTGTATGTCAGTTCAGCAAACTTCCATAGTGATGCCTGTTATGTTAAATGCACATATTTTGCCTTAACATATTTACCACCCCAAACAGGATAGATTTTGGAAAGCTGAAGGTATTTAAAACCAGATGAATTTGTGTTGAGTATGGATAAACAAAGCATGTTAAGGTTAAAAACTATCTGCAAATTAGCAACAAAGTGTGATATTGAATACTGTAGAAAGGTGGCCATTTTAATATGCTTAGAGCTCCTCAGTTTTGAGGTCACTATATATATGAACCCCAAAATGATTCCTTTTGTGTCTGTGACGTGTATGGCAATGCCCAATGTGCTAAAGATGCGTGACTGTATATAACAGATATCTGTTTGGGCTAGGGTTGTTTAATATAACTTAACTTTTTCACTGTATTTTACATGATCAATTTGATCAGCCAATCGGGTTGATCTTCCCTTATTTGCTGCTCAGGATCATTTGATCATGTCTCATTAATGTTCACTCACCTGTTCAGGCAGAAAAGCACTTTTTAATTGATTTATCAGGGGCCATTTCTTACTGGCACCGCTGTGGTGCGTTGTATTACCAGAAACCAACTTGTTAGCAGTAACGCTGCTGTGTCTGCTACTGGTTAAAAAAATAAAAGAAACTACGTTGCTGTGCTTGCATCTTCCATGTTTGCACTGCTGCACCAAAAATACATGCTGTTTGTGATAAGGTGCTGCATTGCGCATTACAGAATAGTACTAATGCAGGGCTAGTGTGAAATGTTCCTATAGTAACCTGTTAAACTAGGGTAAACGCTTGTCGCACTGCATTGTGGCCCTCAAATGTATCATGAGCTTCTGTGTAAGTTTTTTTTTGCGGGAGAACTCTTCCTAGTAGAACTCGCCATCCCTAATGATGACCCATCCCAAACATCTTTGGGCCATAATCCTTAAGGTAGCCATACACACATTGATTTTCCTGAATGATCGACCGCAATGATTGAGCGTTCAGGAATCAATTCCTGCCCACCTTGAGCGATCGACCAAAAAAAAATTGAAGAAGAAATAGATCGAAAGGCGATAGCTGATGCTTTTTTGGGGTCAATAACTGTTACTTTGGATGGAGACCCTCGATCAGGTAGGGAAAATATCAAGCAGGAGGAATGGATTGCTAAAAGGGGTGTAAACTGTGATCACTGTACGATCATTCGTCGATTTTTGCGATTCCATGTTACAATCACATCCTACAACAATCGCAGTGGCATCGTGACTTGTATGGCTAGCTTTCGATCAGGAAATGTGTAGACATTTATGTTTACTTAGGAGGTATTTCTAAGATTTTATACTAGCTGTGTGAATATGAAGATTGCTACATTCTGCAGCTTTACTGGCCAGTAAGGAATGGTAATTTGCAGCATTTTCCATAAAACTGGTGGTCTACGTTATGTAGTTAGGTACTCATGGGCAGTGTGCAATGTTCTACCGGTATTAACTATAACGTATGTCTGTATAGATTGTACAAAGACCGGCTACATCACGATCCGTGACTGAAGAAGGCATCAGCAATGACATTACTGAGGTCTCTGAGTCTCCAGAAGAAACAGTGGAAGAAGCACCTGAGCAACAACCACCAGACATTGCCAAATCTAAACAAAATGAGGAAGACTGTGATACAGATTTAGAAATAGAAGGTTTGTTTCTAGATTCAATAAATGTCTGTTTTTTTATTGTTCTGCGAATACAGTCCAACTGCTGTCTGATGACTCCCAAGAGTTCATGATGTCACCTATCGTGCCATCTACTGGTCTTTCTATATTTACTTTGCACCTTAGTGTTATTAATAACTTTACCAGTGCCGAACTTCTGAAATTGCTAGCTGAGTGCTGACCTTCATGTTACATTATTTTGCATTTATTATCACTACCCCAGAACTGATATTTGGGTAAACAAAGTCAGATTTGAGTCAGAAATTTAGCAATGGCAAACCCTTTCTTGTAGCTCTGATCCCAGTACATTGAATGGTTACGACAGTCCCCATCCAAAGTAATGTCCGGCACACAAACGGTGTCGGTCAATCCTCTGAGGGGCCGGCTGCAGCGGGATGACATCATCACTCTGCAGTTTGTCCCTCATCTATTGAGGGAGAATCTCCATGTGTATGGCTACCTTTAGACCAGCAGTTTAAGTCTGGCAGTGGTTGCAAACACTTACCATATATACTCGAGTATAAGCAGAGTTTTTCAGCACAAAAAAATTTGCTGAAAAAGCCCCCTTTGGCTTATACTCGAGTCAGCATCCCACTTACGTGTCCTGGTCTCGCTGCGGATGCTGGAAGCCTCTGTGGGTGTTCCGATGTTTCTTCTGCGGCATTCCTGAGCTGAACTAGGCTGGTGAAACAAAACTTAGATGGCAGCGCCATCTTGTGAACATTTTGTAATTTTTTTTATTGTAGATGGTGGACTTTCATTTTGAAAACTGACTTTGCCTCAAGTCAATACGTTCTCACAGTTTTTTTTTTTTGTCCCTACCCTCCTCTACAACCTGAATAGAAAAAAATTAAACCTACAAGCAATAAAAAATAAAGATTTTGTACAAGGGCTTCTTCCTTGAGACACTTGCAGCATTGGCTACATTCAGGGTTCTTTAAAGTCCACCCTAGCTAAGGAAGATACCATGAAAACAGTAAATGCTGATGATCATAGTGCAAAGAAACACATGAAAGCAATACAAGTGTGTGAACATAATTTTATATTCTTACATGATGGTTTAATAATCATTTAAATTGGACTTGACGATTTCTTATGTTATTTAAAGCAGATGTATACGTATACTCCCTCCCAAAAAATAAATATATATATATATATATATTAGTTATTATTATAATTAGTGCTGCCATGTGTCCAGTCTTGAAATTAGCAAATTGACCAATGTATTAGGTAACTCCTGTGCATACTTAAAACAAGCCATTTGCTATCTGACAAAAGTGCATCTTACATACATATGTTGAGATCATTTATTTTTCTTAAATATTATATATTTGGGTCATTATATTAATTTCCTCTGCAGAAGCCAAAGAGGCCTATGATCCCTCGGGTAAAGCAAAATACCTCTCAGCCTGCCAGTTATTTGGTGTGGTGCCAGTGTCATACTACTTGCGTCACATGGGCGACCCGGAACTTGTGATGAGACACCATGGTCTTGGTGCACAGGTAAGTGATCTATGCAGGGAACACAGTTTCTGCTAAGAATTTAGGTTAGATTTTCCCATAACCACAAGTCTCCCACCCATTACGTTTTCTGCAAACCCTTAAATATAAGATACAAGTAATAATAGGTGTGTATTGTTCCTCCTCAGAATTATTGACAGTAAGTAGAAAAAAACAGTAAAGGCACCATCACATACATTTAGATCATGTACTATAAAACAACAATTCTGCATAACAATATATAATAGATATTTTAAATATATAATATTCACCAAAAATATAAAAATTTATTTCTCAAGTTGTCTTCCTGGACAACTTAAAAAAAACAATATTTTTCAGTCTTGTGTTCCTTGTACACCAACACACAGTTTTGTGTGTTGTTTTTTTTTCAGGTCAGTAGCCAGAATTTGGTACTTTATAGATTAGGAACCTCTGCCAGTTCATTATTGCAGCTTGTACACCCATTGCTGAGTCTCAGTGACACTGGGCACCATTAAAAAAAAAAAAAGTTTTCCAGTCAAAAAGAGGTCTGGTGGTGGACAATACAGTATAAAGCAGGGTACAGACCTGCAGATATGGGCCAGATAGATGGCCGCTTTGCGTGCTCACGGCCATCTATCTGGCCCATAAAATATGCGTCCATCGATGTTTTCGAGCGGGACCACTCAATCCCACTCGAAAACAGCCATATTGGATATGACCGTTAATACGGCCGATGTCCGTTGCTTTGCCTAAAGACCGCAGGTCTCCAGGCAAAGCATCGGCTGAGCTGGGCAGAGCAGAGCTGTCTCTTCAGCTCCGCCGACATCTGACACGGAACATCGGACGGCTCAAATATCGAGCTGTTTGTACCCTGCTGAAGTGTCGCCATGTAATATGATTGCTCTATGTTTTCGGTATACTACACACACTAGGTTGGTGCTACGTATTGTTGAGTTTGCTGGGGCCATGAATTAAAAAAAATAAAAAATAAATGAATCTTGTGCATTGTGTTCCGCTTTTTTTCAGGCTGTAAAATCAATCGCTGTCTCTTTAGTAACCAACACGTCAATTGTAAATCTAAACCTCAGCGATAACTGGATTGAGGGAGATGGTGCAGCTGCTATTGCAGACATGCTAAAGGAAAACTGTTACATTTCAGGTTAGTAGACCGCTTCAGTCTATTTAAGGGCGCTATAATAACCTGTGGGTGTAATATTTTAGCTCTTCCTTTACTGATCAGTTGCTCTATTAGTCTTATTCCTATTAACAAGCCCACCACGTACCTGTCAAGTATGCTGTTTTGACCAGGAACGTCGCGTTTTATGTGTCCAGCTAAATTCCAATTTCCATAAATCCCGATTTTGAAATCAGGGAAGTTTCGGAGTGGCCATTACTCTCCCTCATATTTCCACTATACGCCAGGACCCCCTCCGCTTAGCGTATTGCTTGGCAGAGATCCCGACGCAGCACATAGACCTTGTCTGCTCGGTGGATGCTATGTTTAGACAGCCACCGATGTACTCCACTACATTCAGCCTTGCATCAGCGGAACGGCTCGGTGCAGTGAAGACACAGCATCCACCGAGCAGGTAAGTGAATGTTCTCCGTCGGGACCTCCCGCCAAGCAATACGCTTAGTGGAGGGGGTCCCAAAACATGTGGAAACCCCCCTTATGTTCCCACTCGGCTTGTGCAGATCAAGTGAGGGGTGGGAAGTTAGCAGGGAGAGTAACGCCCCCTCCCTTCTAAGTTAGGCAGGTACTTAAAGCAGACCTACCACTTGTTAGGTCTCCCTGCACTATCAGCTTCATCTCAGCTGATACTGCATACATCTCAGACTAAAAAAAACAAAATGATTTCTGACAGCAGGAATGGTGTCTTTTTAGAGACAGCCCCTCCCACTGTGTTACGTCTTGCCAAGGCAGGACGTAACAAGCTGCCAAGGTTACTGGGAATTCTCTCCCGTAAGCCCCTGTGTCTGAGTCTCACAGATGTGACGTCAGCGTCACATGTGTGAGACTTTGTGAAGAGAGGAGCCTCTCTTCACACAGCTAGATGGATCCAGCCGAGTGCCCCCCCCTCCCTTCTCCCCCACACAGAGCTGCAGAGGAGTCTCTGTCTGTGTAAGAGTGCAGGGGAGAAGGGGGGGGGGGTTGTTGTCAGCTGCCCAGAGAAGAATCGATCAGGAAGTGGCTTCTCTTGCCCTTAATTAACATGCTGCCACCATCAGATAAAACATGAAGAAGGTAAGCCATTTTATTTGTTTATGTGTAGCAGTTTTCCAGGATCTGAACTGCTGACATGTAAGTAATGGTAAGTAATGTGCTTATCTCATGTATGTGTGGGTTTTTTTGTTTTAGTTTTAAACCGCTCCAAAGTATCGTTCCAAATACCGCAAGTGACATCAGTGATGTAGCTTCCTGTCATTTTTCCCTTAATCAAAAAGGGAAAACTTGACAGGTGTGGGCCAGGAATATGTCTTTCTCTGCCCTACCGCTTAGGGCTTGTTTCCACTAGAAGCGGAAGCCCGCGGTGCGGCTACATCCGCGCCCATTCATTTAAATGGCGCTGGTCCCCTGTCCACGGAATCGCGCGGACGGCCGAGTTTTTAGGCGGCTGTCCGCGCGACTCTGCGGCCGCCCAGCACTGACCGCGGCCATAGGGATGAATGGCCGCCGCTAAAAACCGCATGAGATGCGGTTCTTCGCGGCGGCGGTCCTTAGCGGCGGCAGCCGCGCCGCGGGCTTCCGCTCAAGTGGAAACTAAGCCGTAATGTGTAGATCATGTTCTGGTTGTAGGTCCGCTTTAAGTATAAATTGTCTGCTCATGGGGTTTGCCCTTTTGCTATAGAGGAGCAGTGTTCTCTCTCTTCAACAGGCAATTACTGTTTAGGTTACATTTAGGTTACACTTGAATTGGAACGTTATCCTTTTGGAAAGATGGAGAATAATTCAGTTTTTCTGTTTGTTTTTTATTACAGAGCTTCACTTGTGTGATAACAGGCTTGGTCTGAAAGGTGCCAGAGCCTTGTCAGCAATGCTGATGGAGAACATTACTCTACAGAAGGTATACCTGTCAGGGAATGAGTTCGATGACCAGGCAGCTCCCTGTCTGTCTGATGCTCTAATGAATAACCAGAAGGTGGAGTGTATGGACCTCAGCCATAACATGTTTGGAGATGGTTCAGGTATTAACATTCTTGTGTTACAATTTGCAATGACAAGTTTATAAATCATTTGGAAGTACTTGGATTTAGCCTGAATAATTTCTAAAACATAGTCATACCTGTCATGTCTCCCGTTTTGGCCAGGAAAGTCATGTTTTTAGGTGACTTTCCTGGCCAAATCCTGATTTCAATCAATCCCATATTTTGAAATCAGGGTAACTCCTGGCTTGCACAAATTCAGTTAAAGCTCTTGCCTTTAGCCTTTCATGCCTGACTCCTAAAAGTTACAGGCCTGGGCCACACACACCAGCAGACATCACCGCGTCTCCAACTTCATCAGGAAGCCCTGACTGAGTGGACTCAGCTCTTTTTGTGGAAACACACCCAGCTGCCTTGCTGATTTCCATCTGGTGTAAACTCTGTTGTTCCTGAAATGGAATGGGAAAGCCCACCCAGTTACTTCCCTCCCATTCTAGAGCCCAGGACCCAGAAAAAAAGTAAATAAAAACAACCTATTGGTGCTGTCCAATACTTTCTGGACTCCTTCCAGGATACACCACCTGTCCAGTCAGTTTACACCATGACAGACAAACAGTCTGTCACAGAAGGCAGAGTAATGCCCCTTCCAGCTAAGTAATAGCAGGGAGGGGAGGTTAACCTCCTGATACTGGAAGTGACATCAGTGACATTACTTACTGTATGTTTCCCTTATTCAGTGATGGGAAACTAAACAGGTATGAACATAGTCTAATTTCACTAACCATTAATATTTTTAAACCAATAACGCACTTTTTTATGTATTCGTGACATAAATGAAGTAAAATTGAGCTTTGCATAGTCTAAACCAGTGGTGGGCAACTGAGTTGATATGGAGGGCCACAAGTGCATCACTAAAGGGTTGCATGTAACATTTTCATTCTATACTGACTTCTATTAGCAATTTTTAAATTGCTTATTCATGACAGCAAAAAAAACAAACAAAAGCAAATGACAGCAGGCACATCAAGAAATTACCTGCTTTTTACTCCATGTCACCTTTATGCCAAATCTCTCATTCAATATTGCATTGATAGGGATCAAACCACTGCCTCTTGTCACATCAGATATTTTGACTTAATACTTTGATATGACGATATACTTAAAATGATCTGTCAATATCATATATTGGGTACTTGAACTAGGGTGTTTTCAAAATGAATGGCACCACAATGTGCCATACTTGCATATGTGCAGTTGTGGTAACTTGCTTATGTCTGATTTATGAAGCTTGATTTCGGCACAACTCAATAAAGTTGTGATAAGTTGAGTTGATTGACTAACATTGCTGCAGACAAGATGTTTGTGATGTAAAAAGCCTTGTTTCCAAATGTGATGTTTTCATATCTTCATCACAGCACCCTTCGTTCTGAATAAAAGAGCAATAAAATTGGTTTAGCACTGTCCCATCAAATATATTCACTGAAAAATATTAATTTTCACCACTGGATGGCCTCTGTGAACACTGAAACTCAAAGAACGATCTATTAACTTAATGATCTGCACCACTTTGTCTCCAATGATTTGCAGTACATACACATTAGGTTGTACATACCTAATGTGTATATACATACCTATCTTACAAAAAATGAGTACACCCCTGACATTGTAGTCAATGTGCATCTTGTATAACAGTGTACATTTGCTGTTCTCTTTTATAACTGTGTTTATAACACTTTGGCAACAATTGTCAGTACACCCCTAAATTAAAAATGCCCAAATTAAGCCCAACTGTCTTAACCTCCCTAGTAATCTACCTATAACGTGCTGTCTTTAACATGGAGGTCTATAGCGCGGCCCTCCCCCTTCCGCATCACCGTGACACAATCGGTGACGGTGCACAAGAAAATCATCTTTCCGGGTATATGCAGCGTTCATGGTATCCCAGCTTGTCCAGTGTTTTTCAAACAAACTCCTGATGAGCTGAGCTTGTTATGAACGCTAGGGAGGTTAACTCTCTTGGGCATGGAATTCACTAGAGCTTCACAGGTTGCCTATGAAATCCTCTTCCACTCCTCCATAACAACATCACAGAGTTGGTAAATGTTAAAGATCTTGCATACCTCCACCTTTCATTTGGGGTTGCCCCACAGATGCTTAAAAGGACTTAGGTCTGGAGACATTATTGGCCAATCTGGCACCTTTACCCTCAGTTGCTTTAGCAAGGCTTTGGTCATCCTGAAAGTGTGTTTGTGGTTGTTATCATGTTGGACCATACTTCAGTATGTCACAGTGCATGAATGGATTTTTGGCAAGGCATGCATTTCTTTGTACTCCTCTCCTGGTTGCTCATCTGCTCATCTATAATGCTGATCCTCTGGGATGAATATTTGATCATCTTACCTGGGAGAAGTATGCTAATACCTCAATAGGATTTCCATATCTGCACAGTTGACTCATGTACCATCCAGTAATATTTAGAAGGTGATTTTTTTTTTAATGAATGTTCTAATAATTGGCCTTATTCCTTCACATCAAGGTGACATTTTAGGGGCTGCCATTGCTGAAAATACAGGAATGTTGGAACTGAATCTTAGCTGTAATCAATTTCGTGGGAAAGGAGCTGTGGCCATTGCTAAAGGCATAGGGGTAAGAATATAACAATACTGTTGTATCATCGATAATCACAGTGTTCTTCTATCATAAACCTATATATTTCTAAAGCTAAAACACATTAAACACCAGAAAAGTATCTCTGAGCGATGTGATCGGCTATGTCCCCACTTTAGCGATCTCCAGCAATTCTTTTAGCGATTTTTCTGGCAATTGATCGGGCGTTTTCGGTTGTGATCATGAGCATGCCTGATCGCACCCATAGAGAATAAATGGGGGCCGCTTAAAAATCCCCCTGGCCCATGATCAAAAACGTGGTGAGATCGCAGCTGTGGGAAAGAGCGCATTCAAATGCATGGGCGTGATCGCAGAGCCGTGATTAAAATCGCTGGTGAACGCAGATGATCGCCAAAGTAAGGACAAGCCTGTAGTCGGGTAATTCCCTGATCTGAATCTGCATTACAAGCAAATTCCCATAGAAAACCATTACAAACACCCCCAGTGATATAACACCCTGAGTTAACCCCCGAAAAGATGGAAGTTCATACGATTCCAGGGAACAGCAGGTAGCATATATATACTCGTGTATAAGCCGAGTTTTTCAGCCCAAAAAATTTGCTGAAAAAGCCCCCCTCAGCATGTACTTAAGTCAGGGTCCCACTTACCTGTCTGGGTGTTCGTTGGTTTGTAGACAAGGGCAGCCTCTGATGCCTCCCGAGATCGCTGGTGAAATGTAATCAACTGGCACCACACCCCCATCTAGTGGACCATGTATTGGTCCCAATAATAATAATAATAATAAAGATGGAAACTTATTTTATTGTTTTAATGAAACAGTCCCTACAGTTTTTGGGAAATTTCCAAATCAAATTTCTGATGAATTGTGGTTGGAGTCTTGCTGCTCATTCGTGGTCAACTGCCTCATGCCATGGTGACTATAATGAGTGACTGTCATCGCATATCTGTTCAGAGCTAAAATGCGCTTAAAACATGTTAAGTTAAAATCTATCCTTGATATATCCGCTTTAAAGAGGTTACATCTTTACATATTATTCCTCTTCTCAAACTGTTTATCTGGAATTACGAACCTCCACAGACTTATTGTACATTAACTACACTAATTGTAGCCCCTTACTTTTAATGCAGACATGCCTGAGCTGGAAAATCTTTTCATAATGATTACCATTATATATAATATGAATAATTACAAGTTAGTATTATATTGAAGCTAATGTACCCTTTACTGACCTATACTTTCAGGCTCTGCAACAGTTGCAATTAAGATCTACAAAGTGCGGTGACCCATGGTAATTTTTACCCAGATATCACACTGCTGAATACATTGTAGTTATTTCACAGAATGCCATATGTTACATGTCAGGATCTCACGCTTATTTGCCAGCTATGGGATGTATAGGAGTGAGTTGCTTTAAAAACATACACCCACACACAGCAGGGGCAGATGGAAGTTACATACTTAGGCTGAATGTATAATTACCTTTATTCAGTCTCAGACACACTACAAGCATTAATCTTTACCCAAGACTAATGGGTTTATCAGGGATGCACACAAATGAGTAGTGATGGCCGAACTTTGGCCATGTCCGTCCGCGAACGGGCGAAGCGGACTTTTAAAAAAGTCCGCCGTCCTCCCGTTCGCGGACAGATTCAAATTCCCCGCCTCTAGGCGGGGAATTTGAATCGGAAAACCTGTATGTGACGTCAGTGACGTCACATCCGGCACCTGGAACGCATAGTTCCTGGTGTGCTAACCGGATGTGACGTCACTGACGTCACATCCGGGTTTGCGAGCCGGTTTTTCACTGAAAGACCATGTACTCTACCCGGTCTTTCAGTGAGAAGTTTCTTCCTGCGGCGGGATCTCCCTGCTTATAATCCCACCGGAGGAAGAATAGAGGGCTCCTTCTCGCTGGCGAACAGGGCGGGTCGAACACCCGCACTGTCCGCTGGCGAGAAGGAGGGCGAACATGCTTGTTCGCGGCCGAACTGTCCGCCTTGCGGGCAGTTCGACCATCACTACAAATGAGATGCTGCAGGAATTAGCAGAAGACACAAGGGGCAGGGTAGAAATGCCTAAAGCTGGGCATACACATCACGATTTTTAGTTACATTTTAGTACGATCGTTTATCAAAATCTATCGCGCGATCGGATTGAATAAAAATTGAAGCATGCCAAAAGTGCCCGAGCGATTGATTTTGAAAAAAATCGGACAGAAAAATTATCGCTCACGGATCCGTTCTGATGCATAATTTTAATAAAAAGCACATGAATCGAGTGCTGTTAGTTGTCTCATGTGATCGTTTTAAGCGATCAATTTATGATTCTTCTGGAAATTACCTTTGTTTGTGTGCTGTTGGTCACTGGCCAGTTCTTCAGCTAACACCACTCCAAACCCATAAATGTGTGCATTTGAGACTTTTAGGATAGAATCGCCCATAAATTGAATGCATAGTATGTTGCAGTTTGCGACCTTTTTTACAAATTAAAATCGATTCCGGAATCGAATGGGCGATTAAAAACGATCGCAGGACAATTGTGACGTGTATGCCCAGCTTTAGGCTGTCCATACATGGTAGAAAAAAATAAATATCATTTCCCCTAGGTATTAAAGTACATGTCTATGTGCCAACATCCCCAATATTGTTGTAAAGAGAAAAAAGCAAAGAAAAATGGAGATTCCACTCCGGGACTTTTAAGGCACGAGTGTGAGCAGATATAAGTAAAAGGAATTTTTTATTAAAATGACAGGGCATAGTCATACATTACATCATCGTTGTCTAATATAATTATAGTATAATAATAATACATAAATCGATGTTTGTTGCCAGACAGTATCTCGACGCGTTTTGCAAATTCTGCTTCCTCAGGAGACTTTATCCGGCAATTGCTTTGATATCATCTAACAATCCAAATTGATGTCATATAAAACAACAGGTTCAGTCAGTATACACACAGGTTGCTTAGTGGCAACCAGTCCTTGAAGTGGTCCGTCCACCCCCGCCCATAGAACAGCTGAGGGCACCGGGGCCAGGCACAACAGGCTCCCCCTCTCCATAGGGTCCCCCAAGCCGCAGGGAGAAATAACGGGGGACGTGCGGGGCAACGCAATGCCACAGCCATCCTTTGACAACCAGTAGGTCATGGGCACCTGGAAGCCAAATAATCCCTAATTATATAGTTGCAAATCCAAAAAACAAATAAGTGTTACCAACAAACCCGCCC
>CM070032.1:73972594-73989477 GCA_036250615.1 Ptychadena robeensis | reverse complement strand
ACAAAGGAAATCCCTTAACTCCCTCTTTGTAACTTCAGTGGAGGGTCCACTACAGGCACTACAGCAATTTGGATTTGCCAGGCTTATAGATAGCAAATGAGCTGACTGTGTAATGTATCAGGAGGATTGGGAAAATAAACTCCCCTGACTTTGCCATTATGCTGTTGATGTAATATGAACTATTTATCTTCTGTAATGCTACATTATAAAGGCCATGTTTCATTCTTCTTTTTATTAAACATATTTATCATCATTTATGCCTGTAGGTTTTTGCTTTAGAAGGATACTTCATATCATTACTAGTAGGTGGTAGCTACTTAATTTATGGTTCTCCTACTCTTTATTCGATGAAGCTTTGTGGCTGAATAGTCGAATTTGTAAATCAACATAAACTATCAAAGCAGCAATAATAAAACCATACATATTCAACTGCATCCCATGTCTATTCCAGAGGCAGAGGCTTAATCTGTTTAAGGTTTTAAATGATACATCATTAATACGTCACTCGTGTTTGGCCTGTGCTAAACATTGCTGGGCACTTCTGATGCAATGACATCCTTGATGTAGGTTCAGGTTTTTTTATGTGCAACGATTATTCTTCTTGAGAGGTACACACAACTTATATTTCTCCATTAACATGCAAAACTAAAATAAGATCGCTTCTGTAGTTTTTTGGAAATTTCCAAATCAAATTTCTGATAAACTGTAGTTGGAGTCTTGATGCTCATTTGTGGTCAACTGCCTCATGCCCATAGTGACTATAATGAGTGACTGTCATCTCATATCTGTTCCCAGCTAAAATGTGTTTAGTTAAAATCTAACCTTGCACAATATGTGACAGAGTGCTGAAAGATGCTCCAGTATTGTAGGATATGATTCTGGCATCGCAAGATGTAGTGCTACACTCTGCACTTGGGTGCACTGATGTCCGGGCATCAAATGAGTGCAAGCCCCCCATATGCTCCATTAGGGCCACGTTACCAGCCACACTTCTTAGCCAAATCGGTGGGACGCGGCATACATTTTTAACTTGACGGAGGCTCGGACTGACAGATCAGAGGCTATGACGTGCTGTGTGTGTAGACAGCCCTCTCATGGGCCCATAGTCGTCAATAGCAGGCTTTTGCACTGCGCTGGAATCCTTACATTCTACACAGGGATTTAAGTGCAAGTGTAGTCTAAGCTTCAAAGTTAAAGCCTGATGGCTCTCAGCCATCTTTGTCACCTGCAGCTTACATAAGCACTTACAGACTAGTAGCATTTTGTATTTCTTTGTATTAGGCCATATTGCATTTCTTTGTATAATTTTTGTCAGTGTTCGACACATGTCTTTAAGATGAGCCTAAAACATTGGCCATTATATACAATGGACCAGTACACAAAGACGAGATGTGCTCTGTTTAAACACTTGAGCTGGGACTACACTATGTTTTTTTCGCAAATGCAGAGAAAACCGTGCAGTGCAGATGCCTTCAGCTTTCCCCTATGAGAAATGACATGCCAGTCTATACTATACCCATATACTGGTGTTGTGGGTCCGTCAACATCCCACATGAGCAAAACGCGATGTTTTCAGGAGTAGTTTGTTCACTAAAATAAATTGTGATATTTCCAACACAGTGAATATGAGCATCATTTTTGTTCACATCACAAAATGCACCCATTGTTTATAAATGTCCTGACTCCCGTGCTTCTTCATGATGTTCAGGGACCCACATGAAGGTGACGCACCAGTATTGACACGAAAGTGTAGAAAAATACATAGTGTAGTACATGGTGTAGACCCAGCCTGAATGGAGACACAACTACTGTGGGAACAATAAGACTGGAACAGGTTTGCTAGCCTGTCTTCCTCATAAACCAATTTTCACTTTTCTTTTAATCTAGAAATTTTTTATTACTATTTATTACGCTTGTCTTTCTTTCAGGCAAATATTTTCCTGAGAGTGTTGGATCTTTCATACAATGGGTTTGGCAATGATGGAGCTGCTGCTCTAGGAGAAGCTCTGAAAGTGAATAATGTGATAGAAGAGCTAAATATAAGGTAATTGATATACATAAATGTCTGTATGAGATATGGGGCCAAACATGTCCAGAACACCTTGCCCAAAGCAGTACAATTCTGTATCAGCAAGTATAGCCATGTGATATTTCATGACAGCAGAAGACCACAGAGAATGAATGGGGAGTCCCTGACTTTGCAAAGCTGGGTATAGCCATTAGGTAGCAGTGATGTGTGCATGCATTATCTGGCCATCTCTGACCATGCAGGTAGTAGTGCATTTTAGATACATAACTACTCCTCTTGTAAAAGTAAATTAGTAAACATTTTCAATATAATAATAATTAATATAATAATAAATTAGTATATTTTTTATGACTTGTCTATGTATATTGTGTTTTTAGCAACAACCGTATTTCCTTACAAGGAGCTGTACGTTTTGCCTTGTGCCTTAAAGAAAACAGAACTTTGAGAGTATTAAAGGTAAGCAAAGTCCTCATCACATGTACCCTGTTTCCCCGAAAATAAGGCACCCTTACATATTTGCCTCAGGCTGAAATATAAGGCATCGCCCCTAAAAATAAACCTTAAACATACGGTACTGTAACTCTGGACAGGGGGGATCAGAGGGGGCAATCAAAATGACACAGGAGGATCAGTAGGGCTTACTAAAATAGAAATCCACCCTCCAAAGCTAGCCATACACGTGTCGGATTCCATGGCCAATTGATCACTCACCCGATCGATTCCGGCGATCTCAGCAGGAATCAGAGCTCCGATCAATCAGCCAATTAAGAGTATCCGATCGCTGCATACCACCTTGTCCCACGGATTCCTGGACGATTCCGTGTCCGATCGCTTACTTCCCAAATGGCCAACATGTTGGTTCTCTGTCGGATCCGATTCTGAGCCCCCGATCAATCGGACTCGAACGATTGGACAAGGTGAGCTGCACGCGATTCCGGCACGATCTTTTCGCGTGCACGCGCCCGAAATCGATCGTGCCGGAATCCGGTGGGAATCCGACACGTGTATGGGGGCCTTAAGTCTCCTGTGCCATTTTGATTCCCCTCTCTGATCCCCCTTGTGTCATTTTAAGTGATCCCCCCACCCTGATACCCCAGTGCTGTATTCTTCTTCATGGAAAAATAAGACATCCCCCAAAAATAAGACATAGGGCATCTTTGGGAGCAAAAATTAATATAAGACAGTATCTTATTTTTGGGGAAACACAGTCGTGACTTATTTCTGACCCCATAGAAGCATTTATGTGTATTCTAAGCAAATATAAAGTACATTACTTAACTCTGTAATTCTGTATTAACTAAAGGTGACACTGCAACTTTTGTTGTTGGTAATTATAGATGGCGCGGAATCCAATGCAGAGTGAAGGTTGCTTTGCCATCCTAAAGTCTATCCAAGCAAACTCAGAGTCAGCTGTAGAGTTACTGGATTTCTCTGTAAGTATAAACAGTACGTTACAATAAACAATACTGCACACTGTCTGATTCTAGTAAGCTAGTCACATCATCATTAGAACTATGTGGCAAGTAGGGATCACAAATGTTCTGCTCCTGTAGAACTTTCGAAGTGACACATGATCAATTTGATCAGCAGATACAGTTGATATTACCTGATTCACTGGTTAAGATCATTTGACATATAGAATAGACAAAATATTTTCAGTATCCCAAAATTAACCAACATGATCTATCATTAAATGTCATTACAATAATAATGGCTCTTATGTCATTAATACACCATATACCCTATATGGGATACTAAGTGATTCATGACTTGTTACTGATGTAATAAACGTTTTGCCTGTCCCTCTATACCATAAATCATGGTCAGTGCAAAAGGTTCATGTTATATTAGGATAATTTGATCATTTCTCATATTGGTTCTGTAGAAGACAGAATAGGCCATTACAAAATGTACTCATTTATTAGCTGCTCAGATCAGTGCCGTTCCTAGCCTTTCGGGGAGCCTATGCAGTGGGGGTTGCTATTGGTGGAGCTGCCGACGTGCCCTCCCCCATACAGATTTGAGACTGTGAGCTGTGGGGATGTGATTTGGGTTTCGTGTCGGTGCTGGGGGGGGGGGGGAGAGAAAAAGAAAAGGAACATGCCTGTAAACACCGCTTCTCTTTCCTTTTTTTTAGTCCCTCTCTTATCCCACAACCCCCACATCATAGGTTCACTGTAGAGGAATGATATGTATTGAAAATACCACAACTAGAGGCAGATAATCAGCTTCACTGTTGCAGCTCATTTTTATTACCAAAATGTTCTTTTTCAAGATTCTGAAGTTGGTTATTACATCATACTGTATATAATAAAGTACTTTATATGTTTATGTGTTGTAGGATATTGTAGTGAATGAACAATTTGATGATCTGCACGCTGTTGTGAAAACAAACATGCCAAATTTGGTGGTCAAACTTGGAGGGAATTCTGGCATGTTTAAAAGAACCTTCCCAAAGGTAAGCATTTATAAATGTAGCTATCTCATACTAAAGGTGCAGCCAATCATTCCTCAATATTTCACTATTCCACTATTGCCTGCAAGCTGCATTGAGATGATGAGGAACTTTTTCAGTATGTTGGACTGAATGTTTTTTAGCTCCTTTGTATGTATTGTAGATTTGCGCTGTAATGTATGATTTGTATCCTCTCCATCAGGTAGATCCAATTCAAAAAGTGAAACAATATGCAAAAAAGAACAACCTGCAGCTGTCTGAGTTATTCAGCACAACCAATGAGCAGACTCAGATGACTTATGAAGACTTCAAACGGCAATTAACAGTGAGTCCTCCTTTATATGTCTATAGCTGATTGATTAGGTAATGGTTTTCTTTTTTGTGTGTCACAAAGACTGGTAATTCTTATAGTTTATTCATTTATGCTGATTTTGTTTTCAGAATTCTTTTTCCAGGCAAGAAAGTTATATTAGCTTCCCAGATAGGAAATGTGGCCAATCCCCGAATTAAATTAAAGTGAAAAATGTTGAGGAGTGGTTGGGAATGTACTTGACATCAACCCCTACACTGTCCCCACAGGTTACCAGGGACTTGGTGGGGGACTTTTAAGGCACTGAGTAATTTGTGAATAATCACAGTCTTGTATTATTGTAAATCAAGTAGAAAACATTTTATTGCATAGAAGAGTAGTTCGAGTCATCAAAAGTACCAACTTTTAGTGTATATAAAGTTTACAACAAAAATATTGCATGGGGTCAAATAGCCAGTACATTTCAGATTTATCTCATACAGTAACGGGCAGGTAATGACACCAAATTATTGCACATATAATATAAAACATGTCCTCGACGCGTTTTCGCCGTCATGGCTTCTTCAGGAGGTATATATACACGTTGTTATTGTCTATCTGGGTCAAACAATGAAGTTATTTAGTGTCAACACATGGTCAAACAAGAAAGTTATTTGGTCAAAAGGTTAACTTACAGTCCTAGTTGTGTAATATTGGGTTCCAGTTTGCAAACGGCTGTGATCCTCGAGGTTAGAAGGGTCGCCCGGCCACCCAACGCTCCACCGGGAAAAATAGCTTTTGTGGGGTAACAAGGGACCAAAAGTGGGAGCTTGGCGCAGAGCACCAGACACCTATGGATGGAGATATTAGAGGGTCAGGTGGGTACAGCGCACAGGTAGGAGGATCACCCCTCCATACCATCAAGTAATAGTGTAGTGTGTGAATGTCAGTATGTGTGAAAATATATAAGTGCTAAATTGCCAGCCCAAACAAAGTGATCAACATGATGTGGGTGTTCCAGGGATTGTAACAGGCTGTGTGTAATGTGTGCTGGTATGTATGTGTGAATAAATGTGTGAGGAATGTGGTGTTGTGTGTATGTATCTGTTGTGGAATGATTCAATTGTGCTCCTACGTGAATGAAAAGTGTTGTTACAATAACCCCTGTTGGTATGTTATTGGGTGAAAAATAAACCTAAACTGTGACCTTTAAACCTATTATTACTTGTGTAGTCATGGTCATCCACCCCTTCTCACCTGTGTGTATGTAGCGCATACCATGTGAAGCGCTCGCTCCACCTGTCCATCACATCCGGGTGTCCAATGCCGCGCCCGCCACCCCATTAAATCCCCATCCAGCCGTCGCCATGGGAAACCCGGAACCAGCGTCACACTCTGCTGACGTGATTATCTCGGCTTCCATGGCGACGTGCGGACGCCAAACACGCAAAGCCTGGGATCGGTGACCGAGGAAGGCGGACCAAAGCCCATCCTCCCTCCGAACCTAGAACTCCATGGCCTCGCCCCAATGTGGCCCCCAACACCCCGACCCGACAACCCCAAATCCCGCCCGTCCCCCAGCTATCAGCTGAGATTCCGGCGAGAGGAAGGAGTGGCCAAGCGGGGCAGGGGGGAGAGAGACGACAAACCCGGCGCGTTGCGTGGAATGTAACAGCGGGTCATTAGGACGCGCTTAGCGTCCACAAACCCCACAAAAAGAAAGCCAATCCCCGCGGGGCCGGGGCAGGGAGACCGCCCCAAATGGTTCCCCGATGGATCCCAGCCGCACACAAGGTGGCTACCCACGATGATAGCAGCATCCAAAGGTCAAACAAAATATGGTATAGTTAAAGATCATTACCTGTAAACGCAAGTATAACGCCCCTGATATGTAATTATCAAAATACTGGAAATAACATATAAACATAAAAGACATAATTGACGGGTCCTTAGAGCCCTGGTTAAGGGATATTACTACTAACATGGGACGTAATGGGAAATGGCACTAAAGCAGGCCCATAAACCTTTGGAGGTAAACATATGCAGTACACCCAAATACTGGCTACCATATAGGTAGCGTAAAACTAGGGGTTCGGACTAATGAGTAGCTTCACATAGCGAGTGAGGGTCTTGTCAGGCCACTCAGGCCACAATTTGTGTCGATAGACAATCCGCTGGGCCGTTATTCGCTAATGTAGTATAATCTATCCCCCCTAGAATGTAGTCAGGATAAACCACAGTTACATCTTTTTCCAGGCAGTTTTGGAAGAAGCGCCAGCTTTACTTGTTATTTTCATTAGCTCATATTCACCAAGTAAAAATTGGACCGGTTCTTATCCAGTTTCTTTTTGGCAGGCTGAGGTTATAGAAATTTTATCCTATCCTATTCCCCTCACTTTTCAACACAATCTTACTGACGGGAAGTAGGGGAAATCTCCCCCAGTAAGCAGAAAACAATAAACTGCATGGTAAAATACAGTTAGTTTAGGGCCTCTCACGCTATATGCATTGCATTTCTGAATAGTAATTACAAAATAAAGCCCCCCTCACCAACTAGCGCAAACCAACATTTTGGAGAAAGTGTTCAAGATTCAGAAGCTGACATTTGACTATACTTGACTACAATCACCAGTCTATGTTCTGTGATTGGTAGTGTCCGGCCAGTGGCACTCAGTGAGCAGTATATTTATCAGGGGTGAAGAATTTGCTTTCGGTGTGCGCCATATTGGCAGCAATGCGCCATTGCTCACAGTGTGCGCAATTACCACAGTGTGGCCATTTGCTCACATGGGCGGACCATAGCACCAGTGTGCTCCGGTTTGCATCCAGTGTGCGCCATAGCATTCAGTGGGCCGCCATTAGCATTCAGTGTGCCAATAAGCTTCCAGAGTGGCCGCCATTAACATTTATTGGACCATAAGCATTCATGTGCGCCATTTGCCATCAGTGTGCGCCATTTGCATCGTGTGCCCATAAGCATTAGTGTGTGCCTTAGCGCATTCAGGTGCACAAAAGTGGCGCCATTTGCTGTGCGCCATTTTGCTGTGCCACCAATTTGCAATAGTGATGCACCATTAGCATTCATTGCGCCATTTCAATTAGTTGTGCACCAGTAAGCATTCAGGTGCGCCATTGATATGTGGCCCATTAGCATCATGGTGCGCCATTTGCAATTAAGTGGGCCCATAAGCATTCAGTGTGCACCATAGCATTCAGTGTGCGCCATTCCACGAAGTGTGGCCTTTCCCCACCAGTGAATGGATGCTGGGCAGTGTAACTGTCACTGAAGTGCACAGCCAACTGTTGAAGCAGAGGCTAAATAACATAAAGCATGAAAATGTATTGAGCGTCAAAGCACCCCTGCTGTTTACGCGTCAATGCCCAGGCCTAAATACAGAAAACATGCAAACGCACAGTGTAATGGTAACATGGTTGTAAATAATGTGCATAAACATACAATCCTATAGAGTAAAAGGGCCTTCAGGCCAAGAAAAAAGCATATTACCTTTGTTGTCAAATAAAACAAGGACAGAGGCGCACAACCAGTACACCAAATGGTTATAAATCATGTGGGAATAGGATAAGGTAAAACAAGGAACAAAGGCAACAACAACCAGACCAAGATACTCCAATTGAGAGAGGTTTACAAGCTGGCTCTCTCAGGGCCATGGGCTACCAGAGGACCCTCACTTCCTATGGTTGAAAAGAGTTCTCCTCGAAACGCGTCCCCATTGTTCCTATGACCCCCCAGCTCTGTAAGCAGGAAGTGGACCTCTCCTCCCCCACCAGGAAGGGAGGTCCTCCTGGATAGCACATGGCCCTGAGAGAGCCAGCCTGTCAACCTCCTCAATGTGAGTATCTTGTCTGTGTTTTGTCTCATTTTGTTCCCATTTGTTTTACCGTATCCTATCCACTGATTAACCTTTGTTGTACTGGTTGTGGCGCCTCTGTCCTGTTCTTATTTGTCGTACGGGGCCCACACTCCTCCATTTGAGAGCTGCACACCTACACAAACTAAACCCCTCATACTGACTCCATTTTACTCTGTGATCCTTGCTCAGGCCCCATACACCAACTGAGTGCCTTTCTGGCCACTGTTATCACTGTATTATTATTATCATTATCATTTATTTATATAGCGCCAACATATTACGCAGCGCTGCACAATACATTAGAGTGGAGATACAACACAGTATAACACACAGGTACAGGTAATGACACAGGAGGAGTAGAGGACCCTGCCCGGACGGGCTTACAGTCTAATAGGTTGGGGAACAGAGTATACAATAGGTGGGGGGATGGGACTGGCATGGTGCTGATGTTAGGAAAGAGAAGATGGATAGGCCAGGCTGAAGAGGTGGGTTTTTAGGGCTTTTTTAAAAGTGCCAAAAGTAACTGTAGCTGTGTAATCACTGCGCAACTTGTTGTGCGCAACTACCCATCATCTTTCTTACCTTTGTTTGTGTTGCTAATAAAAAGTGCTCACACATGCGTAGATCAACACAAGATCAATAACCCGTTCGAGCGAGGTATGGAAACACTCAAGCACTCATTGATCGGATGGGAATCTATGCGCACCACTTTAGGTGCTCAATTCCTGTTTGTTGAATGAGATCGACCAGGATTTACGGACATGTCCATTACCTGTTCGACCAGCCTATCGAAAGCGATCCCACTTGAAGACAGGGACATTGATTGAGCGGCCATTGTCACGTGTATGGGCAGCTTTACTTCGGATCTGATATTGTCAGCAACTTTTTTTTTTTACCAGACAGGAGGTGAAGGGATCTCACTTATGTTACCTCTGACAGGTGTTATTGCCCCTCTTTTGTTTTGTAATAAATATACTTTACATATTTCTAACATTTATAAACATAATATTAAGCCTCTAATTTCTTCATATGCAGATTTCCAGTATTAAGATGTCAAACGAAGAAACACAACAACTATTAGACTTCCTGGATAAGGATAAAACAGGCATGGTAGATTTCAGGTAACGTTAAAGCATTATACTTCTGAACCCAACAATTATTTGTTTAAAAATGAGATCTAAAAACTGTATTATTTCATAGATTAAGCAAGTATAAAATAGTGGGGTCCTAGTGGGCTCAGCACATTAGTATGTTACATTGAGCATGAGATCTCCAGATCCAAAGTACAATAAGGTCAGCTCCTGGTGTCCCACCCCATTTTACTGGTTGTGGTTCGGTGACCCACATCAACATTTAAAAATATGAATGCCCTATATTATTTTTATGATTATTATTATAAATATTGCTGTAGCATATTTACATTTAAGATGCAAAGTTTCTGTTTAGCAAATATAATACGCAGGGGTGCACATAAGCAGTATGGTATGCAAAATGGTCTAAAAACTAGCTTTGCGTACCTTTATTATAATCTCTAAGCGCATCCGCGCACTACACAGACAGAGGAGAGAGACACATGGAGCTTCCTGCTTAGTGAGAAGCAGTGCTTGTGTTGTGCTTTGACGGCAAGTGCTCTCTAGTGTCATCCTGTGGCTGAAGCTGATATTGCAGATTAAGTTGCGATTACAGCTCCAGACAACTTCACATTATCATATACACTTCTGTAAAAGGTTTTTTTTATATTGCCAAAATTGTTTGGCAATTTGTATTTTACAAGTACATACAAGTTTTATTGTTAAACGTATACAATTTATGTCACTTGGATAACTCCGGGAAAACTTTAATAACTATAAAAGATTGCAGTTAGGGGTGTCAAATTGGGAATGTAAATGACTAAAGCTGGCCATACACCTTTAGATCTCTCTGTCAGATATGCTTCAGATCTACCAACAACTATGTAGTGCCGGGTCCTCTGCGATTGAACACTTGACACAGGTAGACTTGATGGTTTAGAAAGTCTCTCATATTACATGGTTTTGGTAAAACAAAAGGAGATCTAAAGCAAATCTGACAGATAAATCTAAAGGTGTATGGGGCCCATAAGAAAAGATGTGACTTATAAGGGTGTTGGAGATCTGGGGGACGGAAATCAGAGTAGGCATATGTAAGGTAAAATCTGACAACAGAAAAGTTGCACTACTGAGATATGATACTGAGATATAAACTGAGATCTGGGGGTTCAAACGGGGTTGTACTGTAAGAGTTACATGTGACCCAAAGCCAGCTGGTGACCTGTGAATGGAGACAGCTAATCGGAGGCTCATTGAGGAACAGTGAGGTCCATCTGCAGCAGAACCTACCATGCAGGAAGCTGACGCAGAGGACAGTGAGGAAGACCACCCTTCATATGGGGTGCGTACCAAACACCATCTCCTGGTTCTCATCCGAGTAGCTCACTAAAAATTTTATGTGCACCCCTGATAATAGGTTTTGCTCAAAAACTTGTATGTTATTGGATATGTCTGCTTGTTTTACAATATTATTAAATGACTTCAGTTTGCATACACTAAGGCCTCATTCACATTGATGGTTTTACAGCGATTACATAGCGATTGGCAGTCTTTCATCTTAGATCCCACATATATTGGTGTTATTGCCTAAATTCATGGCCGCTGCATACAGTGCATGCAGTCTGTTCTAACGTCTGCAGAAAAAAGACCTGTGTCTGTTAACCTCTCCATAACCACTATGTTCAAATGGAAGTGAAGTTGCGTGGAGATGTACAATCCATGTGAACCAGTCCTATATAAACCAGAACTATGTACTGTTATGGAACTGATTTAGTCTTTTCTCATTTTTCTTTGCAGTGCTTTTCAAAAAGCCATCTCTACATGATTAAGAAAACCAAAAAAATATTCTCACTACCAACAAAGTTTGCTTTTTGTAACTTTTTTTTAAAAATAATGTCATGTTGTCACTGTGGATTTAACTAATGTAGGTATTCAGTAGCAACTGTAAAACAGTTTTTACTGCACTAAGTAATTATTTTGTTGGGAGAAAGCTTCAACAATTGTTGAATTGAAAGAAATGTATAAATGTGCAATTCCGAAAAAAAAACATATTTTGAAATGCCTCGTCATAGGAATTCACACGATGCACGCTATAAATAAGAAAGAAACACAAAGAGCGATTGAGCTGTATAAGTGGTGTGACTGAAGAAGCATCCTTGCTATGTACTTCCTGCTCTGATTGAGTTAAAGTATGTTAGCTTTGTTTTTTATCCTATGGTCTCCCATCACCAGATGAGTGATATACATTGTAAAGGCACCCATACTCGTTAGACCGACATTAAAGGATTAAAATTGGGAAAACTGTTGATCAAAAAATTATCAGAAAATGCTGGAAAATTGTATTGAAACATCTAGACATGTATGGGGGCCTTAAGAAAACACTTTACTATATTTAATAGTCACCACCCATCCCCGAGCGCTGGGACATCGTAACTAGCATCCCGAGGCTGAATGGGTGCTTGTCTTTAGACTAAAGGACCCCCAAACACGTCTAGAATTTTCATTCAATCAACTTAATTCAATCAATTTTTGTTGTTAATTGATTGAAAATCTATGGCAGCCCACATGGTTAGATCGACCTAAAACAATTGAAATTGGTAAATTTTTTTATCGAAAAATGATTGGACATGCTGGAAAATTTTGGTTGTATTGAAATTGAACCTTAATTCAATTATGCTTTCAGTCGATCCAAAAAAATCGATCAAATATCTGTTACTACAGTTGGCATAGATTACAATAAATCACCGATTTCCCTGACTCCCCAAGAATTTATCTTTTTAAGAAAACCCTTATGTTTGCTAGTCACCACCCATCCTTGTTTCTTTATGGGCTCCTGGTTCTTTACCAATACCGGTCCTAGGTGTCAGCATTTGTGCACATGAGACCTGGGGGCAACGGAGCGCTGGGACATCGTAACTAGCCTCCCGAGGCTGAATGGGTGCTTGTCATACACCTTTAGATCTCTCTGTCAGATAACCTTTAGATCTACCAACAACCATGTAGTGCCAGGTCCTCTGCGATTGAACATAGGTAGACTTTATGGTTTAGAAAGTCCCTCATATTATATGGTTTTGGTAAAACAAAAGGAGATCTAAAGGAAATCTGACAGAGAAATGTAAAGGTGTATGGGGACCCTAAAGCAGGGTACACACATGAAGATATGGGCCAGATCGATGGCTGCTTTGAGCGCCGTGCACACTCTCAGCCATCTATCTGGCCCATATCATATGGGGCCATCCCAGTTTTCGAGCGGGATCAATTGACAGGACATCGGACATGATCGGACATGACCGTTAAATACGGCCGATGTCCGTTGCTTTGCATGGAGACTGCGGGTCTCCATGCAATGCATCGGCTGAGCAGGGGAGAGAGCAGAGCTGTCTCTCCAGCTCCACTGATATCTGACAGCAGCATGATGACGTCATATAGAGTTGCTGCAGGAAACATCGGACGGCTCGAATTTTGAGCCATCTGTACCCTGCTTAAGAGTGTCACGGAAATTAGGGGACTGACATCTGGGCTGCATTGGTTTAGGGTCAGGGCCTCCCAATGAATCAAACAAAATTTATAGATGGTAAAAACATTAAAGTATGCTATGAGCATTCCCAAAAACAAATATTCAAGCATTGTACCTGGAAAGGATTCCTCTGTCAAATACAGATCTGTATTTTACATTTCCAGTAGCGAGAAATCACAACCAGAATTTTACAGTTTTGGAATAAGGATAAAAAAATACGCTGTAAATTGAATTCCTTGTTAACCGCCCTAGCGTTATGGACGGCAGCACCTCGTCCAGCGCTCCAACTGCTTCTATCGCACTGGACGAGGTGCTGTCGTCCAGTACAATGCGGGGCTCTGGGAGAGCGCATACTCGCGCTGTCCCTGTGTCCCCATGCGACATGCCTCTTCGGCTGCTCGTGTCTCCCCCCCCCCCCCCCCCCCCCCCCCCCCCCCCCCCCGCTCCGAGTGACGTGATGACGCCACTCGGGGTGGCGGCGGGAGATTTGAATAGTATAAATAGCATTTGAATAGCATAAAAGCACTTTTCTATGTAGAAAACTGCATTCAAACTCCCCCTATGTACTAAATATCGCTATAATAAAGTCCCTGATGCCCCAGATGTGCCCATTTGCAGTAACCCTTTCTTCCCTGGTGTGATTTTATCACACCAGGTTAGAGAGGGTTAAGTGCAAATGGGAACATCTGGGGCACCAGAGACTTTTTATTTTGGTGATATTTAGTACATAGCAGCATAGTTTTGTGTCCTAATTTTTGTGGGTTTTTTTCATTATTTTTCTCAAAACATTTTTTTTTTATTTTACATAATTGTTTGTTTCAAACATTATTATAGTCAGGATGTCTATTGGACCCTTGTACGGACATATTTTGGGAAGTTACAGGCCTACGACATAAAGAAAAATTTACCATTGCAGTCTATGGTTGACTTTTGGTACAGAAATCTGGACCTCAGCAGTGCGCTAGGGAGGTTAAGCATGATTCATGTTAATGAGCAATGTGCTCCCAGACATTCATCATTGAATCAATATTAGAATACCGAACAAACAAAAGCTTTGTGGAAAGCTTTAAATACCGGTACAAACCATAAGGCAGTATTTTAATTACTTGTTTATGCCGCCGCTTCCGGTACAAGGTTCTTGGTTCTTCTGCATTCCACGTACTGGAAGTGATGTCACTGCTCCGAGCGCATTTCTTGGCTGACAGAGAGAGGGCGTTACTCTCCTTGCTAATGTCCCACTCCGTTTGTGCTGATAATGTGCAGGGTGGGACATTAGCAAGGAGAAAAATGCCCTCCCCCTGCTAGATCAGCACGATTTCAAGAATCCGGGATTCCTTGAAAGCCACATAAAAAATTGGACTTTCATGGCCAAAACAGAAAGGTTGACAGGTCTGGTTTATGTCAGTGTCAATTATTGACTGACTACTAGCTTTGAACTAAACCTGAGTAAAACAGAACTTACCATCTTTCCCCCATCACCTTACAAGCCTCCCCCCAATATCTCACTCACAGTAAATAACACCGTCATCTCCCCTATTCCACAAGCACGGGTTACTGCAAATGGGCACACCTGGGGCATCAGGGACTTTATTCTGGCGATATTTAGTACATAGGGGGAGTTTGAAAGCAGTTTTCTACATAGAAAACTGCTTTCATTCTATTTACAGTACAAATCTCCCGCCGCCTCCCCGAGTGACGTCATCACGTCACTCGGAGCGGGGGGGGGGAGGAAGACACGAGCAGCCCGAGCAGCATGTCGCATGAAGGGGACACAGGACAGCGTGAGTATGCGCTCTCCCAGAGCCCCGCATTGTACTGGACGGCAGCACCTCGTCCAGTGCGATAGTAGCAGCTAGGGCGGTTAAATGTACACATCAGTGTTTGCTGAAAGCCGTGTCTAATGACATTTCTTAACTATGTAGAAAATACAAAACATTCACCTATAGGACAGGCTCTGTAGATCTAGAAGTGTCACTTACCTCAAGCTTCTTGGAAGATACAAGCTTTCACAAGAACAGTGCGACTGTGTTAAATAATTATCTTCATTACATAAAATGCCCGGATCTTGAAAGCCAATGTTTTCTTTTATTTAATTTTTCATGTAATATATATATATATATATATATATTACATCGTTTTAATCTTGTAGTCTTCAGGCTGGTTAATAATTGTCATAATACATTCTCTCGTCTAGCAGTGAAGGTAGGTGATCCTGAGGAATGGGCAGAGCTGACAATCTAATATAGGAGCAGTACTGTCATTCCAGACTGGATTAAAGGGTTTTTTGCATAATATTTGAAACACAATGTATATTTTTATGTGTTGTACAGGGATGTTTATACACATTGCACAATTGCTTTACAGGGATGTGGAGGTTATTTGATATCTGACTGCATTTAATTTGGGGTCTTATTGCTAGTATAGGGTACTGGTGGTCAGTATACGTGGGACTTCTGAGGATCCTAAGATATACGTCATACAGGATGATGACTGGAATGCGGAAATATTGCTAATAAACCTCCTTCCTTGTACATCCACTGACATAGGTTAGTATGGTACCTAAGGATGAGAATAGGAGACACAGGCCGGCTATAGTCCTATTAGCATCCTGTGTCATCAGATAACGCGTATCCATGACAACCTTCCGTATGGAAAGATGACTCAGAGAAGATGCGTGTGCAATTACACAGGTTTTCTCACTGGAGACCTGAACTAGAAACCTATATTAAATCTGCAAGTGAAGATGTATGGACTCAATCAATAAACTTCATATATTATGGGCCATGTGTTAGACATAAAAAATCGTTATTGTTAGTCATGGAAAGGGGGTAAAGCCATTAGTTACCATCTTAATAAATGTGTTCTCTGGAAGAAGACTATTGTACTCTGGACTGAAGAGGACATCTCAGATAATGAAGTACTGATTTGTGTACAGCATGGCATACATAAAAGGTAGAATGAATAATAAAACAACCCAGATTTCAACATCCTCACAGAGACTAACGCAGTGTCACAAAGGGAATATATACAGGTAGTATTTGTACAGAATGAAGCTTATGGATAATATGGAGTGATTTGGTGCAGAATAGGGAATGTTCAGCATGGGATAAATACAGTCATGGCCGAAATTGTTGGCACCCCAGAAATGTAAGTATTTCTCACAGAAACATATTGCAGTAACTCATGTTTTGCTATACACATTTATTCTCTTTGTGTGTATTGGAACACAACCAGAAAAGGAGGGGCAAATTGGACATATTATTATTAACATTTATTTATATAGCGCCAGCATATTACGCAGCGCTGTACAATACATTAGAATGGAGATACAACACACAATAACACACAGGTACATGTAATGACACAGGAGGAATAGAGGACCCTGCCCGGAGGGGCTTACAGTCTAATAGGTTGGGGAACAAGGTGTACAATAGGTGGGGGGGGGGATGGGACAGGCATGGTGGTGATGTTAGGAAGAAGATGGGTAGGAGAGGCTGAAGAGGTAGGTTTTTAGAGCTTTTTTGAAGGTGGCAAATGTAGGAGCAAGTCTGATCGGGCGAGGGAGGGAGTTCCAGAGAGTAGGAGCGGCCCTTTGAGAAGTCTTGGAGCCGTGCATGTGATGAGGTTATAAGTGGGGATGTCATTAGTAGGTCA
>CM070032.1:73920846-73961843 GCA_036250615.1 Ptychadena robeensis | reverse complement strand
GCACTTCTAGTGCCATTAATGAAAACATAGATTCCTGGTGGTAGGTCCGCTTTAAGCTAGCCATATACAGGTTGACTGTTAAGTAGAGATGGTCGAATTTTTCGACTTGCTAACTTTGTGAGCTGATTGCAAAGCCCCTGAACATGGAATCATCACCAAAATTGCTGGATATGTAGAGAAGGGTTATGGGAACATTTGGAAAAAAAAGTTTTGCTCTATCACATGTAGTTCTTGCATGAATTAAGTTAAAAAAATTAAGTTGAAATTCAGATTTTCGAAATTTTTTACTTGATTTTGAACTTAATTTATACAAAAACTATTTGTGTTAGAGACATACTTTTCTGTAGTATAGCCCCAACCCTTCTCTACATCTCCAGCAAGTTTGGTGATGATACCATGTTCAGGGGCTTTGCAATTAACTCGAAATTGTCGAAATGGTCGAATTTTTGAAAAAAAATTCGAGCATCTCTACTGTTAAGGTAGGAATACACGGGTCGATTTTTCCCAGATTTCTGCACAGCCGAGCATTGGGTGCGCTCACAGCTGAGCTGTGCAGAAATCTACCCATGTATGCCATTTTCCGAGCACGATCAATAGACCTAGCTCAGCTGAACAGGTTACCAACATGTTGGTAAACCTTGTTCGATATCCTATACTTTGAATAGGGACCACAGTTCCCCATTCAAAGTAAAGGACAAACTGACAGCTGGCTCCCGATATCTGGGAAGCCGGGCAGTAGCGTGATGACGTCATCACCCTACTGCAGAGATCTCTCTGTCGGCTAAAAAATCTAGCCGTGTATCCCAGCCTTTACTCGATTGATAAATTGATTCAATCTTGTGCGATTTGAACGTCAACCGACGTTGGACACCTATCCATCTTACTACCACACAGTTTAATTGATTTGTTTACTATCCATTTATGATTGTACTATGGAGCACATGTGTATTACGATGGAACAGACATAATATTGAAATCGAACCGCCGTGTATAGCCAAGCTTTACTCACTATAAGCGCAAAATTACCATAACATGGAGCATAAGCCTTATTGCATGGTACACACAGGTTTCCATAGGAAATGTGTTCTACCATTCACACTTGCATGGGTTACATTATGTGTTATAAATAAGAACAAGGACACGAGGTGCACAACCTGGTACAACAAAGAAAGGTACTGTAAATGGTTAAATATTTTGGAATGGAATAAAATATGAATGTTTTATTTTATTCCATTCCATATTATTTTACCATTTACAGTACCTTACTTTGTTGTACCAGGTTGTGTGCCTCTGTCCTTGTTTTTATTTGTCCATTTTGAGAGCTGCACACCTACATACATATTAAACACCCATCCCTCATACTGACCCCTTTTCACTCTGCAATCTTTGCTCAGGCCCCATACACCTACTGAGGCCCTTCTGGCCACTGTGCGCAACTATTTATTATCTTTCTTACATTATGTGTTATACTATGTGTAAATAAAACAATTTATGCAAAACATGCAGTAAGGCATTCCCTGTGTACTCTGCAACATGTGTCAAAGCAATAACACTTGTGTGCATTGGCAGAACACATACAGTGTGAAGAGTCATTGATCACCAACACCTAAAGGTAGCCATACACGGGCAGATTCCTGTCAGATTTTTCGGCCGATCAACCACTGTGTGCATTCTCGCCAATCGCCCGGTGGTCTCTCACCCTCAAATCGGGTGCCCCCACCAGGTCGGATCGACCAGAATCCTCCTGCATGTCAAATCTGACATTAGTAAATTCCTGTCCGATCCCATTAGGATTGGATGGGGACGCTAGCTCACAAAGTGTGTGAAAAAATCCACTGAGGGGCTGGAATTGCCATTACCATAACATGGCGCATCAGCCTTATTGCATGGTACACAGGTCCGTAGGAAATTTGTTCCAACATTCACACTGGCATGGGTTACATTATGTGTTATACTAGCGTCCCCATCTAAAGTAATGGGCAGCACAGAAAGGGTGCCCGCCGATCCTCTGAGGGGCCATGACGTCATCACGCTGCAGTCGGTCCCTCATCTATCGAGGGAGAATCTGCCTGTGTATGGGCACCTTAAGAGTGCCAGCATTCATGGGGTCATGGTCATCAATCATGCACACAATGAGGAGAAGTATAAACTGTGCCTGAGCGAGTCTAACACAAAAGGGAGAATATTGTGCTTGGACAAAAGGGGTATTTTACATACAAAAGTAAATGACTGCAAACGCCAAAACTCTAACCATATATGCAACATGAATAATTATAGCAGTTAGTTGGTAAAGGAAGATAAAAAGAGAAACAGCAAATAGCAGCTGTCCATCCAGTCCATTTTACTTATTTCTTATTCTTGTATATTCTACCATTTATTTTAATATTGCAGAGATCAATATTAATATCAATATTGCAAAGAGTCCTATTTACCAGGTAATAGGGTATGCATGCATCAGTACAGGTTTTATTGTGATTTAGGCCAAAATGTCATGTTTTAAGTGCAACTTTACGCATTTGAAGATCGTATTTAAAATAGAATAATATTCTTCCAAAACAAGTAATTTGTTTAAAAAAAAGCATGAACATCAACTTGTTAAATGAGGCTAAGACAAATGAGAGATACACAACGATATGACTAAAGCCCCCCATATACGCTCCGATTTTTGGTATGAATTTTGCCTGATCGACCAGCTTCGCTTCGGGCCTGTCCGTAAATTTTTGTCGATCTGCTGTTAATAAAATAGTGTCGGGCCGATCGATCGGTGATAATTCGAATTCTGATTTTTCGTGGCATCCGACCGACTGACCATAACATTTTAATTGAAAATCCAGTGATCCGATTGGAAGAAAAATTGGTCGGGAGAAAAACTAGAACGTGTATGGGGGGCTTTAGACATGATTTGTGAAGCAGCTTCCCATACTAGATCTATAAGGTTTAAAATTAACCTTGGATGAATGTGAAAAACAGGCATAAAACTTACCAACAGCAAGCCATACTGCAAACCGCACCCATGTCATATAATTCAGCTTGAGCATGAGATATATATTAAGCAGGATACTCAGAGCTGGAATCAGAGGAACAAGCGGGACCTGTGGGTTTAAGGGGACAGACCGTGTATTACATTTAAATCAGTTTTAAACTCAAATAAAAGAAGCACACATACAATAGTCACAATACTCACCTGCCAGCAGTTCAGATCCTGGAAAACTGCTACACAAAAAAAACCCAAAACATACTCACCTACTCTCCTTGCAGTTCTCATGCCTGCATCTTAGCTCCTGGAGACATGCAGCTACTTCCGCCCTCACTGACCCCCCCTCTCCTCCCCTCCACTCCACCTCCTGTCTCTTCTCTGTCGGAGCTGCAGAGCTCCATGAGGGGGAGGGGGGGGGGATCAGCTGCTGACGAGTTCCTGCCTGGGAGAGATGTCCCAGACACCACTTTGACCTGCTTCTACATTCATTACTCGTAGACAAGCCCCAAAACTCATCCCTCTTCCTCTCTCCACAAAACATCACTAGTTACCAACAGCTCCATCTCCCCTACCTATTATAAACTTTATTGAACCATCACTAAGATTGGGTAGGGTCCTCTTCTCCCATGTCATAGTTTGTACTTGTATGTGGGCTTGCTTTTCTTCTGACACTACCCCCCTGGCTCTTGTGTTGAGGAGTCCGTGCATCGCCATGGAAGCCGAGTTGATCGCACTGTTGCACGGGGCGTGGTCCCGGGCTCCCATGGCGACGATTGTTTTTGTTTTACACATTTAGTGGCACATAAAGCATTGAAAAATGAAATACCATAAAACATACTAAGAGGCCATCTTAGCGTGCCATAAATACATTCAGGTAGCCTTTGCCAGTTTTATGACGTTTCAAGAAGGATGACGTATAGCACTGAAAAAGTCACATTGAGGATAAATGTCCTGTAAAACCTTCAGGGCTCGTTTACATGGGTGGTTGTTAACGGCCACTTAGCACAAACGATATACCTATCACAGGGTCGTTATCTCAATGATCCCCGACGACCTGCACATGTCTGCAGGTGCTCACAGACATGAGCGCTCACAACAGTGTAAATCAGTGGTTCCCAAACTTTCCTTGCAGGGCCCCCTTTTCTTTGTAGGAACATTATGGAGCCCCCTCTCCCCCTATTCAAACACAGGTTAAGAATGACGGCCAGAGCCCCCCAGGAATACCTTTGCGCCCCCCAGTTTGGGAACCACTGGTGTAACTGTACCGTTATGGTGTTGCTATGTGAATAAAAGTGTAAAAAGTTATACAATAACATATTTGGAGACACAAGTGAAAACCTAAACCCAACCACAAGCAGACCTGGGAAGATGCACTCATGCATAATTACCTGAAATGTAGTTGTTTTCTTTTGCTGCTCATGGACCCAAATGAGAGACAGACTGATTAAGAAGCAAATCAGGAAGATCACAAGCAGAAGGTAAAACGTCCATGTGGGAAGATGCAACTGGTTGCTTCCAAACACCAAGATACAGCACAGGCAGATAGCAGAGACCATCATGGCCACCACTGAAATAGTGACCACCTCTCCAGGATAAAAGTCACTCAAGAAGCGAAGGTAAGGTTCAAAGGCAGCTTTTAAATGTCCAGTTTCTCTACGCTCTTTGGCTTTTTTCTGACTTTCAACCAGCTGAAGTTTATCAGAGAAAGACTCATATTCCTTCATCTCTTCTCCGACGATCCTGTCCATGGCACTGACTCCAGGATCTCGGTGCTGAGGACTTTGCTCTAGGTCTCCGGCAGTAGAAGTTTCACTTTTCTCTTGCTGAAATCGCAATACGATGATGCTGGCTGCAACAAAGGTATAGGCCAGCAACGTGCCAATGGATAAAAACTGTACTAGGGCTTCCAAATCGAAGATGAGGGCAAGGATGGCCATTAGAATCCCAAACACCACTATTCCGATGACTGGTACTTTGGTGGTTGGGTTTACTTTGGAGAAAAACTGAAAGAACAGTCCATCTTCAGCCATGGCGTACACAATTCTTGGTAAGGAGAAGAGGTTGCTTAGCAGAACTGTATTCATAGCTTTAAAAGAAAACAAAATCAGTCAGTTAACAGCCATGTAGGAAGCACAACTTAAAGATTACCTAGACATAAAACATCATTTATGAAGCCCTGATGTAGCATTGTGCAGCCATTTAGAGGCTTACTTCAATAAACATATTCAATGCAAATGATCTTTTGTTCTAGGTCATTATATTTATTGTCACAACATTATTGTCATAAAAACTCTAAGGGTCCATTTACATTCCTGGATCGCATGTACTTTCAAAGGCTGATCTGCACAGTACTGTGTAGTGTATTCAGTTCAGAGGGCCGTAAATGGAACCCAAGGGGTGAACATGTTAAGTGAAAGAAAAAAGTAAATTTCCATATATATACTACCATACTTGAGTAGAATATACCACCCCACCATAGACATAAAGAAATCTATTAAAACGAATAAACTAATATAAGGGCTTTTAAGGCAAAATCCATACAATACTATTATGTTATATATAGTCTGTTCATCTATTGTAGTAATTCAGCCTCCCTGATGAAGCCCCGAGTAGAGGGTGAAACCCGTCTGAGCGTATCTAAATCTACTTTGACAGCGTCTATACATGCTCAATACTGTCATTCTCTGATATGGTGATATGTACTTCATACTGACTTTTTAACATGACACATGTACTGGTCCTATTGCTAATAAAGACCTTCTATTAGAATTATGTTTGATTTAGTGCCTTAAAAGCCCTTATATTAGTTTCAATAGACTTCTTTATGTCTATGGTAGGGTGATTTGAGAATTCTATATTTCAGGGAGTGGCACACTATTGATCATTCCTGGGCAACCACCCTCAATTTAGTAATGATCCTCAATCTCAATTCCCGCATAAGTAGAATAGTATTCTATATTTTAAATGTTCCCACAACCCTCTCCTCCATCTCCACCAATTTCATGATGATACCATCCTTAAAAATTCAACTTATTCACTAGTTTAAAATCTTAAAACTATTTTGCAACGGTACCAAAATCGATACATAGGAAACAAAATCCCCTCCAATCATCTAGTGTTTGCTCAGTGCTCAAGAGTGGTTGTTTCCCCAATGTCCATTGTTTCCTATGGAGATAGACACAGTGGGTTGCTTTTCCCTCCCCTACCTCTCTCCATGGAACAGGACAAGCACTGTTTGTACAATTGCACAATAATTTGATGTCTATGTAGCTTAAGCCCCCCCATACATGGGTCGATTCACGGCCGATTGCAGTGCGTGTTTACGGGTATCGTTTGGGTAATCAAATGTGGCCACCCTTTGTGTGCCCGCTTGATTGGGCCCCCTACCTGCACCCGTCTCACCTGTGTGGGCATGCCCCCCTGATTGGCCGCCCGCTCCTGATGCTCTGGCACTGACCCTGTGTGTAGGTATAGCATATAGTAAACTATAATTATCTGGTGGAAGTTAGATATGGCAGCCCTTGCATTCCTTCTAATACTGAGTAATCACAAACTGTAGTATGACATATTAGGCAGCATTAAGACACTAGAATGTTAAGTGCTTTTCCAATAAGTAATGTAGTTAGTACAGGAAGAGCACAAATCAGAACAGGATCAATAGTCACAGTCACCATGCACAAGCATCCTGAATATTATGGAGGACCAGAGTCATATATTCCAATACGTTGGTTGACTTGATGACATTATTTGTCTTCCCCACAGCAAGCTACTAGAATCACATGAAGATTGCCCCTATTCCAGAAACGTTTGACTAGAACTTTAAAATAAAAGTGATTAATAGAAGGCCAGCAACTAGTCATTATAGCATACAATAAGGGCGACCATTGAAAAAATGATAAATTAATGTCTCTAATGCCAAGTAGCTTACTCTACATTGGTAAGGGGTGCAGGTGAGCATGTCAAGCTCTGAATAGGTTTGGCTATTTGCCTCCACGCTATGTTCCTATGCTGTCAGTGCAGAGAAAGCCGTGTGGTTTACATGATCTACAGCCAACAATGAGCCTCGTGTATTGTGTTGTTAATAAGATCCTAGATGTGTAGTTTGCGCTGGCAGGTTCTACCTTTCATGCTCCAGCTGTTATTTTCCAATGATGCCGTTTGAATTGCAGGTGTGGGGGAGTGCAGATATCTATTTTTAATGAAAGTATTAACCCCTAGATACATTCTGTAAGATATCACACTAGTATAGGGTCAAAAGCAAAAAAAAGGGTGACAGTTCATGTATAATAAAAATCCTTATCCTTGTGTTAAAGTATTGTCAATTCAACCCAAAACTTTTTAGAGTTGAATGGAGTAAAAATTTTGGTTGTCCACTTCACCCTGTCTATATCTGAATGGCTGGAGTAGCTTGTCCTTCCGCTCCCTTTTTCTTGCTTTCTCTTCCCTATCCCCCTCTCCCTCCTTTTTTGCTTACCCTGTCCCTTTTTCTTTCTCTCTGTGTGTTTCCCTTCCTCTTTCTATAAACGGTTTACATTGTAAGTGGTACCAATGGAGGATACTAGGGTACTTCTATTCAGTAGTAATGCCTCTAACTACCCTGAAATATAAGGCATCCCTCCAAAAATAAGGCACCCCTGAAGATATAGTACTTTAACTCTGGACAGGGGGGATCAGAGGGGGCAATGAAAATGACACAGGAGGATCAGAAGGGGTTACTAAAATGGTAATGCACCCCTCTGAGTCTCCTGTGCCATTTTGATTCCCTCCTCTGATCCCCCTGTGTCATTTTAGGTGACCCCCCACCCTGATACCCCCCATATTCTTCTTCATGGAAAAATAAGACATCCCCCGAAAATAAGATGTAGGACATCTTTGGGAGCAAAAATTATTATAAGACGCTGTCTTATTTTCGGGGGAAACATGGTATATAGGTACTATTACACATCTGGGAACTGGTCATCTTTGTTGTCATGTATTCCATGTGGGATAAGCCACAGATGATGAACGAGATTTATCTAATGTGAACCCATAGTTATACCTGCTTTTGGACGACAGTGAGAGGACCAACCATTTTTTATTTATATTTGTATTTATTTCCTATTTATTAGTAAATGACCTTGATGTCACTGCACTATGTGTATTTAAGGTGCTTATGTTTTTTGGCACTTCAATGTACCTGAGTTGTAATTTATACATATGTATATGTTTTTATATACTTACATGCGCTTTTTGAGTTCCTGTTAGTTTTCTGTAAACTGAAACATTTCTTTAATAAAACGTTGCTTATACAAAACACAATTAGAAAAATGCACTTGGGAAGAATGCGACTTACCACAAATGGAGCCAGCTGCTACAATAAATCCTGCCCATGAGTATCCCCTCCGGTAAAAGGCATCAGAAAGGGCAGAGTCTGGGACTAATGTATTCCAAGGCACCATGAGTGTCAGGACAGTGGACACCAGGATGTAAGCCCCCGTGGCAAGGCCTAGAGATACAGCTGTTGCAATGGGAACAGCCTTCTGAGGATTCTTTGCTTCTTCACTTGATGCTGCAATGACGTCAAATCCAACAAAGGCATAAAAACACGTGGCAGTGCCAGACATGATCCCAGAAAACCCAAAGGGAGCAAAACCCCCATGATCAGCTGACCAGTTCTTTGTGTCAGCAAGGATAAAGCCGAAGATGAGGATGAAAATTATGATTCCCATACTAATGGCAGCAAAGATGTGATTCAGCCAGGACGATACTCTGACCCCAAATGATATAAATGCTGTGGCAAACAGCAAGATTCCTGCAGCAAGGAAGTCAGGGTAGTGAGCCACGAACTGCACGTTCCAGGTTCCAATGTGAGTTTCAGTAAAGTTTTTTATTTTGTGGTCAAATATGGAGTCCAGATAGCCGCTCCAAGCTCTTGCCACGGCTGCACCGCCAATCATGTATTCTAATATCACATTCCAGCCAATTAGGAATGCCCAAAGTTCACCAACTGAAACATAGGTGAACATGTACGCAGAACCAGTTTTTGGCACCCGAGCCCCAAACTCAGCATAGCATAGAGCCGCAAGTAGAGAAGCAATTCCAGCAATAAGGAATGATATGACAACGGCTGGTCCAGCTATTTCCTTGGCCACGGTGCCCGTCAGTACATAGAGGCCAGAACCCACCATTCCACCCACCCCTAAAAGGGTGAGGTCCACAGTGGAAAGGCATCTTTTAAACGAGGTTTCCATCAAGTCATCCTCAAGAGTCTTCACTCTGTTCAGTTTCTGGCAGAACCGAACAAGGCTGGCTGAGGACGGTAAGCTGTTCCCCATGTTGGAAGGTTTTTCTATACCACGTGCAAAGAATTGTGGGTCAGCCCAAAGATTCCTTCATGTCAGCTGGTCTGTAAAAAAAAAAAAAAAAAAAAAAAAAAAAAAAGGAAAGTTATTCATCCGTGTATACAGAAATGTTCCTCACTACCTTTACATACTGTGCAGCAAGGACACAGAAAATAACATATCGGGCGTGGTTTGCGGCGCGGCAGTGGGAGCGGATTCAGAATCCACACCCTATGGTAAACAATGGGCACTATATGCATTTGTTGTGCTCCGGGGGACGCGGCCAGATCCAGAACGCCCAACTGGGCATTTGGGATCGGCTCCCACTACCGCGCCGCACCTCATTTCCCATAGAGGTTTACAGGGGGCTATACATTCAATGCAGCTGCCCCAGGATCGCGTCCATAGAGAATGAATGGACGCGGTTAAAATTCCCCACATGCGATTTTTCACTATGAATGCGATTGGCCACAGCAGCTCGCCAAAAAGTGAGGACGGGGCTACTTAAAAGCATGGAGGCAGCCACAAGTGGGGACAAGCCCTTATTAAAATTCAAGGAATAATTATTGGCTTGACTATTGTCAAATGCCACTGTTTACTCTAGATAATAAAAAAAGAAATGAAAGAACAAGCAATCATTTCAGGGATCTGCATTTCCTCTCCTCATCCGTGTCTCCGTACACATACAAGTGATTCCAATGATTGTTGTGCGTGCTTATCAGATTAGCCAGACAACAGCTGCCCACTACGTCATACTGGTCAGACATGAGCAAGGAATGACACTAAACAATAATGCGATATATCTGCAGAGCCTAAAAGTGAATTACGTGGGTGGAGGCTGCAAGGGAAAGTTTGTTATACAGGAGGTGCCCACATATGTACAGAACAGAATAGAGATTCAGCATGCTTGCCCTAAGGCACTGGTTCACAGTGAGAAGTCAGCACAACCTGAATCTTTCCCTTCTACCTGTCTAGCGGTGTGAAGAATAGATTGTCAGCTTCTTGAGGTACAAGACCTGACTGACTTGATATACCGTATGCTGTAAGGCAACATATTTTTGCTCTGTAAGATGCACTTTTCCCCCCAAAATCAGGAGAGAGAAAGTCTGTGCACCTCATAGAGACAATTCGGGGAGAAAAACTGCTGACAGCGCTCTGTGTCTCTGATCTCTTCCTGCTGATTAGAACAGAGAGGAAAAAAGACGCACCAATGCTGTCTGAGGGTTAAGCAGAGTACAGACGGCTCGATATTCGAGCCGTCTGATGTACCCTGCAGCAGGGTGATGACGTCATCACGCTGCTGTCAGATATCGGAGAAGCCGGGGAGAGCAGAACTGTCTCTCCCCGGCTCCTCCTCCTCAGCCAAGCTTTGCCTAGATCCTTCGGTCTCTAGGCAAAGCATCGGACATCGCCGTATTAACGGTCATGTCTGATATGGCTGTTTTCGAGTGGGATTGATTTGTCCCGCTCGAAAACAGCGATGGGGGCACATTATAGAAGTCAGATAGATGGCGGTGAGCGCGCACGGCACTCGAAACGGCCATCGATTTGACCCATATCTCCACGACTGTACCCTACTTTACTTCCCGTGCTCAAATAAGTCCCCGCTTTCTCTTCTCCTAGGTACCATCTTTAGACAAGAGGGGAGGGGGGAGAGTAGGAAGTACGTATCACAACGTAGTTTCCGGGTGGCTATTCCCTTGGGACCCAAGTTTTTACTGACTTCTTTTAATGAATATATTAATGCTCAATTTGAGTATGACTTCACTGATTAACTATACAATAGATAATGGGACCCATGATGTATTCGGATTGGGTCATTTACGTGACTTCAAATATATCGGTAGCAGGACCTTGTATATTAACAGTCTTTTGATGTTCTTAGGATACAAGATAGATCTACTTTGTGTATAAATAAAGTATATTTTCAATACAAAAACAAGATAGACCTTTCTTCTGCTTCTAGGTTGATTTGGAATCCAGGACACTACTCCTGATGAAGCCCTGAATGTCAGGGCGAAACGCGTTGAGATTAATGCCTTTGACCACCCACATTGGAGCCAATGTATACGCATGACCCCCTCATAGTTTGTGGATAATCTATATTCCATGATGTGCATCAATACTCTTTTGTTGTGTTGTCGTTCCTTATAAAATTATGCCTTTTTATGAGATTTATGTGCCATGAAAGTCCCAGGGGTTAGCCACCCCAGATTTGGTATTAGAGTGTTCTCTTTCCAAACACAGTTCTTTCATTATTTATCTGTTTCTTGGGGGATGTTGGCACACATTTATGTTCTCTGAGATGCCCCGATTTTTTTTTACGGGAGTAATCAGAACGAGACATAGAGCTGAGAGACATGGGTTGCAGCTGTTAGCAGGCACAGTGTGTCTCTCTGCTCTAATCACTCCCTGCTCTCCCCCACCCTTCTCTTTGGTAGTCTATCACTTCCACTTAGGACAGTGGTCCTCAACCTTTTTAGATCCACAACCCCGGAAGTGACCTCTCAAAAGGTCACTTCCTGTATTTGGAACAGGAAAGTGCCAGTGTGGAGTGTAACTTCTGAGTTTTGAATACAAGATCTGGCACTCTGCAATGTCACTTCAGGCACAATCAGGTAAGTGTAATGTCCCCTCCTTCCTATTGTCCCACCCGGCTTGAGCAAATGATGTGCAGGGTGGGAAGTTAGGAGGGAGAGTAACACCATAGGTTAGGATCCTGACTTCCGAGACCCCTATGAAATGGTCATTGACCCCCACAGGTTGAGAACCCCTGATTTAGGAAGAGGGAGAGCAGCAAGTGATTACAGGAGAGGAGAAAGGACGCACCCCTGTATACAGAGGTGTCTTAATTAGTGGTGCTTGATATAAAAAAATATGGGTATGTGGTTATTACATACTCTAGAATCAGGTTAACAAAAATGGATAAATAAAAGAGAAAAATCTTATTTTAGTGTGAGAACAAGCTCATGAAGAATATAAGCCATTTAAGTACTTAATTCCCCCAAGAGCTCTTTGGAACACTGATGTGGGTTTTCCAAGAACATGAATAGCAAGCTTAGCAAGAATTAGCTTTGGGAGTTATGATATAAAATACTACACTGCAAATCACATGGTTCTTATTGGTCAGAAAACTATTACAACTTTACATTACTAGCTGGGGGAGGCTTTGACTGGACTGAATAGACTAGTTGAATGGATATCATGATACAGATCACCAAATATTCACATACATTCACATACAATGGTGTCACTGGGGCAGCTTTAGATCATCTGGCGCTCCCGTCTCTCTTACACCACAGACAATGTTCAGGATTGATGTAATCGACTCATTTGTTGATCCCCCCCCCCCCCCCCCCCCTCCCTATACCACTTGTTTTTCTACCCCTTCCTTCTCTTTCACCCACTCCATTGAGAATAAAGGACCTTCTATACTCACAGGCATTTTCTAAAAGTGACCATACATGGGTAGACTTTTCAATTGACTCCCAAACAATCGATCCCTATCCCTTTCGGGAATTGAACACGGCCACTTATTCTTCAAGCGGGAGCAATTGATCTCCTAAGAAAGCTTGATCGTCCAGGGAAGCAACATGTCAGTAAATTCCTGTTCGATTGTCATTACTTTGGATGGGGACAAGGGTCCCTACAAAGTATTGAAAGGAAATCGATTGGGCAAAGTGGTGCGCGCCAATTAATCGACAAACGCTTGAGCCCAGCATGGTGACGTCACAACATCCTGCTCGAGTGTCTGTGGATTGAATGGGTATCGACCCATGTATGGGCAACCTAACTTTCCACTTTCCCACCTTCTTCTTTTTCCTTTTTCTAGGGATGATGGTAAAGCAGGGAAGATCCCCCAGATCACCTGAATCTTTATTCCCCTCTGAACGTTAGCGTATTACCTTTAACAAGGGCTAGCTTCGTGTTTTTATTCCGTCACTGGAACCCTCAAGATATTGAGCCTTACTTTATTTCATTGTGCCCATTATTATTTGCATTGCCCACTTTTGTACCCAGGTTCCTATTCCGCTTTGTCCTTTTCTTTGACAACTTTCTTGTTTTTGTTTTTCATTAAAATCTCTAGCCATTTCAGGTTACAGGGCTGCCTCCTGTGATGGAACCTTTAATCCTTGCTATGGAAGGTCTACTGTACTATGAGTCCACGGCAGTCTTCTGTGGCATAACATATACAGTATACTACGTGTAGCACCCATGGTGATTTCAGGGGGTCACTTTTAAGGCTTCCTAATTGACCAAAACAATACTGCACCAATTCAGAGCGGTGTTATTTGTCTCTTCTCTTTGGCCTTACAAGGTAAAAGTACAACCATTAACACAAATATTACCATTGCTTTGCGTTACTCCACTCTTAACCCTTTAGCAGGCAATGTTCACAAGAGAGAAATGGGATGTGATCCAGTGACATATATGCTCCTTTTATACTGGCCTTACTTTGTATTGTGATTTCTATAATAAATGACTCCCCATCCAACTCCTTCTAGTATCGTAAATGTAATCCGGGTTATCCAGAGTAATAGCCTGCTAGCTTGAAAATCCGGATGTGCGCATTTGCTGGATTTTATGGTGATCCAGCGGGTCACTGATGCAGAAAAGTATGCGATTCGCGGGTGCCCACATGGTGTGATAGGCTCGGTCGACAGAAAACGGACATGTCCGAAAATCTCTGGCCGATGCCATTAGTTTGAATGACCGGCCGATACTCTGAGCGAAGGGATGCAGCGTGATGACATTATCACATTGCACTCCACAGCTCATCTGTCGGCCCCAGCTCGCTACATGTGTGGGGACCTTTAATGTAAAGTACCAGGAAAGAGGAATGTTTTTTTTAAACATTTGCAACATGCAGTGTCTAAAGCCCCCCATACAATTTTACCATACAATTTCTGTACAATCCACTTTTGTTCTACCAAAACCATGTAATATGATGACCTTTCTAAAGCTTCCAATCATTATGTATTCTATCAGGGAGGACCCGGCACTACATAGCAGTGATATATACCTTCCAATCACTATGTATTCTATCAGGGAGGACCCGACACTACATAGCAGTGATATATACCTTCCAATCACTATGTATTCTATCAGGGAGGACCTGGCACTACATAGCAGTGATATATACCTTCCAATCACTATGTATTCTATCAGGAAGGACCCGGCACTACATAGTTGTGGGTAGATCTAAAGGAAAATTTATGGTGTGATCTGAAGGTGTATGGGGGGCTTCAGCCATACAGTAGCATGCTGCAGTTCTGATTCACATTCAGATGTATGGTGGAATCCAATGGAATTGGCGCCTTTAGTCAGGTACTACCAAAGATCAGTAGGGTATGACAGAATGCAAATCATCTAATAACAACCATATAAAAGCTACAATTTCTGACCTCTGCTATAAATGCCAAGTGCCTGCCTATTGCACTTGTTTTGTAACTTTACATTCTGAAGAACTGCTGACCTAAACAACTGGACTTTTTTTTAAGTCAACCGGCAGCGATAACCTAGACAATTAGTCATGGCAGAAGTGCCTTTTAGCTGGGCACTAGATATATCAGAGGAATACAATGTAGAAACACTTTAACGCAAGGGCACGTACTGTCCTGGAGTCAGCTGCACAATAGGTTATAAAATATTAACCGTATACTGATGGCTTGAGAAGTGTCCTTGTCTCTACTTCATGCCTTTCTATTACTATCAGTACAATTACACAATCATATACATCACCCATAGTGGAAAAAGGGTGACGTGCAAACATGGATGTGTTATTGCCGATTTCATCTCAAGTGATCATTTTAGTACGGGGTCATTAATGTTACACACGTTTAACAAAACAAAAACTGAATGCAATATCTATGTACCAGTGTCCCCAGCTCCATCGAGCCAAGACACCAAGCCTGCTACTGGTGACATGCTGTCTGTCAGGTCAGTCTGGTCAGTCTGGTCTTTCCATTAGGTTATAGAATAAAGTTGGAGGACAGACTATTCCCCAGTGTGTTCTTTTTTTAACAAAAGCAAAGCAATATGCATCAGCACAACCTACTTGCTGTCAAATTATATCTAAGCGAGTATTGATTTCCAGCATGACTTGTATTTCCATTTATTTCAGTGGAAAACACATCAGGCCTCACCACTGAGAAGTGTCTGAAGGTTCTCATTCATCCAGGTCATTGTATACCTGTAGTGTTTAATTCAAATCAACTGGACTTGCTGTGTTTGCTTGCTGTTCAGAAGCCAGTCACATAACTAGTGAAAAAACACAGCAGTCCAGTTGATTTTAATGAAACACTGCAGATACACTGAGAAATATGAAGTGGTGTAGGATATTTATCGTACCACAAAAAAATTGTTTGTTTCTCAATATATCGTAGTTTTGTTAGTAAATAGAGCTCCCATAACCCATGTCAGAACAGGAACATTTAGTGGTTACAAGACAACATAAATCCCACAGGTCCTTTGTAATATACCATATTTTTCACAGTATAAGACACACTTTTTATCTGCATGCATCTTATATTGTGACAGCATGTTGGATTTTTCCCTGTGCATGTGAGCTGGCTGATGCAACTGTTCATATATTGAGATCTGCAGATGGGCGATATGCCAGCTCACATGCACAGCTCTTAAGCTAGCCATACACAAGTCAATTATTCTTATTCATCATCGATCCAATTTTCTTACCATCATCGATACGATTTTTACTAAATCGGTTCCTTTAAAGGAATGATTGCTGTAAAAATCGATTCCTTTATAACAATCAATTCCACTTGTACGATCAACTGAAATTTACCAACATTTCCGATCACTTTTCGATCAATTTCGGTCACTTTTAGGTCGACCGCACCAGAAAGGCAGGAATTGATTTTGATTCGATCGACAGTCACCTAAAGGGCTTGTTTCCACGAAACTCAGCTTACAGCATGGCCGATGGTCCCTGATCGCGTCCATAGACATGAAAGGACACATACCCATTAATTCTCTATGGCGCGATCATAGCCGCTCTCGATCGCTTGCCATAAAAATCGCTAGTGATCACCTCCCCGTGATTAGAGTCGCGGGAGATTGCTAAAGTGGAAACCCAGCTTAAGTGTCCCCATACACCTTTAGATTTCTCTGTCAGATTTCCTTTATATCGCCTTTTGTTTTACCAAAACCATGTAATATGAGGGACTCCTGACAATCAAGTCTACCTGTGTTCAATCGCAGAGGACCCGGCACTACATAGTTGTTGGTAGATCTAAAGAAAATCTGACAGATAGATCTAAAGGCAGCTTAAGACAGAAGATAAGTCAATGGACAAATCACTCAGTACCTGCTGAAACGTGCTGAAAAAAATTTAATGTGTCACAAAATTAAAACTGTAGTATTTCGCAGGTGAACTTTGTAAGTGAATTGCAAAGCCCCTGAACATGGTATCATCACTAAATTGGCTGGAGATGTAGAGAAGGCTTCTCGGAACCTTTGAGAGGGGGGGGGGGAGAGGATTGCTCTGGCACATTTAGTTTGTGAACACATTGGGATCAAAATCAAGTAAAAAAAATTTAAGTTAACTTCATTTATGCAAAAATTCCGTAAGCTAGAGCAATGCTTTTTTCAATGCTTCCACAACCCTTAACTTCATCTCCAGAAAGTTTGATGTTCAGGGGCTTTATAATGAACTTACAAATCAGCTATTTCAAAACAAAAGCACATTTGCTGTGTGTTTCTGAGCCTTAGCTGCTGCATTTCCCCCCCCCCCCCCCCAGGATTATAATCAAGTCATTCCGTTTTTCTAGAATTTTGGGGGAAATAAGGTGCCTCTGCTTATATTCGAGTGGGCTTATACTCCAGTATATACGGTTGAAGTAAACAATGTCATGTGTAATCTCTTATACAGTGCAGTACTAAAGGGAACACTTCTAATACTCTAACATATGTCCGAACAAAGCTAATTTGCATAAAAAGTATACATTTATGGTGTATAACACAGTAGGGGTCACTAGATACACACCTAACAATGTCACATGGACAATGTTTACCGTACAGTCATGAACCAAGCAATTACCATATGTTAATATGTGTTCTTCCCAAGAGTCTCGAGTACACAGCCCCAAGAACGTCTATTTGCTGCTACTTAAGCGCGGAGTAGCACAGCCACATAAAGAAGAATAACATATTTATAATATATATAGCAGAGAGTTCACACTCTGTATCCCTGCTCAGACACTACACAAGGTCCACATGGTGATGACCTAGCCCTGGAAATGTCAAACTCCATTATCACTATACACAAAATAATCAGATTCATGTGAAGGAAATAAAGCACGAGACAGCAATGATCTTGATGAGAGGAAGCCATAATCCTGGCGTCTGCCATGCTGGATGTTATGCTGCACCCACACAGGGTAATGCAGCCTGCCAGCACAACAGATGCTACTGGATAAGCCAGGCAGACACAAGCCTTCGTTAATTATTAATCACTACAAGGAGCAAACCTTCTGATGGAGCTACCGAAACGTACCCATGGACTACATATACACCTATATACAGTGATGGGGGTGTGCACTTATATACAGTATGGGTTGGGGTGTGTGTACCCATATACAGTGATACATACCCATGGACAATATTTACACCTATATACAGTCATGGGTTGGGGTGTGTGCACTTACATACAGTAATGGGTTGGGGTGTGTGCATCTACATACAGTGATGGGGTGTTCGTACACCTGTATAATGTGATGGGGTAGGAGGTGTACACCTATATACAGTGATGGGGTGTATGTACACCTATATTATATATACACCCCATCACTGTATATAGGTGTACATACACCCCGTCACTGTTTATAGGCTTTAAACAGTGATGGTGTGTGTGTACACCTATATACAGTGATGGTGTGTATGTACACCTATATACAGTAATGGGTGCGGTGTATGTACACCTATATACAGCAATGAGGTGACATGTATGTACACCTATATACAGTGACGGGGTGTATGTACACCTATAAACAGTAATAGGTGGGGTGTATGTACACCTATGCACAGTGATGTGGTGTATGTACAACTATATACAGTGATGGGGTGTATGTACACCTATACACAGTGATGGGTGGGGTGTATGTACACCTATACACAGTGATGGGTGGGGTGTATGTACACCTATACACAGTGATGGGTGGGCCCTGTGTATACAAGGACAGGCTATATCCCAGTGATGAGGGGTGTACACTGATGGAGATGCCTCTGTCTATGTCCTGATGATAATGATACGGAGCTAAGATGGTGATCACCATCCCTGCCTCTCCCAGCCCAGCACCATGCATTCTGCCATCACCTGTCGGCTCCCCCGCATTGTACTGCGCACCTGCTCCTGCTGTCATCACAAGGTTGTCCCCGCTGAAGAGATGCGATCACCTGTGTCACCGAGCCCGGACGTGAGGAGAGCACAGGGGGCGGGGCACAGCCTGGAGTCTTTACAGTGACAAGTAGTCCATGTGCTGGTCCCGCCCACACGATGACGTACTGCTCTTTAACCCTTCCGAGCAGGAGATAGGAGATTCCACCTGATGTATGGTGGAATATTCCATTGTATGGTGTGGACACAGTATTCTTCTGTAAATTACATCTCCAGTCCCCACAGCTGATCATCAGTGATGACGAGTCACAAAGCTCCACCATCCCCATTACAACCTACCTCTGATGAGCACCTACCTACATCATATAAGCAAGAACAGTGTTTGCCCCATGGACTATTCCTGACCCTGTACAACATAACTTTATATTCCCTGGATTCCCTGACCTTGCTTGTGGGAGCTTGCTTGTCTATACCAGAGTACCCACTCCTACCTGGTATACACAATATATATGGGACTTTAACGGCCTTTAAGTGAAAAAAAACTACAATTAATACATGTCTAATGATGATCTTCTTTTTCTTCTCCATACCTGCAGACAATACTAATTAACATATGTCTCCTTATGAAGCAGATTCTATACCGCGAAACGCGTAGAGACTTGATCTGTTAACGCGATGAATTTGGCGTTATATAGGGCTCAGATCCACCTACTGTAAAGTGTCATACATTTATTACCCCTTTTTTCTTCAGTTTTTTGCTTATATTTCCCATATATATTGTGTATACCAGGTAGGAGTGGGTACTCTGGGTATAGGGTGCCACAAACAAGGTCAATGAGTCAAATGATCTTGAGTATTATTTCTATTGTCGCTTCGGGGATGCTGGCTTTGAACCTGTAAACCCTATAGGTATCAGTTTGTAGTACTTTATATTTCCTCAATCATACAATCCAGCCAAGGAATTATCTGACCTGTCATGTCCCACTATACCAGTTTCTCCAAGACATAGACTGTTGACTTTAAATGTCTGGATAGAACAATAAAGGTGAAGGATGTGTTATTAGCTCATGGGTGACATTTTCCATCCACGTCTGATGAAAACGTATTTTTTGGCATTAAGATAATGTTCTTCTCATGTTGTCCTTCTTTAGCATCCAGATTATTCTTTTTGTTATTTTGTACATAACATGGGTTCCTAAGGGCTTGTTTCCATTACGTCGGGAGTCCTCCGCTAAGCGTACACGCTTAGCGGGGGTCCCCGACGTAGCAGATAGACTTACCTGCTCGGCGGACGGGTCTGTCTTCATTGCGCCGACCCGATCCGCCGGTGTCAGGCTGAACGTAGTCGAGTACGTTCAGCCTGTACACCAGCGGATGTCTAAACAGACCATCCGCCGGCAGGCTGAGTCTATGGGATACGTCGGGACCCCTGCTTAGCGTATACGCTTAGCGGAGGGCTCCCGATGTACAATGGAAACAAAGCCTAAGACACACCATATTCTACTAAACCAGTGGTCCCCAAACGGGGGGACGCGAAGGTTTTCCAGGGTGGGGTGCCGACCCTCATTCTTAACATGTGTTTGAATAGGGAGTGGGGGCTCAATAATGTTTCTAAATAGAAAAGGTGGGCCCTGCAGGGGAAGTTTGGAAACCACTGTACTAAACAAACACAATTTTCTAAAGCCCAGTAGAGCATAAGTCTATGCCCCCACATTTGCGGCAACCTGCAGTGCGATTCTAATCGCGCCCATGTTATTAAATGGGCTGTAAGGGCTTGTTTCCACTGGTGCATTTTCGTGCGGTTGTAACCGCGCGGCTGAAACCGCATGCGCATACGCACGAAAATGCATGGCATGTGTTTTTGCGCGTTTTTGCGCGTTTATTGGACGTGATTTTTTTTTAAACGCGCCCAGCAAACCGCATCCTCATCCGCTCTGCCATATGTTTTTGCGCGTTTTTAAACGCATCCAATGCTTTACTATGGATGCGTTTTTGGGATGCGGTTGGGAAGCTTCGAAACGATGTAGGCAGTGTTCACAACCGCACCCTAAGGGCTTGTTTCCACTCTTGCGTTCTCGTGCGGCTGTAACTGTGCGGCTGAAACCGCATGCAAGTCTGCGCGAGAACACATGGCATCATTTTTGCGTGTTTTCGCGATGCATTTTTTTTCAAACGCACCCAGAATACGCATCCGCGTCTGCTATGCCATGCGTTTTTGCGCGTTTTGAAATGCATCCAATGGTTTCCTATGGATGCGTTTTTGGGATGCAGATGCGGTTGGGACGCGGATGCGTTTCAAAACGCTGCAGGCAGCGTTCACAACGGCACCCTTAACCGCATTTGAACGCGCACAAACCCACCAGTGGAAACTACATTGAAGTTTCCAATGGATGCGGTTGTTCGCGCTTGCGGGCACGCGGTTAGAAACGTGAAAAAACGCAAGAGTGAAAACAAGCCCTTAACCGCATCCGCATTCGAATGCGCACAAACGCACCAGTGGAAACTATATTGATGTTTCCAATGGATGCGGTTGACTGCGCTTGCGGCCACGCGGTTACAAATGCGCAAAAACGCACCAGTGAAAACAAGCCCTCACTCATGAGCGTCCGCTGTGAGACCCGCGACCTAAAAACTCGGCTCACCCGCGGCAGCCATAGACGTGAATGGCCACGGTTAAAATCCGCATCTCAATAATTGAGACGTGGTTTTTAACCGTGGCCATTCAATCATGCTGCGGGCAGCTGCACATGTGGGAACATAGCCAAAGGGTATGAGCAACCGCATGGTAGACGCATGGTAAGGTATATCAAACGGGTGGCTCCCAACTATGTACATTTAGCCTAGAAACTCTAGATTTAAAAATGCCACTATGACACCTTCCTTAAGCTAGCCATAGACGGGTAGTTTTGCAGTGAATTTTGCTGGTGATTGAGGACAGTGCGCGCTTACAACGGTCCATCTGTCGCGAAATCGCCTGTAAATCTAATGCCTAAAAGCTAAATTCGGCCGTAAATCAGCCGGGAAATTAATGCAAGAATTTACGGACATGTCTGTAAATTTTACAACGATTGCATTATTTGGATGGGAACCAGCATCCCCATCCAAAGTAACAGCCGGCACACAAAGGGTGCTCATTGACGTCATGATGCGCAGTCAATCTGCCGGCAAATCAAAACTAAACATCTATGGCTGGCCGGCTTTAGCCATCAAACATATGAGCTTTTAGTTCTACTTTAGGGCTGTTTAACACTATATTCATCCACAGTTAGAGATGGTCGATTTTTTTTTCAAAAATTTGACCATTTCGCTGATTTCGAGTTAATTGCAAACCACCTGAACATGATATCAATACCAAACTTACTGGAGATGTGGAGAAGGGTTGGAGGTATACTCCAAAAAAGAAAGTATGTCTCTAACACTAATAGTTTTTGCACAAATTAAGTTCAAATTCAAGTAAAAATTTCGAAAATCGGAATTTCGACTTTCATTTTGAACTTAATTTATGCAAAAACTCCATGTGCTAGAGAAACACTTTTTCTTTTGAAATGTCCCCCAACCCTTCTCTACATCTCCAGCAATTTTGGTGATGATACCACTTTCAGAGGCTTTGCAATCAGCTCACAAATTTAGCAAGTCGAAAAATTCGACCATCTCTATCCACAGTTGGGTGCAGTTTGAGTCATTGCAGTGGTAGCTCTTTCACACTAGCCACGCTGCAGCTGTGTTAGCACTAGCCCTTTCCAGTAACGCTCAGTGGCGCACTTTGCCAAAAACGGCCTGCTGCACACAGTTCTTGTTGCCAGTAACCAGAAATTCCATTGTAGCTGCGTTGGCGGCAGTGTGAAAGAGCCTGGCATTTTGCATTTACATTTTCTATTCAATTCATTGGAGACGCAAGCAAAATGCATACAGGCTCTTTCACACTATACGCCTGTCATTTTACAGTACTGCGTTTTCTCGTAGAAAACCAATGTTACCATTCACACTACATGCGTTGCGGTTGTAAAAATGCAGCATTACCACGTGCGTTTTTTTAAACACCTTGCTGCATGCATTTTTGATGCATTTGTCAGTTGCTTAGTTCAAGCGGTGTGTTTCAAAAAGGTCCTAAAAGCACAGCATGCTATGTCTGATAGGACCTGTGTACTTGCAGATCGCACAACATGTGTGTTGCTGAATGTGGACCACAATGCGCACTGTGTGAAAGTGTGTGCTTTACCACAAAACATATTATTATCTTGTATTTATATAGCGCCAACATATTACACAGCACTTTACAGAGTATATATAGTCATATCACTAAAGCTGGCCATACACCTTTAGATCTCTCTGTCAGATATCCTTTAGAACTTCCAACAACTATGTAGTGCCGGGTCCTCTGCGATTAAACACACGTAGACTTGTAGGTTTAGAAAGTCCCTCATATTACATGGTTTTGGTAAAACAAAAGGAATCTAAAAGAAATCTGACAGAAAAATCTAAAGGTGTATGGCCAGCTTAAAGCAGGGTACAGACGGCTCGATATTCAAGCCGTCCAATGTACCCTGCAGCAGCATGATGACGTCATCACGCTGCTGTCAGATATCGGAGAAGCCGGGGAGAGGGGAACTGCCTCTCCCCGGCTCCTCCTCCTCAGCCGAGCTTTGCCTGGAGACCCAGGCAAAGCATCGGACATTGCCGTATTAACGGTCATGTCCGATAAGGCTGTTTTCGAGCGGGATTGATTAGTCCCGCTCGGAAACAGCCTTGGGGGCAGATTATATGGGTCAGATAGATGGCCGTGAGCACGCACGGCGTTTGAAAAGGCCATCGATTTAACCCATATCTTCACGTCTGTACCCTGCTTAACTGTCTCTGAGAGGAGCTCACAATCTAATGTACATACATAGAAATCTGCCCTAATTCATGAATCTTTAGTGTCCTCCTTCACTATCTATCCTTGGACACAAACCTGGAATAGATGTAAATGCTTTGCGGTGTATAAAATACAATCACTATACTTTGTGTGTAAATGACAGTTATTTATTTGCTAAGTGAGCAGTTTTTAAATGTATGCAAATGCTGTTGTGCTTTGTAAATAGCTCGATAAGAAGAATGCTGGAGGAATAGGTTGTAGAACTGGTTTTTATTCTTGTCTTACGTGTTCCTGGTTTTCTCTTTGTCACATACTGAATGATGACAGCGTACATATGATCCGGTACAGAGTTCAATGGCGGCTGTACTCTGACAGCTCTTTTCATTAGTTGGAACAAAAATCCTTAGAATCCATAGAATCATTACAGTATGCTAGAGGAATCAATACATTCAAAAAGTAATGAGTGGTACCAGGTGCGATGGTGGGGATATTGGCGCCCTGGGTGAGCGACACCCCCCACCCCAAAAGCATCCCTGGACGGAGAGCACTTCCCCATGGGGGGACAGGTGTTGGTGAGACTTACAGACTCTGTTCCAACCTGCCAAACATCACCATTCCCCCTCCCCGAAAAGCATCTCTGGTCACTGGGGGGGGGGGGGGGGGGGGGGTGTTGCTGCTGATGGGCCAGGAAAGTGCTTGCGGTTAAAAGTCCCTATGTGTTGAGAAAAGAAATATTATCTGTAGATCAATCATTGGTTCTATCAGTTACAGAAGGACACTGGTGGTCAATGTAGGTGAAAGATCACTTCACCACTGCTCAGCTCAAGGAACCCCTGGCAACCTTAATAGTTCCGCAGAAACCTGGTTGAGAAACACTAGTTTACAGTAAACACTTGTTATATAACTTGATCATCATGAGGAATTATAATTAGCTAATATACTATGCAATATTCTTCGGTAGTAGCTATGCCAATAGCATACCCAGTTCTCAGCATGGCACAGATCTTCTGTCCGGGATATGTAGTGGTGATATACAGTGGCCCCCTGACTTGTTCCCAACGGTTGATTGCAATAATGAAGATACTCAAGTTCTTACCTGACCTTCATAAAAAATGTATAGCCTACCAGAAACAAAGATGTGTTATCACCATTCAGAATAACAGGAAGAGAGGATGAAATGGAAGGCGGATATTGTTTGGAGGGAGAGTCCCTTCCATAAAAACATCAGGAATCTTGCTCTTTGGTGTCCTTTTCCATCTTGGAAGAGTCTGTAGCCTTTTGTAGATTGGTGAGATGGTCTTTTATGTCATGCGGAACTGGTATGTGAGATTGGTCACATGAACACCACTCTTCTATTTCTTCACAATTTCACAATTTTCTTCTCTTCCTCCTGGTCTGTCTTTTCTAGCTACCGTATTTTTCGGACCATAAGACGCACTTTTTCACCCCCAAAATTGTGGGGGAAAAATTCCTGCGTCTTATGGTCCGAATGTGCGACCACCTGTGGCCATCCGGCCGCCAGTGATCGCAAATCGGCTCCCCGACAGCTCTGCCGGCAGATAGATCAGCTGTGTGCAGAGGGAGAGGAGATCAATTGTGTGATCTCAATCCGCACACCTCCTGTGTGTCGAGAGATCACACAGCTGATGGGCTTTGTCAGCTGTGTGATCTGCATCTGCCGGGAGTACTGTGGGGAGCTGAACTGTATTGGCTATATTTGCAGAGCCTCGCAAATATAGCCAATGCAGAGTGGCAAGCAGCTTGCTCACACACGCAGCAGAGAAGTGACAGGGAGACCGGAATGCAGATCCCCCCTTCCTCCCCCTCCCTTCCCTCTCTGAGCTCTGTGTGAGGAAGAAGAGATGCTGAAGTCTGCTCTCTAGTGATACCATTTTAGTGGCTGAATAGGGGTACTGCATGAGATTTTTTCACTTCATCTACAAATGAAATATTTTTTTTCAGATTTCCTGCTCTAAAAACTGGCTGCGTCTTATGGTAAGGTGCGTCTTATAGTCCGAAAAATACAGTATTTTGGGGCCATTTTGATGCACTGTCTGTAATTAAGTCCTCAAACATATGTATATTGGCTCAGAGTGGAGCTAACAAATGCTTCTCTGACATCCCAGGTCTTTGTTTACAACTACTCAAGCAGCAAAGTTCTGGTTGTAAGTCAAGACTTTGGTTGTAAATTACAACTCAATTTGGTTTTAAATCAAGGCTGTTGGAATGTTTGTCCAAATACAATATCAACCTCCCTGGTTTTATGGCGCAAACAGCCGTTGCCAAGGCAATCGCGGTGGAGTACACGGTGATTCCTCGCTCTATACATACCGCCGGTGTCAATTAGACGGTGGAAGTGTGTGGGGGGGGGGGGAGCACACATAGTTCCTGCTTGCCATTCGCTGACTGATGTGTTACTCTCAGGGACATGACACTCATTTGTCTTACAGTGCACCTGCTATATTTTACTGAATGGCATCTCTTTAATTCCTGGTGCACTTTGGTGCTTGCCCCGATTAGTTTGTTACCACAGATTATTATTAATATTAACTTACTATTTATAAAGTTCCAACATATTACGCTGCGTTGTAATGCTGCTCTTCTCTGCCAGTTCCCTATACTTTGTTCCCTTCATACATTTCCACCATTAAATGAGAAGATCTCATGATAACCATAATGTGTGCTCTACAGATTGTACAAGCAACTCCTACATTAGCATTACGTTACTGGTACACACTGCATTGCCGCAAAGCACTGTGGTTAAAAATGTGAAAAGCAACACAGCTAGTTTGAAAGAGCCTTAACCCACTACTATACAAGTTTAAAAACGAGGCATGCTGTGCATTATAGTCCACTTCAGGATGATTTCCTCCCTATTCAATTGAATGTGTAGGAAAACACAATGGACAGCAATGTACACACTGCTGTGAATCACCTCTAAATTATACAACCACGCACAAAAGAAATATATCCACCACTCACCTAAGCTGGCCATAGATGCTTAGATTTCCCAGAGATCAATTTGTTATACGATCAGGATAAGCGATTGAGTCTTTCGATTATAAGTGGTAAATCAATCAAAAAGTGCACCATTTTCAGGATGCGATTTATCACCGATCAATAGGTGATGTGACTAAGGATAGGCTACACAAAAAAATGCGACCAGAAATGATGGAAGTGGTATAAGGTCTGCATAGGTTAATCCCTGTTTTTCAGCAGGGGACAGCAAGGAAATATATATTTTTTAATAATTAGAAGAGATGTTTAAATATTTTTTAAATTCAACCAGTTTGTGAGTTACTTGCAAAACCCCTCAACTTGCTGGAAATGTAGTGAAGGGTTAAGAAGAGGCTACAAAAAAAAAAAAGGTATTGCTCTTAACTTACCGTATTTCTCAGACCATGAGACACACTTTTTCACTGCTACAATCGGGGGGTAAAAGTTCCTGCCTCTTATGGTCCGAATGTGCAACCACCTGAAGCCATTTGGCCGCGGGTTACTGCAACTAGGCTCCCCGGGAGATCTGCACACAGCCGGACCTCCCATCTGAACTGTATTGGTTATATGTGTGCGTGGGGTAAGCTGCACTCACTGGCAGTTTCCTCACACAGCCACAGAGGGAAACCCAGAGTGCAGATTCCCCCGCACGCCCCCCCCCCCCTTCTCCTTGTATGAGGACGAGATGCCTGAAGTGTTCTCTAGTGACACCATTTTTGTGGCTGAAATTGGGTACTGCAGGGGATTTTTTCACTAATTCATTTAAACACATGAAATATTTTTTTTCTGCTTTTCGTGCTCTCAAAACTGTGTGCGTCTTATGGTCAGGTGTGTCTTATAGTCCGAAAAAGTAAGTCACATGCCAAATCTAAATTTTCTCAGGGCACAATTTCAAATTTGAATAAAATTTGTGCAAAAACTACATATACTAGAGCTATACTTTTTTCTTGACATGTTCTCACAAGCCTTCTCTATATCTCCTGCAATTTTGGAGATGATATCATGTTCAGGAGCTTTGCAATTTTTAGCTAGTTGAAAAAACACTACCATCTCTAGTATTTATGTGCATTCAAATAGCTATATCAGTGGTGGGCAACGGAGTTGATATGGAGGGCCACACGTGCAGCCCTCAACATCACTAAAGGGCAGAACATAACATTTTAAATATATATTGACTTGTAGTATTTTACAATTAATAATTGACAGCAGGCATAGCTAGAAGACAGTGTTTTTCATTTTTAAATAACAAAAATAGTTTTCATTAATACTTCAAGCATAAAAGAACACTGTAGTATGGTAATGCACATTTTGTGTGATATATAATCAAAGCCTTTGATGATATCCATGGGGCATATAACCTTTGATTCAAAGGTTACATGCACCTATTCCGTTATTATGTGCCGCACTATGTAATATACAATAATCCCCTGTTTGGTGGTATAGTGCGAGCATAGGCACTCACCTGTCTGCCGATTTCTCCCCAACAACACGTCTTTGGCCAGGATCTTTAAGAGCGGAAGGAGGAGGTGAGGGAATTAAGGCCCCCTTTTTCGATCAATCAACTTATTTAAATTTTTGTTGTTGATTGAAAATCTATGGCAGCCCACATGGCTAGATCAACCTAAAACAATTAAAATAGGGAAAATGTTCTATTGAAAAATGATTGGACATGCTGGAAAATTTTAATCTGTTGTATTGAAATTGAACCTTAATTCAATTAGGATTTCAGTTGATCCAAAGAAATTCGATCAAAAATCTGTTACTACAGTTGGCATACATTACAATTAATCACCAATTTTCCTGATCCGAAAAAAAATATCTTTCTAAATTGATTGAACGGAAAATCCAGACTTGTATGGGGTCCTTTAGCGACCTAGATAGCGCCTGAGCGATTGTCTTTCACGTAAACCAATCAGCATGCTCAGCTGGAGCCTTAACCAGTCTCCTCCTCCTCTTCCCAGGCGAATATGCAATAGCAGGGGATCGGTGGACAGGTGAGCTTCTATGCCTTATGCATTAACAGTTAGGTTTCGAGGGGCGCAAGTGGAGAACCAAAGGTGCCGCAGACTAGGCACTTGGGTGCTTTATGCCCCTTCCAGAGACAAAAGTTCTCATGTGTACACATAGCAACCCTCTAGAGAGAATGCTTCATCTTTAAGTACCAAACATGATAGAATAGTGATGGATTATACTGGTTACCACACTTGAACGGTAAAATAAGATGAAAACCACACTTACACAAAATGAAAAGGTTTAATAAATATGAAAGAAATATGTAACAAACTGAACAGGTTATATTTACGTTGTGTATTCTTGTTAACATTGATATTATATTTACAAAAAAGCATTGGACGTAATATAATAATAAAAAAACATCTTAAAAAATGTACAAAAAAAATGCCCATATAATAGGAAATCTGATGACTGTTCCACATCACAGCCACATCCAACTTGATATGAATTGTTCCGTTTCTTATGAATACTTCTTGCTTATCCCAAACTCCTTTTCTTGCAGCTTGAGGATCAGATCCAATAAATTCATTTGTAATGTTAGTTCCTAAAAGTGAAATAAGAGTGAAAATGATATAACAACTTTGAGTATTACTGCAGTAAGAACATGAAATCTGTTCTCACTAAACCCCCTAATTTTAAGAAACAGAACCCCATGTTCTCAGTTTGTGTTGCCTACAGCAGCCAGGTCCGCCATGAAAAGAATATGCAACCAATAATGTTACTGAAGGTATTGCAGGCAGACAATCTGTGCATTAGATATGGAGTTTGTTTTCTATTTTTATAAATTATAGTTGATTTCACTGTGTAATTTAAAAACAGAAAAAAAGGATCGCCAGTGGCGGGTGGTAACTTAAAACAGAATGTGGCATGAATGTTATGGTCAGGTGGTACATATTGTTTATGGTCAGGATGTACATAGTGTGTATCAAGGCAACAAACAATTCTGTTTTAAGTTACCACCCGCCACTAGCGATCCTTTTTTCTGTTAAATTACAACAGTAAACTTCCATCTTTGATATATATAATTGGCTGGACACAATTAAACTGCATAGTGTTAAACCATCAAGTAGACACATCCTGAGCATACCTAGAGGCATTGAACAGTGTTTACCTATTCCTTCCAGTTTAACCCATTGCTTTTGATGTACAGTATTTTCCAGCGTATAAGATGACTTTTAAACCCAGGAAAATCTTCTGAAAAGTCGGGGGTCGTCTTATAAGCCGGGTACTGAGACTCCGAGCCGGAGAAGTCTGTCTGTCACACAGCCCCCCCTCATCCCCCCTCGATGTTTTGAGACAAAGCCCATGTGCGCACTAAAGGCTGTGGCACCCAGTGGCTGAAACTGGTATTGCAGCTCAAACACCATTTTTTTTTTCAATGTACCCACAACCCATTTATACATCTCCAGCAAATTTGGTTATGATACCATGTTCAGAGGATTTACAATTCACGCATAAAGTCCTACCTACAAAACTGACCTGAATATAAACATTTCAGGTCCTCAAAATTCAGTATATACGGTAAGTAGAAAGGGAATTGAATTTTTCTATATGTCCAAAGTTAGAAGAAGTTTATGAGGGGGTGATTTTTATTCACCAATATAAACTTCAAGTTCTATTATACCTATTCAGGTCAACTTTAAATTACCTTCTCTAACCCAATGACTTATACAGAAGGACCTCTCTTCCCCACCACTTACCCTATAATCTATATATAAACTAAATGAAATTACATACAGGCATTACTAGTGAAGAATTCTTATTTCTATAACTTACCTGAGGATTAGTTGTGACATAGAAACCAGAGACACCTGCTTTTTCTAATGTACTCTGCTGGTCTATGACTTTCTGGTCTAATTCCAGGACTATTTTTTCATCCATCATTTTCTGTTCTTCTCGTATTCTCTGTTCTAGAGCCTACCAACAGACATAAAAAAAACATTATCTAACATAACCATTGGCTGGAGAACAGTAACATTTTAATCCCAGATGCAATTAATGACAAATTCTTAAATGCACATGCAAAGACCGACTGTTTTATAGAATACATTTCTTATCATAACTAAGGATTCCGAAATCTTACTATACATACATCAAGAAACGGAGTGCTTCTAACAAAGAAACACAGAAAGAACCCTCTCACTGGAGAAGTGTAGCTTGGAAATTAACTTTAGAAGCCAGTACGGGCGCAGTGGGATCGTGAATCAAACTGCAATCATAGGGGCTAACCGCTGGGGGGGGGTTAAAAAGCCAGATGACAACCTTGCAAACGATTGCAAAAATTAGCCCTTATGCTTCCTAGCGTTACAGGCTTTTTGCACCATTTTTAATGGCGTGAAAAGCCGCTGCCCAGCAATCGTGGTGGAGTACAGTGATTGCTAGCTCTCCCCCCGGCCCTCTACACACTGCCGGGGGAAAAGCCAGCAATCACAGTCAATTAGAGGTATGTGGGGAGAAAAGTGACCATTAAAATGGAGGTCTATGGTGCCGGAAAAGCTCTGTGGGTCTGCAGCTATGCTGAAATACTGCAAGCTCAGTTTGATTCACGATCCCACTGCGCCCGTACTGGCTTCTAAAGTTTATTTCCAAGCTACACTTCTCCAGTGAGAGGGTTCTTTCTGTGTTTCTTTGTTAGAAGCACTCGGGCAGTTCTGAATCCCCAATCCAGTAGCAGTCAAGACAAACCCAAAAAGAACTGAGTTTGTCTTAACCGCTAGGGAGGTTAACTGACCTTGCAGTAAATAAAAAATTTAAAAAGACAGTATGTTTTCAGAAGGCTTTAAAAACCATCAGAAGTGTTCAGAGGGTGGTTAAATGACCCCATTGTCTTCAATTGAGAAGCCCTGCAAGTGTCTTCAGTGCTTTGCAGAGCTCCTTACCAATTGTTTTTTTTTTAAAGCTTAGGAGTTTGTACTTTCTGTACAGACGTCTATGCTTTAACCTCCTGGGTGTTTAGCCCGAGTTAACTAGTGACAGACTCACCTGTCCGCCGGTTTCCCCCGGCGGTAGGGAGCATGGGCATGTATACCAATGCTTCCGGATCTGCCCCCAATCGCATCACCGGTGACGGAGGAGGTGCGTCACCTTTTTTCAGCATAACTCCGGTGTTTCCAGTGACGCCGGAGTTACGCACAGGACCTGCGGATGGGCAGTAAATGACGATTGCTCGTGGCACGGTTTTAAAAAAGCCACGCCAGGTGCGCAACGCCCAGGAGGTTTTTTGAAGCTTTTTGCAACAAGAGGGCACCTGGAAAGCATAAACAAATCTTTTTTTTTTTTTTTTTTTTTTTACACACTTTTACTGTAAAAAGTACTCTTAGGACTCTTTCACACTATAGCGCCTTTTAGGGTATGCATTAACATATATACAAAAATGCATGTGTTTTGCACATTAAGCATCTGCGTTTTTGCATATGGCAATAAATGTGCATAAAAAAATGGGCGTAGCAGGGCGTTTTTTTATTTTTTTTTAAACGTATTCTGTGTAAATGGTAACATTGGTCCTCTACTGTAAATATAACTGCACTCACAAAAACGTGACACACGTATATAGTGTAAAAGGGCCCTAAGCGTTCTTTTGGACATTTTCCAGACATTGTGTGACCACACCAAGAACATAAGCAACCACATAAGTAGAGATGCAGCATAGAACTGCATAAACACCACTTAGGATAAACGCAAAGGTTACATGTACATGGGCAGGTGAGCTATTGGCATGGGAGTTGGGAATGCCAATGTTGGGCAGCTAGTTTTTAAAAAATCCTATTTTGTCATGGACAGGCCTCACTGTGAACACTGGTCCACTTACGTGTTGAAAATATCTATTGTACAAACATTAATTTGGTTGCTATGTGAATACTAATATCTAGGTTTCTAGTTGTCTTGTTTGGATAGAGTAGGTAAAATTTTCAACTGCTACCCAGGGAGAGAGAGATTTATCCTGACGTCAGGATAAAAAAAAAAAAAAAAACAACATATTCCACTAATTCAAAGAGAATTAGTCTGATTTGCTGTTTAACAAAAATGTGTCAATGATGACAGGACGTGAGGGAAAAATCTTTCTGATGAAGTTTTAGTCTTTGCCTCCCCTAGTCAATACTAGAATAAAAAAGTTTTTGACGCACATACCATTTACATTTACATACATTTTAAGCTAGTTTACCAGTGCAGCCTTATTTTCTTGTCACAGGCCTATGATCCTGACCCACACTGTATTGCATAACTGCAGGATAGTGTACAGAAAGATTCAGGTTTGACAATGGGGCCTAGATTAAAAGACTGAACTAAAGGCCCCCAAACACTGGACGCATCGGGGCTGATAGACGAGCCAGTCAGTGCGACGTGAAGACACCGCCATGCTGCACTCCATCGCTTATAGTATCAGCAGCCACCCATTGTGTCCTTATTTAGTGTCCTGGTCCCCATTTAAACTAATAGCATCGGCTATAGATTAACAGACATGTCTGTTCTCTGGCTGACCGAGTTTGGGGCCACAGGGATCTGTCGCCCCATGTGGGCACCCGCGATCCGTAGCCGATTTTGCCGGCAGCGGCTCTCTAGGTGTATGGGGGCTTATAATTACAAATCCTTCTACAATCCTAGGGGTCTGTCAGTTGTTTATTTATATATTGGAGAATTTAGCTTTTATTAGATATTAGCTAGAGGCGCAATCAGATCACAAACAGACCTAAAACATTCTGGTACACAAGAAGGCTTGTATAGCATGAACAGGCAAGTATTCATGATATTAAGACCCGTGACTTTTCTACTTAACACAAAGAATAGTTTATATTTATCAAATCACTTGGATGTTATTCAGACTGTATTCACAAACAAGTGTTGCCTAGGTCTTTCTTCAAAACATTAAACTATTTCTAGCATTGCAAATGTTTCCTTAAAGCGGACCCACCCTCTCCAATTCTGCCCTCTGTTTTTGGCACCAGAGGTGCAGATTGGCAGTCTAATAAAAAAAAAAAAAAGTAGACCCCTTTTCCCATGTCCCCATATGCCTGCAACCAGCCACATTTGAATTGGGTGACGTGGAGGGGCGGAGCGTTAACCAATTCCGATCCTGATGGTGTATGGAGCGAGACTGAAGAGGTTTGGCCACTCTAGGCTTGGCAGTGCAGGAGCAAGCAGGCAGGTAAGGTGAGATTTTGTTTTTCTTTTTAGAGGGTCGCTGTCCCTGGATGAAGACCCGATGTAGGTGAGTAATCTATATATGTTTATTGTTTATGAGTTTTTTTTTTTTGTTTAAATCCACTTTAGTTTGAAATAAAAACATTAAAACACTAAGGTCAAAGGGTGATAAAAAATCTCATAGAATAGGGATGCTAATTACCATTGGCCCCATATGTAAGGTTGTTCTCCTAAAACACACGTACTAATTACTATTATTAAGAATAATATAATACAGCAATTTGTCTATAGAAACAGAAGTGCGTCATCAAGTGTGTCCATAATTATTTTTTTTTCTCTGTAAGGTTATTGGTTTGTTTTAGACATTTCAGCAATTTTTTTGCTGCTCTTTAGTGGGCATTTTGACACTTGTCATATCAATATCTGTTTGTAAATCAGATCCATAGTAAAACACAGTATTCCAAATGATGTCTAAATAAAGATAAATATATCAGCATCAGAACTCCCTTCTTCCTCCTGGCAACCCCCCTAATCATACAGCCCAGAATTTGATTTGTTTTTTTCCTGCCGCCTGGTCACATTGTTTGCACTTTCTGTATTCATAATTAATTGCCCCGAAAAACAATGTACTCATCACTACAATAAGCAGGGGAGTTACTCCCGCTATGCGGAATATGCAGCAGCTGAACAATAGCAGCCCCTTACCCCGCTCAACAATTCAGCATCAGAGGGCCTGTGCAATAACTTTGCACAGGGCTCCAATAATGCTATAAAGGCCATGGCTCCATTTAGCATTAACATGCCTAGGGGGGGAAACACATCAAAAATGTGTCAGAATAACAACAACAATTTTTGACATGCTTTTTCCATGTACTAGAATTTTAATGTCATGTACTAGAAATTGAATATCATTGGACATGCTCTCGTCAGCTTTAAGGGCCATTTCACACTATATGTGTTGCGGTGCGTTTTTAAAAATGCGCATGTTTTTTTACCGCACGTGTTTTTTACTGCATGCGTTTTTACATAGAAAACCAATGTTACCATTCACACTGTATGCGTTTAGTTTCCGCATGCGTTTTTAAAAACTCACTGCTGTATGCAATTTTGATTTCTTTTTCCTTTTTTGTTCAAAAACGCAAACGCATATGTAATGTCAAAAATACATGCCTTTAAAAAACGCATATAGTGTGAATGGGCCCTAAAATGTCCTAGATTTTTCCACAGTGGAGACAAGGCCTAGACAGATCGTATTTCAAAAAAATGCCACAACTGATATCAATCTGTTAGTCAAGGTAACCATTGAATCAACTAAAGGTTTAATAATAAACCCCTCCAGCAATTTAACAAGATTGCTTTATTTTTCCCATGAGATCCTTAAGGTAAAAAGGTTTGTGGATATGCATTACACACACACACACCAATATTTTCTACCATTTTGTTCTTACCTCAAGCTCCCTCTGCTGTGTATTTTTCAGAATTGGTAAATTGTGTGATTTACATGACTGTTGAGCCTCTTTATGCTTCTTTAGGAGATCCTGCTTCAACCCTTTAAAACATAAAGGCAAAATCTTTATTGTCTAGATGTATTTTGGTTTAAATATTTTGTTTAATTACATTCAACAAATATAAACATTTTAACATGGAAATGTATAACAACCAAACATGTCACAAGGAAAGAAAAGAGATCTACACCAGTGATTCCCAAACGGGGGGGGGGGGGGGGGGGGGGTAGAGAGATCACAGCTAGGGGGCTGAAGGAGGGCCAAGCAGGAAGCCAACCATGGGGGAACTAATTACAGACAGTAAGGCTGCGTCTACACTATGGAAAACTGTGCCAGCATTACCGCGCTCTAAACAGCGGGTGGGCGATACGGGCACACACGCCGACGTGCTTATAACGACCCCCGTGGTTGCTGGGGCACTGGAATGTAGACCCAGCCTTAGTGGAGTGTGTGTGTGTGTGTATGATTCATGTCTCTGCATGAGTGTAGTGTGTGTGTCTATGAATGATGAAGGTTTCTGCACGACTGGTGTGTGGATATATGATGCATGTCTCTACATGATTGCTATGAAAACCAAATAAAGTCGTTACCTTTATACATGAAATTGGGGCATGGTATGTCTAAATATGTATGTGTTTAACATTCCTAAATATACAAATAAAAAAACAAATTAGAGGCTGATCAGTGGCTAGATGATCAACAGCAGGGGTGGCCAGTCCCAAGGACTTTAAGGCACAACTCCAATTACTCTATACTATGAAAGTAAAACCTCCCCACTTCCCTTCAGGGGAAAGCAGAAGGGAGGGTAGAGGAAAGGTTGAGGAGGAGAGAAGCCTTATACACCTATGAAGATCAAAAAATTTTAAATAAATCATAAAAGGGCATAGTGGAGCCAAGGGAGAAAAGTAGGTAAGTCTACCCTAGACTGCCATAACTTACTTGCCAATCCTTGCTCCAGAAGTGAAGTATTTCCAAGACAGGATCTTAGATAAACAAGGTGTAGGAATGTATATAATCTTTTTAGATAGGGTAATCTGTATTCAAGCAGAACAAATCTATGCACTTTTTATACCCTCTATTGATATATGATATGAACCACCACACCTCCTGCTGAAGCCCATAGAAGGGTGAAACGCGTAGAGGCAGCTTTGGATTTTTTTAAAGGAGGAATAAAGGCATCAAGTGCAACTTGTGTATTTATATCGCCATGCTTTTTATGGACATTCATTGATGATCCCACTTTTTTGTTCTTTCTTTTTTCTGTGTATATTGTTTTTATTCTATATGGAATAGAGTTAACGATTTTAATAGAACTGTATAGTAACATTGGAGTTGTGCCTTAAAGTCCTCGGGGCTGGCCACCCCTGCTGCTGATCACCTAGCCAATGATCAGCCTCTCATTGTTTTTTTTTTCTTCAAATAAAGTTGTATTTCAAATAAAGTTTAAGGGCTTTTTTTTCACACAAGTACACAATACCAGCCTCCCCATCCAAAGTAAGTGCCAGCACACAAAGGGTGCGTGGCCGATTCTCTGCGCGACCTGCCATGCGTGATCATCATACGTCATCATGCACAGTCGATCTGCAGGAGAATCTAAAAGACATTCTAAACGTCTATGGTCGGCTTAAAGTGGTTTTAAACTAAAAAAAAAAAAAAAAGCATGTACATGAAATAGGCACATTACTTACCTGTCAGCAGTTCAGATCTTTTGAAACTGCTACACAAAAAAAATAAAATAAAACATACTTACCTTCCTCACGTTTTCACTGTTGGTGTCAACATCTTTATTAAGGGCAAGATGAAGCAACTTTCAGATCCATTCTTCTCAGGACAGCTGACAACACCTCCCCCCCCCCCACTTCTACACAGACAGATTTACTCTTCTGCAGAAAGCTCCCAAACATCACATCTGCAAGACTGGGGATTACCTAAAGCTACAAGGGCATCTGGGAGACAAAGATATCCCAGCTTGTGATGTCTTGCCGAGGCAATATGTAACACAGTGGGAGGGGCGGTCTCTAAAGACACCCCTTCTGCTGTCAGAAATTTTTCAGGGATCTCTGCAGTATCGGCTGAGCTGCAGCTGATACTGCAGAGTGACCTACCAGGTGGTAGGTGCGCTTTAAGATCAATTTTGTATGCAGTGTTCCTATTTATTTTTCCTACTTAATGTTACTTTAAGAACACAATTATAATATACAAAGAACCTTAAAGACACTATTGATTAATAAAAAAAAAAAAAAAAAAAAAAAAGAACACCTTGGCTGTACAGGGACAGCAGCATTCCCTGGGTGTAACTTACATCATTACCTCTGTGTTCTGCATGCAGCTTTATACGCTGGTTGTAGAGATTTTTTTCTGTTAGGTGTTGAATCTCCAGCAGTCCTTGGACAATTTCAAATACTGTGCCATCAATCAGTGCCAAGGCCAGATCACTAAGAATTGTGTACGATAGGCGCTGCTGGAAAGCACTATAAAACAGAAAGGGAGAACAACAAATAAATAATGCAGACATGTTAGAAGTAGTAAGCTGATCAAATGTAAATCCCAGTAAAAGCACAATATTTGACGTGTAAATAAACATCGAGTGAGGGCAATAAAGCATTTCCACTATTCATCCTAACAATATGTACTAGGCCTATGTATTCTGATAAGCAAAGGCCTGGAGCTCAGTCCCTCATAACCACCATAATGCAAATAAGGAACCCGCAGATCTCTGCTTTTAAAGACATTAAAGCAGGGTACAGATGTGGAGATATGGGCCGGATCGATGGCCGCTTCGAGCGCCGTGCGCGCTCACCGCCATCTATCTGGTCCATATAATTTGCTGCTATCGCTGTTTTCGAATGGGACAAATCAATCCCGCTCGAAAACAGCCTTATTGGACCTGATCGTGAATACGGCCGATGTCCGATGCTTTGCATAGAGACCGCTGGTCTCCAGGCAAAGCTTCAGCTGAGCTGGGCAGAGCACAGCTGTCTCTCCCCGGCTCAGCCAGTCTGAGCAGTCTGTACCCTGCTTTAACCTCCCTAGCGGTTGTGACGAGCCCAGCTCGTCCAGAGTTTGTGTGAAGAACAAACTCTGGATGAGCTGGGCTCCCGTGCATGCCGCATATCCCCGGAAAGCTACGGCGATTCTCTTACCAGCTCACCGATCGTGTCACGGTGACGCGGAAGGGGGCGGGGGGTGGGCGGTGCCATAGCCCTCCATGTTAATGGAGGAGCTCCGGCTTTCCAGCCCACACAGCTGACATCATTAATGATGCCGGCTGTGTGGAGAGAGGCGGGGGGAGGGGGGAATTGCAGGCAGTGTACTGTGTACACTGCCGCGATTGCCCGTGCCGTGCTGTTAAAAACAGCACGGTATGGGCAGTGCGCTAGGGAGGTTAAGGTGTCCACACACGCATACATATGGGCTAGATCGATGGCCAATTTGAGTCATGGTCATCTATCTGGCGCATATCTAATGCAGCCATCCCTGTCTTCGAGTGGAATAAATTAATTTATTATGACAACAGGGTTATCAGTAGGCTGGATAAAAATCAATGATTAAAAAAAAAAATCGGATTTTCGAATGTTTAAATATAAAATGATTTTTGAGGAAAAAAACATTACCATCCCAAGGTTATTCCATGATGAAATAAAGATTTGTTTATGTAGAATAAGGCTGCATATGTTTAAATGTTTTGGTAAATAAATTCCATAAAAAACATCCCAAAAACAATAGACAGAAGTTGATGATGGCATAAACACATCGCCCAAAAATTCCCCTTCAACAGACAAGGGCGAGGGGACAGGCCACTCCATATGTAAAAGCAATACATGTATTATACACACTGCAAAAGATGAAAAAATGACATCAGTCACAATCAATGCACAATGTTGGGGATGTACACGTCTGTACATGTGCTGTTAGACAATTAAAATAGTCCAAATTTCACCCCAATGCGCATTTCGTTGAAGACTTCTTCAGGGGGTACGATATGTAGATTTCATAAGCCAAATCTGCTTTTGTGTCCCCTCGCCCTTGTCTATCCAGGGGAAATTTGGGTGATGTGCTTATGTCATCATCAACTTCTGTCTGTTTTTGTAAGATTATTGGGCAGTTTCTCTGCTACAAGATAGTATCACAGATGCTTGGTTTACTTTCTCAGTTCTCAAAACTAAGTGCAACAGAAAAATTGTTCAAATATGAATCATTAACCTAAACTGGGGATAAAATGGACTAATATGAAAAGTTGTTGTTCTAAAAATCTTCATCTACTTGCATTTAAAATGTATACCAGCAAAAATTATTGATTTAAAATCAGTTTGATTTAAATCGCACCTTACGGACTAGTGATTTAAATCGGTTTGATTTAAATCAAATCCACCCTGGTTATCAGAGATGACTGGTAATCACGTCCATGTCCATTGCTTTGGACATGCAAAGCATTGGCTGAGCTGGATGACACATCAGTGCTGCGCCTCCAGCTCGAAGGCTGACCCATCTCACAGGCATCGACCCGCGTGTGGCAGCCTTAAGAAGTACATTCAGGGCAAAGTGAATCTCTCACAACACCCAGCAAGCTACTTGCGTAGTTCTTCCTCTTCTGCACTGGTTCCCAATCTTTCCCTGGAGCGCCCCCCATTACACAGTTTCAGATTGAGGGCCATATCATACTAGTTTGCGTTGCAGTATTGTAAACTTGTACTAGTGTGAAATGGCCCTCAAAGTTTTTTTAAAAGAAATGATGTACAACTTTACTACTTTAATTATGTAACTTTACAATATGAAGAGACATGCATGCCTCAGAATATGCAACCAGTGTATATACACTTCATATGTGCAAAACTAGTTGCCCGCCATGTACACATCATGCATGTCCCCAACTAGGTATCCATTTATCATTTGTGTCCCCTGCCCACCATGTACACATCATGTGTGTCCCCACAAATTATGCATGTCCCCAGCCATGTATCCACACACCATTGGTGTCCCCTGCCCGCCATGTACACATCATGTGTCCCCCCCCAGCCATGTATCCATTCATCATTCGTGTCCCCAGCGATATATATACACACATCATGTGTGTCCTCAGCCCAGCATGTATGTACACATGATTTGAGTCCCCAGCCCGGCATGTAAATATTATGTGTGCCCTCAGCATGATCACATCGTCAATGAGGACAGTCGTGTCACGGTCATTACCTGGGGAGATCCTTCACCAGGCCCTGTAGCTGGGACAGCAGGTAGTAATGTCTCTCCTGCTGCAGAGTGATATCGCTCGGTTCCCCGTACATCTCCCTGTAGCCGGCCATTTCCACAACACGGTCACATGACCCCGGACGAGGTCACGTGTCAAGTGACGCGTCCGAGCTTTTCACATGATCGAATGCGCATAGAGGTGATTTGTGAGGGCGGGGTTTAGTATATAACGTCATTCATAGACTATTTGGAGCCGTCGACGAGTCAGTTTATGTTAAAGAGTTGTTCGCGGCGCACACATTGTGTTGCTGCTGTTGTCTGTGTGGTACTACGGAGCCAGCTCTATAGTTGTACAGTTATCATTTTTTGAGGAGTCTGCGTTGTGTGTTGTCAGCTGTGTTCCTCATGCAGACTGACTTAATGGCTGAAATGTGTTTGATAAAAAAACCTAAACGCAGCTCAGCAAGTCCCAACTGATATCACTCAAGGCGGTCCACAAGCCGCATTGTTTCATGTTCAGTTGTAATAAAGCTGCAGAAGACAAACACATTGTGTGTCCAACACATACATCCTAATATCCAAGGTCATGTGTGTCACGACGCGACCGCCCGGCTAGCAAACCCAGTCGCAACTTCCCGGGGTTTTGGCC
>CM070032.1:73894654-73909081 GCA_036250615.1 Ptychadena robeensis | reverse complement strand
TTACAAAATGCCCTCATGAATTCAGTGACCTCCCCCGGAGCACTATCCTCCAGGAGAAAAGCCTTCCAGGCCGCAAAGAACCTGTCTATAGCTTTCAGGGATGAGTTCAGGACCTTTATTTTCTCCATGGTAAGCAGCTGGCAGAGGTACCCCTTGAGATCCCACTGCGTCGGAGGGGCTGGATATATCCACTGCCGCAATATGGACTTTTTGGCCACCAGGAAACACATATGAGCAAAGTGAGGAACCGTTACAGATCTGGCCGCCTCCACCACCCCAAGCGATGAATCCACCCCGGGGGGGGGGACATGTAGCAGCATTAAGCATGTAGCTCAAACCATGAGCTGGCGAACCTTGGTCCAGCCCCTTTCCAGGAGTTCTCCCACCTCATCCCCCGGGATATTCAAGAATTTAGCCCAGGCCTTGACGTTGGACCATGTTGCCAGATCCCTCATTCTATAGCGCCGAAGAAATTGGCAGATGTCGGACAATGATTTCCGACTTGGGAACGGGAGCAGAAGATTACGCAATGCTGGCGCTAGCACTAGGCCCCCCCTCCCCCGGCCCCATGAGATCTCAGGAATGCCCTCAAATGAATGGGACTAAGGGGGCTTAAATACCCCGGGCAATCCAACCACTTACGTGTCTCATGCCAGGCAATCACCGTGTCCCGCACTAGAATGTGCTGTCTAAGCAATGGGGGCAAGCGGGGCAACGGAGAGTGAAGGACCCCCATCAGGGACCATGGCTGCACGATCTGGGCCTCTAGCTCACAATTAGTATAATACGATGTGGACCCCATCCAATCCCTCACATGCCGTAAAAGGCACGCCAGATTATAACTCCGGACATTTGGTAAATTGAGCCCCATCTCTGCCACCGGCCTCTGGAGCTTCCACAATGCTATCCTTGGTCTTTTACCATGCCAAATAAAAGCAGTGATGGCCGAGTAAAATTGGCGAACATCCACATGCTTCACCAGCAAAGGCAGCGTCTGGAGAGGATACAGTAAGCGCGGAAAGCTGACCATCTTTATCAGATGGCAGCGCCCCACAACTGACAAAGGCAACTCCTGCCACCGCCTGAGCTCCGCAAAAATTTTTTGGAAGAGGGGGTCATAGTTCAAGCCATACGCTTCCATGGCACAAGCGGAGAAATGAAGGCCCAAATATGTTATGGTGCGCTTGGCCACCCTGACTCCACTAGCTGCAATATCCCCCAGAACCGCCCTCGAGGGACTCGGGCCTATCAGCAGGACCTTGCTTTGACTTCTATTAATGGTGAAACCGGTGAAAGGTCGGTATCTGTCCACCAACTCCAGTACCTTTTGCAAGTGCGGCTGCCTGAGAAAGACCAAGAGGTCATTGGCAAACAGCGCTGTTTTCAGTACCTGGTTCCCAATGCGTACCCCATCAAAGCAAGTAGACAGTTCCAGCGCCCGTGCCAGTGGCTCTAGAGCCAGGTTAAAGAGCAATGGTGACAGGGGACAGCCCTGGCGCGTTCCTTTCTCCAGAGTGAACGGACGGGAAATGACCCCATTGAGGGAGATGCTCGCCTGGGGCGTATCATACAGCGTATCAATGAAAGACAGAAACACCCCCTGGAAACCCATAGCACGAAGGACAAGTTTCAGCCATCTCCAATCCACATTATCAAAAGCCTTTTCGGCATCTAGGGTCAATACTGCCCCCGTGTGCTGATTTGGCCCCAGGAGACGGTAGTACTCCAGTACCACCAGTAGTTTTCGAATGTTAGTGACTGCCGCTCTCCCCTTCACAAATCACACCTGCCCAGGACCTATCAAAGACGGCAGAATGTCTGCTAGCCTGTCCGCCAGAATTTTAGAAAGATATTTCATATCCTGATTGATGAGGGATATGGGACGGTAGGATCCCGGCTCCAGGGGGTCTTTACCCGGCTTCGGAAGTAACTTAATATAGGCCAGTTTGCCAGACTCAGGGTACACTCCAGTCTGCAGGATATGATTGTAAAGAGAAGTCAGAGTAGGGGTCACCTGTGGGCACAGTTGTTTAAAGAATTCGTTGGTGAATCCATCAGGTCCTGGTGCTTTGCGAGTGGCCAAAGTTTTGATGACTCTAGTCACCTCCCCCTCGGTCACTGCGCAATTAAGTAAACCAATCTGTTCAGTAGTCAAGAAAGGAAGTTGGGTCTGGGACAACAGTGAGGCACCTTCCCACCCCTGGTCCACCCCGCGGGCATACAGGTTTTTGTAAAACCGCTCAAAGATGCTTGTGGCAATCCTGCCTGCCTGATCTCTTAAGGCTTTAACCCTGCACGCTGGCCGAGCCCCTCTCGCTAAATTTGCCAACATGCAACCCGATTTACCCCCGAACCGGTAGAAGTGTGCATCTCTCCCCACCCTGTCCCGCCTGTCAATATACTCTAGCCATGCATCACACTCAGCCTTAGCATTAACCCAGCTTTCACGGTTCCGGTCAGACATGTCCCCATGATAAATCGTGTACGCCTTCCTAGCTTTTTGGCAGGTGTCTAAATATTGTGATAAAAGGCGCTTCTTGAAGGTGGACGAAAAAGCCAGAATTTTACCGCGTAGCACCGCCTTAGCAGTCTCCCAGTACAGAGGGGCATTGGCTTTATGCTGACTATTATAGAAATCATATTCGAGCCACCAGCCCTGAAGCAGGGATTGGAAGGCGGGGTCCGACCCCTGATAGGCCGGGAAGCGCCATACAAAAGACTGTACTTGGGCAGGGCCTAGGCGGAGTACCGCCACCACCGGGGCATGATCTGATATCACCATAGGGGTAATGGTAACCGATTTCGTTGAGTGCAAAAGGGGGCGACTGACCAGAACCGAATCCAGCCTAGACACAGAACCATGAACCAAAGAACAGTGTGTAAAATCACACTCAAATGGGTGCAGAAAACGCCAGACGTCCTCCAGGGCACAAGCCGAGGCGAACGTCCCAAACTCGGCATCCTGAGGAGACCCTGAGGCACAAATCGTCCGGGGCTGCCGCCTGTCCTCAGCAGGAGACTGGACCGCATTAAAGTCCCACCCCACTACCAGTGCCGCAGTGGGGTGGGAGCTGGCAAGTTGCTGCGCCAGGTCCGCATAAAACGGCGTGTTGGGGGCATTGGGGCCATAGATTCCATAGATGGTAATCGGCTGCGGGGAAGCATCTATTGTGACACTCTCTGTCATCACAGCCTTGATCCAAAATGTGATGGGTAAAGGATTTATGAATAAGCAGTAACACCCCAGCCTTACGATTCCCTGCCGAGGCTCCAATGACGTGACCAACCCACTGTTTGTGCATGAGCCGATATTCCTCCGGGCGGAGATGGGTTTCCTGCAGTAACGCCACAGCCGTTCGCAGTTTTTTAAGGTGCCGCAGGACTTTGGTGCGTTTATTAGGGGACCGAAGACCTTTGACATTCCAGGTTGTTATGGTTACACAGTCATCACAAGCAGCATTACTCAATCATGAGGCACTGAGAGGTATAAAAAAGACAAATCCATACAGGAGGAGGGCTCGTGTCCCAATGAGCTCCACCTCTATCCTGTGGGGGCGGGCGTGGAACGGAAGGGGCCGTGTGGCATACAACAGTGGCAGGGTGTGGCGAGGCTGGACCAACTTTGAAACGGCAGGAAGTAAAAAAATAACGAAAAAATCTAACAAATCTGAACAACAAAACACCAGTAGGAGCACCCAACCCCGGTACCCCCACCCAACTGAAAAGTCCGCAGCAAGGACTTCCTTTTTTCCCAATGCAAATCTTCCATCTGCCAGGGAGCCACAACCCCAGTGCGTAAAACATTTGACAGGTGCTCCATCCACTTGTAAACGGCCTTCAGCTAAGAACTGACAACTGCGGCCATACCGCTATCCCTAAACTGTCTCACTCCGGTGGGGTGGGTGAAGAAGGTGCCTCCCCCTCTGCCGCCGGCGGGGGAGACGCTCCAGGCTTGGATGCAGGGTGACGGTGCAGATAGCGCTTGGCCCCGTCCGGGTCAGAAAATGTGGAGACTTTTCCATCAGGGAGGGTGACCCTCAGGGTTGCCGGGTACTGCAATGCAAATCTCCATCTACGGTGCACCAATTCACTACACACTTCAGAGAACGCCCTGCGGCGCTTGTTCACCTCCGCAGAGTAGTCAGCAAAAAGCAATAACTTGTGGCCATCCGTCACCATGTTGCGTTGGGCTCTGTAAGCTCTCAATTTCTCAGACCGGTCATTAAAGTCCAGATAACGGATAATAATCGGGCGGGGGGTGTTGCGATTAGACTGAAAGGGCCCCAACCGGTGCGCTCTCTCCACCCTGCAAGGTCTCCGCAGTGCCAGGTATTCGGTGATTAACTTTTGGCAAAAGTTATGTAGCTCTGCAGCCTTGTATGATTTTGGCAGGCCCACCACCCTCAAATTGTTGCGCCTAAACCTGTTCTCCAGGTCGTCATTTTTGGCCACTACAGTCTCATGGGATTTTTGCAGCTCGGTGTGGGCCACTTGTAGGGTATGGAGAGCAGATTCATTTTCACTCACCCTTGACTCCAGATCAGTCAGCCTGGTAGAGTTAGACTTGATCTCCTGTTGCATCTCAAGCAAGGATTGCGTAAAAGAATGCTGTAGAGTGGTGAGCAGATCATCTTTCAGGTTCTTTGCTACTGCAATGGCTAGCTTCTTGTAATCGATGCGCTGTGCTTGCGTGCTGGGAGCCTCCTCCTCCGATCGCTCCTCATCACTGTACATTGCCAGCATGTCCGCCGCCGCCATCTTGGCCCTGGCCAGTCTGCCTGATTTGCGCTCCCGCGCGCTTTTTCCGTGTGCGGATCGCGCTACAAAGCGATCCATCCGGCTCTCCCGAGTAACTGCACGGGTGTGGAGGGTGTCAGGGCTGGTAAACGGTAGCGGCAGGCCGGTGATGGCTGTGCAGGGATGGAGCTGCCTCGCGCTGCGGCCGTCTACATCGGGCGCCGGAACCGGAAGTTGTCGTGTTTTCGCCTTCTACAATACCGCCACCAGATCCTCTGTTCCCAAAATGCCAGATATCGATCTGCTCTCATTATACTCTGACTTTGTACCAAAACAAAATCTCTTTAAACACTTCATGATGGCGGCAAGGGCTGTGATTCCCTGGCCTCTGGAAATCTCCCTCACCACCTCCCATAAAGGTTTGGCTTGAGGAACTGAATCGCATCTGCAGGAATGAATCTCTAGTGTCACAACCGCAGAATACTAACTCCCGCTTTGTAAAGCTGTGGACACTATGGTATGTGTTCCAAGATTCCCCGGAATTTAAAGAGCTGTTGACGCGCTACAATGCCTAATTATCTGGCCCGACCTATTTTTCTACTCCATTAGACCTTTGATTATTTGTTTGTGCATCGGACTCCCCCCCCCCCCCCCCCCCCCCCCGGCAACATCTTTCCTGTTTTTTTTGCTTCCCTTACCTCTTTCTTTCCCCCCTCTTCCTCCCCCCTTTCTCTCGCCTCTCTTCCTCTTTCCCTTCCTCTCTCTCTCTTGCAGGGTACCTGTCTCCATATCTTTTGACCCCTACCGAAAACAGTGTTCTGGTGGTCCTAGTGTGGTTGTAGCTATGTCATTGTTCTCTGCCTGCATTTGACCATGTGGTGCTCAATCTCCTCTCTTGTTGCCACTCTGCACTGGATCGTGCTTTGATACTCACCAAAGACATCAATGATTGTGGACTACATCTCCGACACTAACATTTGGGCTCCTTGTGAGACGATGGCCCTGCCTGTGACTTGTGACTAATGTTTTTTCTTCCTGTATTGTGAAACTTTTCTAATAAACATATATTATTCATAGTGTGGCCACTATCTCCAAGGAGTTTTCATGTTCTACCTGTGGGTTTCCTCTGGGTGGTCCGGTTTCCTCCCACACACCAAAGACATGTGGGTTGGTTAATTGGCTAATTGGCTTCCCCAAAAATATTCTCTCACATGACTGTGTTAGTTACCGTATATGCCGGCGTATAAGACGACTTTTCAGTACCTTAAAATCCTCCCCAAAGTCGGGGGTCGTCCTATACGCCGGGTGCCGCAGGCAGGGGGTGCAGGGGACCATCTCTGGGAGCTGTGGATGGATGGATCTTTGCTGCCTGCGAGCTGAGCTGCGAGCGGCTGTCTGAGATACATTGTAACAAGGAGCAGAGCAGTGTTACCATGGCTACAGGACGCTTCTCCCTCCACAGAGAACACACGCTGTAGCTCTGTTGTAACTTTGAACATTCATAGCAGGAAAACCATTTATAGTATAATGATGAAACTTTCAGGGTCAGTAATGCTCACCTACTACTACTTACACCCCGAGTTTCACCACTCTAGCTATAATACTTATAAGTTACATTTCAGCTAAATTCCAGCCTCCAGACAATTCTTTTTCATTGCCAGAGAGATATACTCCTATATGCAACATTTAACTTGCCTACATTGAACACATATACGGTATCTTTAAATCCCTGCATGGTAGAACCTTGAAATTTTGTGGTTTACTAGTTAACCCCTAAGACTATATCCATGCAAATTTTCAGGTCCCTGAGCATAATCCTTCCTACTAATAGCCCCCTATAAAATATTGCTTCCCTATTAGCATAAAGCACTACATGCTTTCACTTATCCTATCCTTACTAATACAAAAAAACATCAGACTTCTAAGGGTGTTGGAGATCTGTGGGTTGAAAGTCAGAGTAGACATAAATTTTTTCATTTGGTGTGCGTTGGAAGAGGGGGTAGTCTTATACGGCGAGTATATAACAAACTCTATATTTTAACTGTAAAAGTTGGGGGGTCATCTTATACGCCCAGTCGTCTTATACGCCGACATATACGGTACATATACATGGCTATGGTAGGGGCATTAGATTGTGAGCTCCTCTGAGAGACAGTTAGTGAAATGATTATATACTCTATACTGGGTAATATGTCAGCTCTATCACGCATCTGTCCACTCTTTCTTGATAATCTTTAATCTCAGCGCAGGATATTTTCAGCACAAAGATACCTTGAATTATACTTTTTACAGTACTACTTTTGAAGTAATAACTGGTGTGCTTTCTGCTGCATGCTCCTGTGCATTTGCTTAGTAGTGTTTTTTATAACAAATGATACCTTATTCACAGCAGTGTGCCAAAAATATGTTACCATGTATTGCGGTTTGCTTCTACCCATCCTGCTGGTAATAAAACAAATCTAGGTTTATAAAAGCATGTTAATTTTTTGTATAAATCCTGATTGTGTGGTGTTTCCATTGTTTTATGTGCCATGTAGTGTTGAGTCATGGGTAGTGAGGTCCCTTTGGTAATGCTGGTAAATAATGTGACCATAGGTCTCTAGACATGCTGAACTTGCGGCCAGGGCCGTTTCTCCCACTATGCGGGACTGATGGTCCCCGGTGCTCTACCCCGCTACTGACAGGACGATCCAGCTGGTGGTTGGGAATGGAGGATGCACCACTAGCAAAGCCCCGCTCAAGTTACAACTTGGCTGGCTGGTCGAACTATAGCACCCCCCCCACTCAACAACTTGGCTATCAGGGGGCCAGTGCTATAACTTTGCATAGGGCCACAAAAGGCTACAAACAGACCTGCTTGTGACCTCTGTTTTGGTGGACACATACACCTTATATGCATTAATGTGGCATGTACGAAATGAATAACTTTACAGAGGAGGGCTACACAAGACACTAGCTGTGTCCTGGTTATATATTTCCACCCCTACAGTACTTGTTGAGGCAGTTCAGGGGGCCCCAATAAGGCTGCACCACATTTCCATTCAGACTTGGACCACCTAATCCCCTGTTATAAGTTATGTCCAGTCCATTCTAAAGTGTTCATTTCCACTACCCACTCTCCCACACTAATTAATATAGCAAATCCTATACAAAGACCTCTGCAAGTGATGATTGGTGAGGAGAAGCAGAGGCAATATTCTGACTTGCAAAAAAATGCAAATGTATCTTTTTATGAAGTTTACAAATTTTTTAAGAAATAGCATAGCTATAATCGAGATGTTCATGAATTCTCAAAGTACCGATATTCACAATACAAATTTGCGATTAGAATATTTCAGCACTAGTAATGATTAACTATTTACACAGGTGGTATGATGCTGGCAGGTAATGCATCCACATTGTTGCAACCCGGTCTTCGTACCTTTAAGCTTCCTTTAAGATGTATTAGGTTTTTTTAAGTACAGAGCTTATTATGATAGAAGTGATTGTACACTGTAGTACAATAAAGTAAGCTGTGCGTGCTTCACTATTAAAGTTACACTTGCTGTTTTTTAAGTTTACTACTTTTTGCTCATACATTTCTGATGGTTTCCTTTTATGCCTGAATCCCTTCTGCCTCATTACTTTCCTGCTACACAATTACCACTCTTCTAGCAGTTTCCTGTGATTTGTTTGGTCACTTGTCCACAATGTCTGCTTTTACCAGAGGATGACTACCTGCCTGTTGTCTCCCCTGCGGGTCCCTTATATGTTTTCCAGGGGCCAAGTGAGCAGTAGATATTAGACTCCCATCCTGGGGAAATCCCCTGCTTACTTGTCTGAAAAAGAGGACCTTCAAAATATACAGGGGTGCACATAACTTTTTTATTGAGCTCCTCAGATGAGTACCAGGAGATGGTGTGTGGTACTCACCCCATATGTATGTGGTCTTCCTCACTGTCTCCTTTACTGTCCTCTGTGTCAGCCTCCTGCATGGTAGATTCTGCTGCAGATGGACCTCCCTGTTCCTGATTGAGCCTCTGATTAGCTGTCTTCATCCACAGGTCACCAGCTGGCTTTGGGTCGAATGTAACTCTCACAGTACAACATGTTTGAACCCCCAGTTCTCATACCTCAGTAGTACAACCTTGAAATTTTCTGGTTAAGTAACTAACCCCTAAAACTACCAGCATATATAGTCATATTCCAGTTGTCACACAGTGTTTTTCTCTTGTCAGATTTTACCCTTACATATGCCTACTCTGACTTTCATCTTCTAGATCTCCAACACCCTTAGAAGTCCAATCTTTTTTTTATTATTAATTTACATTACCAATTTCACCCCCTAACTGCAACCTTTCATAGTTTTTTCTTGTTTCCCTGCAGTTATCCAAATTACATAAATTGTATACATTTAGCTGCGGCTGCCCAGACATGGCATGCTTCCAAGTTGTTAGTACGCATATGAGCTTTGTAACAATAATGCAGGTACGCATAGCTAGTGTTTGGCCTCTTTTGAGTAACAGAGTACCACGTATGTGCACCCCTATTCTACAAAAGCATTGGGATCCAGAAAAATAAACCAGTCTATGTGAAATATTTGATCTAGTAACTGATAAAACAAAGAGCAATTGCATATTCTCCATATGGCGTGGAAATTATACAATGTTTAGGAAGTATTAAGTGCCAAATTCTGCAGATTCGTTAGGAGTAGGTGGCCGCAATTATAGCTCAGGGTAAACAATGGCATAAGTCTTATTACTTATTCTATTCATGCAGCCACCATTTCACCCTGCCATGTAAAATGCTTGTAGTTATCCACTGTATATTATTATAATGCTGACAAATGCAAATTCTACAGTAACATTGCATAAAGAATCTATTTACTGTTTGTAGTGATCTCTAATTAGGAACATTCTCTTTTATGAGTCTGACCAAGAATGCTAAATCAAGTCATTACAGATAAAAATAATCAAATTACAGCCGGTATTTCCTGTATTGTCCACTAGGTGCCGCTCTTGGACTATCCTGCAGCTGCCAATGAAAAGACATTAAAATGCATTGAGATTCAAAGCTATGTTTTTTGTCCTCACCCACTAAAATATGCATCTCTTTCTTTGTTATGTTACCCAGGTTTATATTAATTTGGCAAATAGTGAAGGTATTTTCACACTGATTTAAGAGGGAATGTACGGTAATTCACAGCAGTTTGTGGAAACATAACGCACGCAGAATATCTCAGAAAATTCGTCTTTATGTTGCTGCAGCTCCACTGACAGATGGTCTGGAGGGAAAGGTTTGCATTTTTGTAGATGAGACAGAAATCTACAACAGACTACGCACTTAGGAGGTGTAGATAAATGGTTAGGGATTAAGCTAAATGGACACAAATTTCAATGCCGGAGGGAAAAGCAATCGGGAAAGAAAAAAATTCTAAACAAAATGTGGTGATGCTTTAATGACACATATGGTTTTCACTAGAAAGCTGTATATGCAGATGAATTCTAAAGTATATGAAAAATATTCACAGGCATTGTTCCTGAAGCTCAGTTCTTCTAAGGGAAGTGAGGTCTTTACCTTCTACTGCAGAAATGAATACCAGGCTCCCAATTCCAACCCCAAATGTGCCATATAACAATAATATTTTTATGACTTATTTTTCATTTGTTCAATAAGCCTAACGTGGAGGTCACATCACAGCATCCACATGTGTCTTCAGATGATTAGCCCATATATCCCCACTTGATAAAGGCAATTATAAAGGCAATTTGCAAAAAAAAAAAAATTATATCGTCCAAAAGTTTCTGTGTTTCAGTAATTCAACTAAAAAGAGTAAATTAATTTATGAAATAGACTGATTACATGCAAAGTGAGATACTGTATATACTCGAGTATAAGCCGACCCGAGTATGAGCCGAGGTTCCTAATTTTATCTACAAAAACTGGAAAAACTTATTGGCTCGAGTATAAGCTGAATGTGGGAAATGCAAAGTCAGAAAGTGGAGTTTTCTAAATGGATAAAAATATAGAGAAAGTACCATTGCCATTAGGAATGAATCAAACAGGATTCATTTTAGTGCCACAACCTCAATAAAGTTAAGAGAACACAGGTTTATTATTATTATTTGAATTAAATTGTATTTGAACTAGTAACTGGCCACCAGGTGGCAGTGTGGAGTTTGTTTACATCGATCAGCTGTGAGTCGGAATTCAGGGAGAGCTCAGAGAAGATATGCAGTGAAGAGGGAAGCTGCCTGCCTGAAATTCAGCATGGTAATTCAGCTTAGGTGAGTGGACAGTAGGCTGACTCGAGTATAAGCTGAGGGGAGCATTTTCTGCCTATTTTGGGCTGAAAAACTCGGCTTATATACGGTACTTCAATCCTTTATTTGTTATCATTTTAATGATTATGGCTTGCAGCTTATGCAACCCCCCAAATCAAAATCTCAGAAAATTTAAATATTACATTAAATCAATAAAACAAGGATTTTAATGCTGCTTGACAAGACGAATATGAAGCCACGATCCATATTCCATAAGAGCATGGTGGCTCTTGATGTCCCAAAACCATGTTCAATGCCCATGGGATTTCTGTGCTTGATCGGCCAACAAGCTCGCCTGACCTGAACCCCATAGAGAACCTATGGGGCATTGCCAAGATAAGAGACATGAGAGGGAACAATGCAGAAGAGTTGAAGGCCGCTATTGAAGCATCCTGGTCTTTCATAACACTTTTATTCTTGCTCTGGCTGGATCTTTCTACTCTTGATCTGGCCGGCGAAAGTATAATAATCTTCTTCTTGCTGGCGAACCTGGCGAGTGGAGCACCCGTACTGTCCGCCGGGAGAAGAAAAGCGAACATTCCAAAGTCCACCTTGCGGACAGTTTGGCCATCACTACACCTCAAACTGTGCCACAGGCGGATAGCATCCATGCCACGCCACATTGAGACAGTAATTGATGCAACTGGGGCACAAACCAAGTACTGAGTACATATGCAGGATTATTTTTTCAAAGGTCCAACATGCTTTGCATGTAATCAGTCTAGTTCACATCTTTGTTTCACTGTTTAAGTTGAATTACTGAAATACAGGAACTTTTGGACAATATTACATTTTGATTTTATTTGATTTTGATTTAGCAAATCACCTGTAAACATAATACAAAGAAATTAATTAGTTAAATTGTTAAATTGCTACTCCCTCCCTTTTCGCCTCCCCAGTCAAAAGTCTACAATGGGGTTTTAATAAATACGGTTTAGTAGAAGGCCAAACAAGAAAAGGTACAGGATATATATTTCTGTTTGTATTTATATACTTCTCCTTAATGAATGCTTTTCCTCTCTGTTGGTGTGACTGCAGCAGTGACACTTTCTGTCCGCTCTTACTATCTTTAGAATTCTCACATCATGAACAATGTGCAGAATTTATAAACCGATGAGACAAAACTCCATCTACTAAAGGACCTGAACTCTGGAGATTTATATACAGAACGCAAAATAATAAAAGTTTTTGTTGTATGCTTTGACTTATTTCTCCCTTGTCTTCCTATATATATACAACTTTTAAAGCAAAAGAACATTTTGGAAAAATATACACAGAATGTATGTAGAAGAATAAAGCTTTGTGGAAAAAATGTAGCTTTAGTTTAGGAAAGAGTTCTTTGACACATTTATTGTGTTGGGATACCTGCAAAGTGGGGATCGAGTGAACAATGGCAGCTTGTCTATGACATGACTGTATTTTAACCCCCATGCCATTCCTGACGGCACCATCTCATCCAGCGCTATCCTGTCAGTACTGCACTGGACGAGATGGAGCCGTCCGGTGAAGATCAGAGCCCCGGCAGCTCATTCTATGCTGCTACGGCGGCTCCGTTCTAAAGAAGAAGCTGCTGGCGGAGAGCGGACCCCCCCCCGGCGGTGGGAGATTCAAAAGTAAATTGCACGAAAACAGTTTTCTATGGAGAAAACTGTTTTCAGTGTGATTCCCCAGATGTGCCCCTTTGAAGTTAACCCTGCTCATCACACCAGTGGAGAGAGGGTGCAAAACTGTATCCAATACAATTCAAAGTAAAAAAAAAACACAAAACACATTTCCAATCGAATAAAAATGTTATTATAAACAAAATATAAATATACATACATACATACATACATACATACTGTTTTGAAATCTATCATACCAAATATTTTTTTATTGATTTTATCATTAAAATAATACCTTTTTTTTTTTTTTTTTACATAATTGTGTTTTTCAAACATTATTTTATTCAGGATGTCTACTGGACCCTTGTACGGACAGATTTTGGGAAGTTACAAACCTACAACAAAAAATTCCATTGAAGTCTATGGTGCGCTTTTGGTATGGAAATCTGGACCTAAGCAGTGCGCTAGGGAGGTTAAAGTCAACCTGTCATTAAACTAAAAGCTACTTTTCAAATGACAAAAGTCAAAATGATCTACCAACAATAAAAATGGTAAAAAATATATTTATTTATATATATTTCCAGTATCCTTTATATTTAAATATATATTGTTTACCTTGCATAACAGCATGAACATGCATGGCACATTACAATGCTGGCCATAAATATATATATTGGCCTTGTGTTAATAAAGAGGATCTACCCCCCCCCCCCTGCCTTTGAAATCTACCATTCGATTGGTGGTGGAACCTTCTGAGCTAGAAGATAAAGAACCGTGCCGTGAAATCAGAGTAAGCATTTAAGTAAAGTACAGGATGTACAACAAGAAAGGTAAAATTAAAGCATAGAAATTATAATGGAATTAAACTTGGTTCATTCTATTAGTAGCGATACTTTCACCAAACGAACTACCTGTTGTCGTCTCTGTGATAATCACTCTAAGGTTCCTCATCCTACTCTGGTGAATATTCCTGTTTTTTTCAGAATCCTTTTGGGATTTAGCTTTAGGAACAGGAATCTTTGTTGTTCATGCATGGCAGATTGCCCTCCTATTTTAGGTATGTTGTACTCTTAAGCTAGCCATACGCGTGCCGATTCCTGAGCGATCGATGGACGAGTCACAGGCGTCGATCGACCATACAAGTCTGTGCCTACGATTCTGTTACCAGTCGATCGATTCACAAATGTCAACGCCCCTTGATGTGTGCCCAATCGATCAGAAAACATCAACAGGTTGGTTCCCTGGCCGATCCGATTTGGAGGCCATGTCGATCGGTCGGGGTCAATCGGTCAAGTGGGCTGCACTCGATTCCTTGTCGATCGATCGGCGTGCACGTGCCCGGTGATCGATCGGCCAGGAATCGTGTGGGAAATCGACCTGTGTATGGCTACCTTCATAGAACAATGGCCAGGCATACCTACCTCTAAGCTGATCATGTCATGTATTTTTTTTAAGGTTGATGTGTCCAAGATTAGGTTTCCCATTGTACATTTTGTTATGAGACTTCTTTTCAGATTTCGGTTCAATATTTATGAACTTAAATCGTTAGATTTTTAAGTTGATCGAACGGAAATCGATTCTTACCCACATGGTACAATCGACCAAAAGTGATTGAAACCAATCGAACATGTTGGTATATTTTAGTAGCTCGTACCAGTATCTGACGGGTTTTCTAGGATTTTGAAATACATACGTACTATGGAGCGCATACTTTGAATATTTGCATTACGATTGTTATACTCATGCGCTCAGGACCGGGACAAGGCTGAGCTGAGGCAGAGGCT
>CM070032.1:73863088-73887327 GCA_036250615.1 Ptychadena robeensis | reverse complement strand
GCCTACAGATGGGGGACTGAGCTAGTGGGAACTGTTTGATGGACTACCTGTGCCCAGCAGGGGGTCTGAGGTGGGGCACAGGGGCTCATTTGAGCAGGAATACGGAGTCTGGGCTATGTATATCTATATTGGGGGAAGTATATTTTATGCTTAGTTATGGTTTTTATCCACATAATGTGTCCATACTCTACATTATGGATGTTTTATTGCTCTTTCTATAGATTCATTTTCTTTTGTCGATCTAATCTCCTGATGAAGCAAGAAACAGAACAAATCAAGTAGATGATATCCAATAATCCCATTAGTGGCTATTGGTAACATCTCTGTATATCAACATGTAGTGATGTCATTTTTATGTGATGTTTTTGTAATAAATGTAAACAGTTGGTAACTAACTAGATCATTTGATGCCTGTCCATATACCCTCCATTTTTATGGGGGGAACACAAAGAGATTAGCTCTGACCTTTTTAAAAAAAATCCACTTGGGGTAAAAATAATTCTCTCTATTAAATAAACACAAGCAAAATAGAATAACATAATAAAATAAACAACAATTATTGATTCAACAATAAAGAAATAGACTTAAGGCCCCCATACACGGGTCAGATTCCTGTCTGATTCCGGTCCGATCGATTCCGGGCGCGTGCACGCCAAACGATCGTGCCGGAATCGCGTGCAGCCCACCTTGTCCGATCGATCAGGTCCGTCCGTTCCGGGGCTCAGAATCGGATCCGACAGAGAACCAACATGTTGGTTCCATCAGATGGATTCTGCACAAATCAGGGGGAGTTGCCATTTGTGAGGTGGACAATCGGACACGGATCCGTCCCGGAATCAGCTGGACAAGGTGGTATGCAGCGATCGGATCACTTAATTGGCCGCTCGATCGGAGCTCCGAGTCCCGCTGAGATCGCCGGAATCGATCGGATGGGTGATCGAGCGGACATGGAATCCGACACGTGTATGGCTAGCTTTACTATTCGATGAATAAAGCTATTGTCCACAAGCAATCTCTTGCAACATTTAATGTCATTTAACACCATAGTAATCAATAAGATTTAAGATAAGACATTGTCCCCCTCAAACTCGTCACATCCTATTGACCCTTGAGTTTCATATTTGCACATTTGTGCATTTTACACATGCTCACTGCTGCCTGTAGTCGTCTATAAGCTATGACGTCATATCCCGTTATGTTCTGTAATAAACAAAAGACTTGTCCAGCACAGTACGTCCTCGTTGTTTGCAAGCTAAAATCTTGTTGGTTGCCATGAGTAACTGCTCCTTTTTATATTTCCAGTAGGTAAGTCTCATCTAAAGTCATCCAAGGTTTCCCCCAGGCACATGCCTACTAAAACTAAAGCTTGACCCTGATTCTTCCTAGCTTTACACACGCCTATTCCCTGTGGCATACTCTTCTGTAGCACATCATTGTTGTTACATTTGCCTTGAGAGATATCTTTCATAAGACAAATATGTTGGCTGCCATTATCTCGCCTCTTATCTGGCTGTCAAGCTAAATCTTTTCAGTTTTTTCATAAGTCACTGGCCTGACATAAGTAAGCAGGTCAAGATTTTCCCTAATGCTCTAGGATTTTTGCTTTGTCCTGTCCTGGGCTACTTACATGAAAATGAACAGCATTACAACCAGGTGCGCTGCAATGGTAAACCCATCTATTCTATTGTATGACAGGTTTTCTTTAATGAATCTTTTCCTGGATTCTTTTTTTTAGCTAATATTTTTTAAGTAATATGCACATGAGCTTTATGTCAGCATATTGCTTTCATTTGCATGCAAGTAATGTTCTTCCTTTGCCAAGACACCTAAATTCAAATCATAATAAATTCCATAGTGGTCCAAGGAGGGTGAAAGTGAAGCAATCCTTGACAATCCACGTGAGATGCAATCTTTAAACTATTTGGAAGCTACTGAGCAATGTGGAAAAAAAAAAAACAGCTGGAATTGATGGATAGATTTTTTTTCCATCCCAGATATGCTGTTTAAGAAGATATAACAGTCTGACTTTTCCCAGATGACCTGAAGTATTCTGCAACCACAATTTGGTGTTTAAAAATTCCTTTCCACAGCTGCTGTCTTAATGGTCTGCAGTTCAAACCATGCGTTTTATTCCCATGAATAACTGTAGTCTGCCTCTGCCTGTCCAAAGACTTTTTTTTCTAAATGATGTGCCACTGGTTTTGTGTGATGCCTCAGTGGGTACTTCTTAGGCTGGATTCACAAGCTACAGTTCAATGGTCCTGTGCTTGCTACACATGCTAAGCAATACGTTATTGAAATCCAAAAGCAACATGGAACATTAAACTTCACTTACAGCCCAATTTATAGAGGAAGTCTACTTTATTTAGGTAATAGGTGACTTAAATACAGAAGACGACATTGTGTGGAAAATATTGTAATATATCAGAGTTTCTGGGATTTTATTCCAAATACATGTAGAGAATAAAAATGATTTCTAGTCTGCAGGAAAGTGGAATTCATAAATAGCTGGCTACAATATATAAATATATATATACTGTATATATATATATATATATATATATATATACTATGGGGGATCAGCTGGCAGGCCTGACTCCTAGAAGTCACATGGGGCCACATACTCCCTGTGTGCCCTCTGTATCTGCTGTTCCAGCAGCACCATGTGCCCAACTTCATCAGCCCCTTTTGTGGAGGCACACCAGACTACCTCCCTGATGATCAGCAGGTGTAAATTCCTGGATGTAATGGGAAGGCCTACCTCGATCCTTCCCTCCCATTCCAGAGTCAAGGACTCTAAAACAAAAAAAAGAAACTATAAACAGCACAGCCATGGATTGTAACAGTCAAATACTATCCCGGACTCCTTCCAGGGTATACCACCTGACACATTTACTGCTTGCTATTGTCCTTTTACACAGTGAAAGACAACTAGTCTGTCACAATATATATATATATATATATATATATATATATATATATATTGTGCTCAGCATTAATAAATACATTTATCAACATAAAAAACTCACAAACATAAAACTGAAGCTTAAAAATATATCTTAGATTACTAAATGTTGACTTGTTCTGAACTTAGGTGATGCAAAAATGAATACACCCCACAACAAAAATGAATACATCCAGTATTTGTTTTGACCTCTATGGTGATTTTTAAGGACCAGGAACAAGTCATCTAGGCACGAAATTAATAAACTAATAAACATCTTTTTCCATTCTTCAAGAATGACCTTGTGTAGAGCACTGGGATGCTGAATAAGAAATTTTTATACCAAATATTTAAGTGCAGCTCCCTGATAGTAGTAGCATTCCTGCAACATCACAACCACTACCCTGTTTCACTCTAGGCACCAAGCATTTTTCTTTATACTCATTGCCATTGCAAGATCATACAGTTTGAATGCCATCAGTTGCAAAAACATGCATTTATATGAATATATATACACTGCCTGCCCCCCCCCCCCCCAAAAAAAAAAGTCGCCACCTGCATTTAACAAAGAAAATAGGTACGTACCTCCTATTGGATAATTACTGCATGTTCAGCAACAGTATGCACTCCAAGAATTAGGTCAGCTGATGACCTTTAAATACTAAATGACTAGGTTATTCCATCAATGGATATTTCTTCCCTGGTGGCGCGGGCATATTCCAAGATGACAATGCCAGGATTTATCGGCCTCAAATTGTGAAAGAGTGGTTCAGGAAGCATGAGACATCATTCTTACTCATGGATTGGCCACCACAGAGTCCAGACCTTAACCCCATTGAGACTCTGTGGGATGTGCTGGAGAATGCTTTGCACAGTGGTTAGATTCTCCCATCATCAATGCAAGATCTTGGTGAAAAATGTATCTTAACCTGGATGGAAATACATCTGGTGACATTGCAGAAGCTTATTGAAACAATGCCACAGCAAATGCATGCCGTAATCAAAGCTAAAGGTGGTCCAACGAAATATTAGAGTGCGTGATCTTGGCCAGGCAGTGTATATATAGCAATAGTAGAATGTTAGCCATTGATGAATATAGTAAGTTTGGAGTTCAAGTGATACCCTTTTTTTTGGCTAACTGAAGTCATTAAAAAAGCAAGTTTTCAGGAGGTCTCAGATCTGAAAGCTTTTTAAATTGACTTCAGTTAGCTACTGGATACCAGCTGATGAGTTGATGAGCAGTGTATATTAATCCTTATTGGCCACATAGCATTCACACATAGATTTCAGCTTTCATATTAGAGACATCTTATACCTTTAAGTTCCTACATAATCTGGTATTACCTACAAACACAGATATTACACTTTCAATCCAAAACTCAGCAAGTATAAATAAATAATTAAAAAGGTGTTCCAACTCTGAACCTTTTGGGAACATACAATACAGAGTATGAAAAACTATTCATAACTTTTGGATTGTAAACAGTTTTCTAGCTATTTATATGCCATATTTTTCGGACTATACGACGCACCCAGTATTTAGAGCAGAAAATCAGAAAAAAAAAAGATTTCATTTGTTTAAATGAATGTGAAAAAATCTCATGCAGTACCCCTTTTCAGCCAATAAAACAGAGAGGGAAGCGAGGGGGAGCACGGGGGAATCTGCACTCTGGTCTCCTTGATCCTTCTCTGCTGCGGCTGTGTCAGGAAGCTGCCTGCGAGTACAGCTTTCCTCACATACACACTCTGCATTGGCTATATTTGCAAGGCTCTGCAAATATAGCTAATACAGTTCAGCTCCCCACAGCTCTCCCGGCAGATGGAGATCACACAGCTGACACAGGCTTCCGTCTGCCGGTGGAGATCACACAGCTGATCTCTCCTATCTGCCGGCTTATCTCTCCTATCTGCCAGGAGAGCTGTCGGGGAGCCAAGCTGCAAACACTGGCGGCCGGATGGCTGCGGGTGGTCGCACATTCGGACCATAGGACGCAGGCACTCCCCCCCCCCAATTTTGGGGGTGAAAAAGTGCGTCTTATGGTCAGAAAAATACAGTATTTATTTTTAATGTACCTAAACTTCCAATTTAGCCATCAGTGAAGAATTATTTAAAATAAGTTTGCATAGTCTAAGTACGCCATATCAACCACTCCTTTGTGTAATATTTTGCTTACTTGTTCAGAAAAACAAAGTAGACCTATTTGACAACTTTGGTTTCTCATAAATTCATTTTTACCATCGGTTTTATTATCATTTTGTTGCAAAAATACATCTTTGTGCATCTTCATCAGACTGCCAAGTATCTTTGTGGTTGTAGACTAAACTAAAAATTAAAAGCTTGACCCCTTTTTCCTGATTCCCTATAAAATACTTGCATTACATGGGACTTGAGCCAATCTATTGATACCAAGCCAGTCATCACTGAGTATTTCAAAATGAGAAACAATGGTTTCTAGGCAACATTATATAAGTCTATTGATGATAATTGAATGTGAACCATTGTGGTGGATTTCAGGCAATGGTAATATTATAGTAGTTCGTTATGGACTTGAGTGCCACCATTTTTCTTTGTCTACACAGAGCTTAAACATGTATTGAATACGTTGTCATTCCTATATTCCTTCTGACCAACCCAGTTATAAGACCTTTTCTTTCTTTTGCAGTCTGCCATTTAAAATTTTTGTGACCCTTTTGTAATCCTGATTTCCTTTTACAGCTTTTGTCATATTCTTAATAATTGATGATACATGATAAAAGTGTTCCTTTACCTTTTTTTTTACTAAATGCTTTTTATTTCTATTTGGCTTTTAAAATTGAATGGGAGCCCCCTAGGCTTTACTTTAGCTTTTGATCTTTTTGCCCATGGGAGTATACTTTGCAGTTTGTGTTTAAAACATTTTGATTTCTGTTCTTTGTCGTTTGACAACAAAGCCATCCAGTTTTGAAGAGCAGCCCTCGGCATTGGAAGGTTTGTTCCAATCATTTGTTTATTATTATTTTTCCAGCGTATGCTTTTTGTGTACAGCTTGAATTAAAGGAAATTATGTAATAGTAATTGGTATATATAATTTGTAAAACTATTTATTATTAACTATTTGTTATCGTTTATTATTTGTGATATTTATATATAAAATCAGTCCAGCAGAGCATTATTTCTATGTAGACTATTACACTATTACACTAACCGATTTTGGGGTTTAAAATCTCAGCCCTTTTTATCTGTGTAAGCTAAGTCCCTACCTCCACGCTCATTTCCAGCTCTATATCTTGCCATAAAGTTTTTGGTGTTATCATTGCACTTTCCAGCACATCCTGTGGCAGTGGCGGCGCCAGAGGGGTGCTTGGGTGTGCTTAGCACCCCCAAAATCCTCGTCCAGCACCCATGTTGTACATGGAAATCAAATTTTTTGGGAGGGCAAGCTCCCCTTTGAAAATTCCTAGCACCCAGGTAGCACCTTCAAAAAAAAATGGCTGGAGCCACCCCTGTCCTGTGGTGACCCGCCATAACAACCAAGTGTGCTCAACTCAACTGCAAAGGTTTTACCAAAAGTTTACACAAGTTGACATCGACTGAAAACATAACACTTTTGATGGACCAATTACTTGAACCTGAGGTAGTACCAGAACACTTTCTGGGGTACTAGGCACTGTTTTGCTTTACATCTAGCCAGCACATTTTGGCACATAGCTATAAGACAAAAACCATCATGCAATCTGTATTTGTTTTAATGTAGAGTTAGGGACAGTCTAGTGTAGTGGGTCTTCAACCCATGGATCCTGAGCCGCATGCGGCTCTTTAGCCTCCTTGTTGTGGCCCTCTGACTGCCAGAAAACCTCCACCCTCTCACCAATGCATAAACACTGGAAGGAAGAAAGCAGGCATGGAGAAAGAGAGAACATGCCAGGAACCAAGATGGCTGACTGCTGAAGAAACTGAGTAGTGAAAGACAGGCCAAAATGGCTCTTCTGATGAATGTATGTATGTATGATTCTTTACATGACATTGACTAAGTGGTATTTCTATGCCTTCAACTGGACTCTAAGCTTCTCCTTCTTTGTAACATGGAAAGTGCCATTCTTCACATCTCCATTTTAAAAGTGGCTAGAATTGTAAATGATTCAGGATGCTTCAATATAAGATCTATTGAATGAAATAGCGTTTTGGTAGGATTGCCTTTCAAGAGGGCACACATGCTTTTATAAATATTTTCCCTAAGATGAGCTGTGCTTTAAGATGAAAGGCAGCAGAACGTCATCTTAGATTTTCTCCATAAATGACAGCCCTCATAATGATTCCCTGTACTGTACAGCATATTTTATTTCTTGGAAACTCTGATCTATGGGCTGGATGCTTGTCATAGCAGTCTTGCATGTCTGACGAGAGTGCCGGATCAGAAGAAGCACACAGAGCTGAAGAGGCAGCTTTCAATCCATTAATCACTACACACTTGGTATAGTGCTAGTCATTCACTAGTTGGAACTTATGTGTCTGTGGTTGCTCCATGCTTCTTTCTCTGTCACACTAATCAGAAGGATCTCATTAAGATGAAAGGTGACCCTCACATGAACAAAATCAATGATTTATTTTCTCAGTGAAACATCTTATAACACAAGCATGGATGCTAAGTGAAAAAAGCTATTAGGTCTGTCATTTTATGTAAAATAACAATACACATTTCATATGCCTGGATTTGCCCCAGCCAAGGGTTTCCTCAATATACTCTCACCTAGGTTGTGATAACTGAGAAAAAAGACATGTTTTTTGCTAGTATTGTTACATATCAAGACGGAAAATGTGGATCTATTTATTAAGATTTTTAGGATCTTGTAGGGGGATCTTGTAAGGGTACTTGTAGGATACAATTCTCGCTCCCACAATAATATAACATCGGAAAATGTGAATGGCAATAGGTTGGAGGGGCAAGAACCTACAAGGGCAAAGCAGATGTAGATGGATATAATCAGCAACTGCCATATTTTGTAACATAATGTTTTTTTCATTCTTTGTTGTATCTCATGGCTTCTAATTTTGTTTTAGCCACATGTTTATTTGCCCTGGCTCTACCTTTAGCTACTGTGAACCAGCTTCTTCATAGTGACCATTGTGGTCATTAAGCACAGCAACTTCTACTCCTTGCCAGTGACAACAAAGTAGCACATTTGAAAACATGTCAACTTTAGGGAACACTGAACTACAAATGCACACACTGTATTTCTCACTTTATAAGATGCCAAAATATGTGCTTCAGTCATGGGTGGTCTCACATTCAATGCACCCTCTGCCTACCCTGCCAAGCACTGTGCTTGGCGGGCAGAGGTAGAGGTGGGGAAGCTCTCAGACCGAAGATCCGCCCATGGGCAAGTCTTCCTACTACTCTTCTGTCTACTCTTAGGTCGATGGCTAGTAGCTTTGTGCTGTCTTTGAGCGGAACAGCTGGACCAATGGATTGTGTGTATGTTTGTTTCGGCTGAGCGGGACAGAAATCCGCTCAGGTGGGACAGGGCTGACAAGCTGTGTGCGTAACGCTACAGTTAATAGCGCATCAGCTGTAGCATCTTATAAGATGAAAAATGCAGAAACTTGAAGTTATATTAACATGTTAAAGTTTATAAGATAAAGATTATTTTATAATATGTAAGAATTTAACTAAATTTTTTACTTGCAGTATCATGTGAAACTAGGTGTATTCATGCATATTAATTACAACTCATTATATTATGAATGACCCTCCTTCCTTCAGGTTTTTGTAAATGGAGTACATCAACATAATGGGGACATGACAACAATGGGATTTCCAGCAAAACTCATTTCAATACCAGAAGGCATATTCCTCCCTGGAAATTTTGGGTCTAATATGAACTGATAACTGATTATGGGCTGGTTTACACGGGTGTTTTTTAACCACTCGGTAAACTAACAATTACGGCAACTGCCCAGTGAAATCAAGAAGAGGCATTGGCATTGGTTTTAGGTAATTTGCTCCATAGGGCCCCAAGCGTAGAGTGTGCAGATGCCTCCCTCCAGGAGTGTCTACACCATGCAAATACAACATTTACAGTTCCAAGTTCACCAATTACAGTTGGTTCCTTCTCGGGAAGACTCCATTCCTTTATACCATATTTATGCTTATTGAGCTAGTTAGAGACTTTAAGTTGATTTTACTCCAATAGGCGCATTTAGGAACAATGTGGTCACCACTTTCCAAATGGGCATAGCCACAGCTGAGAACCTGCACAGGGAATGAATAAAGTGTAGGGGATAGTTTAAGATTTCCCACAAAAGCTATGCAAACAAGGGTTTTGGTGCCAGCATAGCTACTTAACTGCTATCCCAACACAGCTTTACTGTTACTTTCCTTTTAGTGTGTCCTTGTGTCTTGTTAGTAATTATACTATGAATTTTTTTTGCAGTCTTGCAGTTTTTTTATAATGTTTTTATAAGTGTCTATGATATCAGTGTCAGTATATCAGTATATTAGTGTTTCGCCTTTACTGAATGGTTCCAGTGATTAAATAGAAAACTGAAAGCTGGCATCCCATCATTATTTTAGGAATAGAGATGCAATCTTGGGGTCTCGATCCTCATGTAGACTAGCCAACATCCCATAATAAATCACAAAAGAATTAAGACTAGGGGCATGATAAACAAACCACCTAATCTGGGTATCCCCTGTAAAAACAGAGGCAAGGGGACTTTAACGGCTAGGAATAGTCACTGAGAAATAGGTAAATAATGGTAGGTAAAGATTAATCACGATAGACGATTCATTCTTAAAAAACATAATAATAGATTTATTAGTCCAACATTGTAAAATCGATGTGTGTGCCCATTCAAGGTACACAATGGTGAATAAAATGCGGCGCACCAGAGTCACTCGTAAGGCGTACGTGCCACCTCTCCATAAGACCCAAAGTAAAGAACAGAAAACTGGATAGATTAAGTCATCCCGACATACGTTTCGTCCAGTAACTGATGGTAAAAAGTGTCTTTAAGCAGCTTTAAGCAGCTGTCTACTTTCTGTGCTCACATGGAGGCCCACCACACCATTACTACCTGTTTACTCAACTATACCTCTGACACTTTTTACCATCAGTTACTGGATACTCAGACTACCTTAACTATATGGCTGCCCTTGGTGGGTCTGGCTGTGGCCCCTGAATATGTGGGCTCTCCGTTCGCCTTACTGGATTCGGTCGCTGCTGCCCATTGTGGTTTGTGCTATTTCTTTGCACAATTCCATATGTTTTTACACTGACTACCTCTCTACTCAAAAACGTCACCCTCTGTAGAAGTTGATGACATTATGACGAAACGTACGTCGGGATGACTTAATTTATCCAGTTTTCTGTTCTTTATTTTGGGTCATATGGAGAGGTGGCACATACGCCTTACGAGTGACTCTGGTGCGCTGCATTTTATTCATCATTGTGTACCTTGAATGGGCACACACATTGATTTTACAATGTTGGACTAATAAATCTATTATTATGTTTTTTAGGAATGAATCGTCTATCGTGATTAATCTTTACCTACCATTATTTACCTATTTCTCAGTGACTATTCCTAGTGGTTAAAGTCCCCTTGCCTCTGTTTTTACAGGGGATACCCAGATTAGGTGGTTTGTTTATCATGCCCCTAGTCTTAATTCTTTTGTGGTTAGGAATAGAGATGTTTTCCCTTGTTATGCTTTTCAATTTGTCAGCTGATGATTTTTGCCACAGTAAGTTGGCAGGTTAATGCCATCTGAAAGGTCATACTAAAGCAATAACAGTCACTTGTTGGTCATTCTGTTTTTCTTCTTTATTTATAATGCCATGCATATGTGGGACCTGGCTATTGTTAAAAACATGGCCTATAAATGTACTTATTTAGCAGCTTACAACATTAAATGTAGTGATGCAAGCTAAGTCCAGCGCCTGATTTTACTAAAAAAAATAATAATATTTGCTGAGGTTAGTATCAACTTTTGTTTTACCAAAACCATAAAATGTAATATGAGGACCTTTCTAATTCTTCCAATCACTATGTATTCTATCAGCGAGGCCACTATACTACAGAGTTGTTGGTAGATCTAAAGGAAATTATACGGAGCGATTGGAAGGTGTATGGGGGGGGGGCTTTAGAATAGTGGTAACACTTCCAGGTCTGTCTGCAATGCTCCATATAAGCGAATATGCTTTGCATCCCAACAAAACACATAGGGTGTGGTAATTTATATGTATATATGTATAACATACCACATATATGTGAAGTTTGGCTTAGAACATTGAAATAATAAGGCTAACATAAGATTTTCTGAGTGCTCTGAACCTGTATTTTTCCTGTAAATGTACGTACGTGTTTTATTTTTAAAAAGCAAAAAGATAGATCCATAGGAAATAAAAGGACAGGTGAAGCTTTCTTTTGGCTGAAAGCAGTATCTTTGTACTCATGCCAGGTCAGAGATCTAAAACTCCAGAAATGACTGTTGCCTCAGAGAAGCTGAACACCTGTTTATTCACCATAACATGCCAAGTGAACATTAACCTGCAACCTGCTGACAGAGAAAATGGAAGTTTTAAATAAAATCATATTGAATAGTGTTTTCTGCATTGAAACACAATTCAATGTGATTCCCTATGTAAAATACTCACCTGAATAAATGATCCGGTGTCCCCATGTCCTCCTACAACTGTCTTCATTCTGCTTCTCTCTGGTGTGGTAGACGTTCTGTTCCTGAATGTAATACACTGACTTTATTGTATTACAATGCTGTCCTATGTAAGGCTTTGTTTCCATTGTACGTCGGGAGCCCTCCGCTAAGCGTATACGCTAAGCAGGGGTCCCGACGTATCCCATAGACTCAGCCTGCCGGCGGATGGTCTGTTTAGACATGTGTACAGGCTGAACGTACTCGACTACGTTCAGCCTGACACTGGCGGATCGGGTCGGCGCAATGAAGACAGACCCGTCCGCCGAGCAGGTAAGTCTATCTGCTACGTCGGGGACCCCCGCTAAGCGTGTACGCTTAGCAGAGGGCTCCCGACGTAATGGAAACAAGCCCTAACCTGGCACTTCTGCAGCGCCATCTAGTGGTTGCAGTGCTATATTACCTGATAAAGTGAATTATTCATTATCTGATATTGTGAGTTATTCACAAAGCATCTGAACATGTTATTATATTCAGGATATTCAGGATGTCTACTGTATGGACATACTTTGGGAAATTACAGGCTTACAATGTAAAACATTTTCTTCCATTAATGTCTTTGGTGCGCTTTTGGTGCAGAAATCTGTACCTCAGCAGTGCGCTAGGGAGGTTAATATTAATTCCTATTCCAGCTTTGTGCATACTTTGCACATTATTTTGCTTGTGTATTTAAAGTGTTAGAAGGCTTGTGTCATAACCTGGCAAATTTTCAGTGTTATTATTAGATAAAATGTGTACATGTTGTGTACATGTAACATGGGGCTGGCTTACCTACCACAAACCTCTGTATTACCAGAGCCAAGAAAGGTGGGAAAATTATTGGAAAGTTTTGAAAACTAAAATAACAAATGATATTCTGCCAAATGATTACTATTTCTGCAATGCATACATTTTGAAGCTAGGTTTCTATCCATAGCATTGTGTATTCTGTACAAGAACACTATTACAATTTAGTTGGCAATTACATATTCAGCAACACCAACATTTTGCCTCACTGTGCACAGGCTCTAATTCAAATGTCTCTATCAATACAGGAAATAAGAGTTTACAGCTATAAATTGTATTATAGAATTGTGCATGGGAAGGAGAAAAGTTGGGGGAACAAGTCTTTCATCCTATTAAGTTTTAAAAGAAATAGACCAAAAGACCCAATTTGTTCAGTCTGGTCCCTGATTTATATTTCTTCAGGGCTGCGGTATGGACATGTCCTTCTTCCAGTGCCAACACCACTCCATAATAATGTCACGCCTTCTCACTGGCTGTCAAAAGTGTCCTTTACAGGAATAATTTCAACATCATTTCATTTCAGCCATGTTGTCAGCAAACTCCCAACAGCCTGTGAACCTCGGATGCTAAGGAGCATCCTTTTATCCCCCACCTTACCAGGTTACTCTGTTCAGTTTTTCATGAGAGATGCAGTTTCAGTTCCAGGGCAGCTGCCAGCCAGCAGACAAACTTTCTCTACATACTTTGTATACTTTACACCTGACATATATCTGAATGGCGGTAATAATTAGCACCTAAAGACCATGTGACATAGGCTTGAGCTGGGGGGTTTCTTTGTGTGCAATAACTATACGCTGGGAAATGTAGTACAAGGATCCTCCGTTATTTCCTAGGTCTGGGGTGTGAAATGTAAATAAACAATGGTCCAATGTGATCAGCGGCGATTCTGTTGCCTACCAACGGCCGTGAATGTGCATGCACATCGTTCGGGGGCAAAATCCTCCGCTGCTCGTTGCATGTGTGGGGGGCTTTAGGTTCCGCTGACTTAAACAGTGCAGTACAGATGGAAGATCCACCCTTCCACCTGACAGCTCCTCCACCTCCCTGGCTTAGCTTATTGTCTGGCGAGGCTAGCTGAGAGTGAAGGCGCAACCGAACCGCCATAGGTGGCTGCACCTTCTCACATAAGACGCATGATACGTCTTATGGTGCAAAAAATACAGCGATTGGTAAGAAAGGAAGCTGTGCCAACAATGATAATTAAACATAAGGCTGGGGTTAAGCTTTAAAGAAATATGTTGTGATTAGACAATGTTAAAAAAAACATTGTACAAAAATATGACAAATTATATATTTTTTTGCATTTGTTATTTATATAAATATAAGTTTAATTCATCACACAACTCCATGTACATTTCGGTTATTTTACTTCCCTCCGCTTCATACCATTTCATGCAAATCAAAAGGATTTCTGTTTAATAAAACATGTGCGGTGTTACTATGGGAGTTTCACATGTAATAGTTTATTTATACATGGCAAGGAAAACATAACTGTGAGCTGGATACTATCAAGGTAATAATGCCTTCCAATAAACAGTTTGAGGTCTTATTATGAGAGTCAAAGCACATGCAAGATTCGCCAATTAGAGATCCATTTGGCTATTCATATGGAGAGAAGGAGAGAAAGATCAGCACCTGTCAACCTCATCCTACTGATAAAACCAGCTGCTTTGCAAACATACATCAATGCACCTTGAAATGAAATAAACCCATAAGTCATTATTTTTTCAACGAATTGCCTTTGATAGTGAATTGCAACAGAACATGATATTATCACCAAATGTATGTAGATAGGGCTGTGGCACATGTAGTTTTGGCTTTAGCGCAAAAGTAAAAAATCAGACTTGATTTTAAAATAAATTTATGCAAAAAGCTATACTTTCTCTTTTGTAATGTTCCCACAACCCTTCAGTACATCTAAAGAAATATTGGCAATGACACCATGTTAAAGGGTTTTGTAATTAACTCACAAAGACAGTCAAACTTTCAAAACAAATGTCACCATCTCTAGTAATAAGTTATAGTTGTATTTCCTTTTCTTCATTTTAACCCCTTCTTAAGACTCCTAAGCGTACCCTGAGTGTTTTCTTACTTTAGCAATAAAGTATCTGTTTGCATATTAAAATTTGTGATTTATTGTTCCAGGAAGAGAGTTACAGTACCAAGAAATGTGCTTTATTCTCCTGGGGAATAAAACCTGTGCTTCTCTGTTCTGTATAAAAATCTTAGGACAAAGAGCCAAGCTTTGAAGCTGAGATTTAATTCATCAGGGGGTTATATGGAGAAAGCGGAATCTTTATAGACAGAAAAGAATAATGTCATGTAGCATTCTTACAGTTCAGCTGACTGCAGAAAAAAACTGGAAAGTAACAGAATGGTAACTAAAAATAACTGACATTTGATTTGGCCTCTTAACGTGATTAGTATTTTTTTTTAATAGGAAGGGTGTATTGTTATATCTTAGCCTGTAGGCATGATTGGGAAGGGTACGTCTTCATAGTTGTAATTGTGTGTAAGCTTGAGATATGCCTTAGTGATGAGCGGCATAGGCACTATTCAAATTCGCAATATTTCCCAAATAATTGTAAAAAATATTTGATTTGATATTCGGAAATATGTTATTCGCACGTACGGCCATAAATTGCGACAATATAATTGCAATTATAATTGATTATCTTTAAAATGAATGGTCACATGTGGAATTTATTATCGCAAGGTATGGCCAGTGCATAATATCTTGAATGTTCAAAATTGTGAATATCTACCACCAGTTCTCAAATAGCTGATATTTGTAAAAAATTATTTGCTATTTGAATATTTGTGCGCAACACTAATATACATATATATATAAATTTTATACACTATATATATATATATATATATATATATATATATATTTGAAAGGTCAGTACATCAAGAAAAATAATATAACATAATAAACAATTGTCATTTACAAAGGCCTAAACAGGTTGTTGGCCAGGTAATTTGGTTGTATATATTAAGAAATTTTATCAACCTTAAGGCGCTTTGGATGATGTCTACTTCCACTATTGACAGTAGGTGATTGACATTCTAGTAAACTGGTGATTTACTTTAGTACTTTATATTCTCCAGATAGATTTCCCAACGTAGAAAGTGAACATGGGAATGTGGATCAATGATCTCTGTAAACTGATTGCCAATTTTAGATGCAGTAACAGAATTCAGACGCCAGGGGCCACTAACGCTAAGTCTTCCAATTGGTAACTACATCCATCCAAGTCATCGGAGAACCACCATAAATAAATGAATCTGATTGCCTTTTTATAAAAGTGTTAGAAATGTGATGATAAAATTAACAAAACTGGAGTAAAACAAAAATAGATGTATAAAAGTCAGATAGGCATTCATTTAAAGAAAGCTACCCAGATGTTTTGAAGGCATGAACTTCTTTGCTAGTAAAGCAATGTTTCTGTATCTATCTTTAGCCACAGGGGGCATACATTAATTATCTGCAGGACTCTCCTCTACATCAATTTTTTTTATATGAACTCTTTTAAATAACCATATCTTATTGTTATAATATTTGGTGCAATAAAGGTCCTTGTACAGGTTCTGTCTCAATTTCCCAATTGCTCTCCTGTGCTGTCAACATGTCATTTTAATTTCCCAGGGTGACTATATGCCCGCTTGCCAATAGTGCTAAGTGCAATTTTTTATTTAGAATATCAGCATTTTGATAATTTGAACAAAGATCTTGAATATAGTGCTATATTTTTATAATATTGAATATTCAAGGTTCTGGAGAAAGTACCAGTTACAAGTGTATTGTACAAGTGCCGATTTTTGCTTATTTGAGTGTTGTCTCATGTGGTGATAACACTGCAGCTGCTATTTCATATTCTGCCCCTAGATGTCGCAGTGACAACACACATTGCATTTACAATTTGTGCATGTACAAGTACCAATTTTTGCAGTAAAAAAATAGACAGGAGATCTTGAATTTTCAATTGTAATACAATATTTGGTGTATAATTAGCGAAATGTCGCAATTCCGAATATTGCATATGCTGCTTTCACTTTTTGCCAATACACAGTTTGTACATTGTGCCATTGTCACTCTTTCATATAGACAGGCAGTGGCTGCAATGAGACTGGAAATAGTAGATGAAGTACAAGAGGGAAAAAATGGCTATCATGCTATACTACCATGTTGGCGAACCTATGATGGCACGCAGAGCTGTTTTAGTTGGCAGGCATAGACAGACTGTGTATCAGTGTGTCTGCAGTCTGTTTCTGATTGGTGAGGAGAGTGGAAGTGATTTTTTTCAGCTCATATTACATTGTATTCCGGAGCCAAATTCCATCTGGTTAAAATGTGAACAAACATTTTGTGGCCATACTGATAATTTACTAGGCCATTCCAGGTATTAGCCTACTTTTGTTTTGTTTTATTGTCATGTTGACTGTTAATGTTACAGAGAACTTTAATAAAAGTTGTTTATTGATGGACATTTGTGTTCCTTAACTGTGATGGCACAAGTTCCTCTCAAATCCTGTGGCACAAGTTCCTCTCAAAATGTTTACATGTTAACAATTTTAAGTTAGTAAGTTTAAGACCAGTACCAAATGTGCTAGCTGTAAGCACGTTGGGTAGTATAAATATGGATATCTGAAAGAGTTAGTAAAAAAATCAGTATTGGAACATTTGCTGCAACAATAGGTTTTCTTGGTAACTCCTAGTAACTGTGAGTGAACAAATGGCTGGTTGCCACAGAAGAATAAATTTGGCTTGTAAAAGATATAGTTGGCAGCATGCATTTTACATGGAGAACCTAATTCCCTGCTTGGCAATGTGATTTCCTGCCTGCTAATTCTGCTAAGTGTCATGTACAAGGCTGAGACTGCAGAAAATCAGCCTAAGCGTCTGGAGAAAATATACAGATGTTTGTCACACTTGTATTGGAGAACTAAATCTGTGATATCTGGTTCAGAAATAAAATTCAATTGTATATTAAAATTGCATCTTAATCACTTAGTTAAGGCTTTTCTATGTAGTAATAACATGTAACACAAATTCTATTGGAGTTCAGTATATATAGTACCAGTCAAATGTTTTAGCACACCCATGCAGTTTAATGACTCAATGTATTATGAAAACCAAACCAGCTCAATGGTTGTTGAAATCTGTGTTAAGGTGGCCATACACATTAAAGCTGGCCATACACCTTTAGATCTCTCTGTCAGATATCCTTTAGATCTACCAACAATTGTAAATGTAGTACAGGGTCCTCTGTGATTGAACACAGGTAGACTTGATTGTTAAAAAATTCCCTCATATTACATAGTTTTGGTAAAACAAAGGGAGATCTAAAGGAAATCTGACAGAGAAATCTAAAGGTGTATGGACCCTTAGATTAGCGGACCTTTTCGCCACAGATTGGCTGCTGTGCGCGCTCACGGCAGCCAATTTGCTGCAAAATCCACTGCAAATGGAAAGCTTAAAGTTGTAGTTCCGCCATAAATTGGCCGCAAAATCGATCTAAGGCTTGGCATATATGTTTCGATTTCCCAGCAATCGATCTTTTAAACGATCGTGCATGCGATTCCGGAATCGGTTCCAATGATCGATCACACACTGCCCCATATGGCGTCTTCAATTGCTGGTCGATTCCTTCCTGTGATCGGATCGTGCAATCTCCAGCTCGCAGCTGTTCTAATCAGAAATTATGTAATGTAGGTTGGACGACAACAGGCCGATCAATAGGAACCATTGCATGTCTCCATTAACATTCCGAGATTCCCGAGCGATCGACTACATTTTAACAGACAGGTCTGAGTCCTGCTCGGTCGATTGGGGGCTTTATCCTTAATCTTTACATAATTTTTTTATTTAAAGAAGCATGGTGCTGTTTTGACTTGAATCAGTGGGAACTCACTGTATACAAGTTACTGAAACCAGATCCACCAAAACAGCCCATACCATTACCCCTCCTCTATGTTTCACAGTTGATGTCACACACTGAAAAGCCATCCATTTGAATACTCAACAATGTGTAAAACAGCTGATGATAAATGGAAGATGTCACATTTTTGTTCATTTTTAACTTTCAGCATTAAGGTGAGCATTGCTGGGAAATCTTGTCAATGATTCTCCATATGCCATAGCTAGAGGAATAGTCTGGATTTCTGGGGCTAGGCGAAATGTGGCTGGACAGCTGAGAGGACTACTAGTCCCATCATGCCTAGAGCCTTCATCGGTGTTATGGAGGTGAATGGCTAAAGCTTTACAATAATAATACTAAGGGTCCCCACACACACAACGAGCGAGCAAAATCCATGACCGCCGATCGCGGGTGCCCACATGGGGCGAGAGATCCCTGTCGCCCCAAAGCTCGGTCGGCCAGAGAACAGACATGTCCGTAAATCTCAGGCTAATGCCATTAGTTTCAATGGGACCGGCGTCCCGGCACACAAATGGTGCCTACCGAAGCTTTGAACGATCTTGAAAGAGCAGCGTGATGATCTCCGTCCCTACGCATCCTTGACCCCACCAACTTGGACCTCTTAGCAAAAAGTTTGGATACCTCATATCGAGATGTACTGGGCTCTGCAGCCGTTTATCATTTGAGGGGACAGATGTAGACAATCAGGGTTTACTTATTACTGATAGAGGGCAAGGGACATGCAATGCATTAGATATGTTTCGGTGTGCTTTAACGATTTACATTTACTAAAGAATGCTCACTTTATAAATGAATGAAACCTGTTACTACAGGACATAATAATGATGTAGTGGCTGACAGACAGAACCACTGAGTATTGTAGGGTTTAGGGAGATACTCTTCAAAATATTAGCTTCTCTACTATCTCTTAATGAGACCAGACCTGTTAGATGTACTTCCCTGACTTAACTGAAGCACCAAAATGCAATCAGCCAGTGATCATAACATGATTGACAGCTTGCAATGCAGATGAACAAATACCATAAAACGTTTGTTCATTCAGTTCGGGATTCCGTAAAAATAATAATTAAGAATTTAAGCTATAGCTTAGTTCCACATACCAACACACCAAACTGTTAATCTAGCAGTAGAGTGAATATTCGAAAATATTTTTTATCTGCCATAATACAAGTATAAGGACCCAGACTGAATGTACTTTCCAAAAATATGCAACAGAGGCCTTTTTGTATGCCTGGCAGAGAGGGAAACTAGACACTGCTTCGAAGTGGAGTTTGGCAGCCTTATTAATACTGAACTAAGCAGGGGATAATAATGGCCTTCCCATTCAGAATACCTCTATTATGTGACATCACTTCCTTGGTCAGAGGTGCTTGGATATTTCTCCTTCATGTACTCAAAGAGGCCTATTGTGGACCTTTGTTTGATTACACATGAAGGAAAACAAATCCTTTCAGCTCTTGCCTTATGAAAACAACTTCTAGGTAATGCAAGGAAGTGACATCATTTTTATATTACTTTCTTGAACAGCATTATAATTCAATAAATAAATAGGCTAAGCATAAATGTGTACATTTTTAGAGCTCTCTGCTGAAAGGCAATATATAATCCAACACTTCACCTTTCTCATTTTTGGACAAGTTCCTCCCAGTGTAGACACTGATCAAAGGCCCACTCTGTTTTCTGGATGGCGAGCTGATGACGGACAGTTTTCAGAGTAGCTAACTCTTTGCTTGGATATAAACAGTATGTGCAGTGTAACATGAGATGTTTACTGTTCTAATAAAAGTGTCCCCAAGAGCCAATCTGACACGGTCATAGAACTGTTCAATTCCTATGACATCATTTAACCTCCATAATGGTTGTAAAGCAAGGCAGAAAGTAGAGGCAAGCACATGATGCAATGCTATGTACTATTGCTGATTGGCTAGCTGTGTGTTATGCGTTCATACTGCCGATCTCTGCACAGCCATTGCATTTATATTAGACACTAGAAGTGCTGATAATAGGGAGGAATGCATAAAAAAAAGAAAAAACAACTCACCCATAAAGAGTTATTAAACAAGATCCCTTGCAGCCTCTCCTCTCAACCTGGCTCTGATGACAGGCTGTCACAGCTACCCCTGGAACTCACCGGTTAGATAGATGTGTGAATCTCTAATCTCAGGTCTACATTAAACAGAACGACAAAAATTTCCCTTAGAAATTTTTTTTAAACGCCCCCAGTGGCCACTCGCTATATTGCACCCTAAGTTAACCCCTGGAAGCCTGAAAAAAAAAATATGGAAGAGCAGGTAAGTATATTGCTATGTGCTATGCCACCATCATACCAGCTCAGAGGTAAGTCAAACTTGCATTTTACATACTGTATGTATTTTGCAGATTTTAAGTATATATCAGCTTTAAGATGTCTTAGACTTAAACCTATATTCACCCAATAGACTCAATAAGCAAAATTAAGAGTCTTCACTTTGACATATTCAGTTGCAGCAAAATCACTGTGCTCACCTTCAAAATTCTAAATATTCTCTTTGGATTGGATTGGCACATTATTTAAAAAATAAAAATGTCTATCAATCCCTTTTTTTTCAGCCATAAATAAGGCTAAGTTAACACTGGCGGTTTTTTACCGCCAGGTAAACGACCGTTTAGCGTGACCGACTGGCGGACGCCACATTAGGCGTTCGCCGGTCGGTTTTCAGGCGGCCGTGCCATAGGACCTCTATGGGGTCCTTAATTAGACGCCCTGCAAAAACACCCCCATACCAAACTAAGATGACCGCTCCTCCACAGGAACCGATCCTATCCCAAGGAAATCTTTTTTCACAGCTAACCCTATATATAGCTTAACCTCCCTAGCTCTCTTGCAATACAATCCAATACAATGCCCTTTGGCACCCTCTGGAAATCACACTGGAAACAGTCTTCTGCATTCTGTTCTCGTCCAATCTACATTTGAATGGTTTGTAAATATGACCTTCAGGAGCATGCTTACACTACATAAGTAGTGATGGTTTTTGGTGTGCTTCTGAGCAACAAAGAGTGAACGTTACAATTTTGGCACTCATTAGGTATCAGACGTGGTAGCCCCATTGGCTAGTGGTACCAATACTATGATAAAACCTACAGACTACAGTATACTCCTGAAATTATGTACAAAGATGGCAACACTCCCACAGTCTGCCTGCGCTGTACTATAGTAACTGGGATGAATAGTGGCTCCAGGTTGGTTCATGAGTAATGCATTCACCTATCATTATATATAAATATAAAGTGACAAATGGTGGGCAATACTACATACACTGCCACACATAAACAGCAGCATACACTGAAGAGTAGATTGTTGCTTATTTGTTATTGCTTATTAACTATGAATAGTGATAAAAAGAAATACACATTGATATTATAATTGATATATGTAGTGATATATCTAATGTGTCTTGTCAGCCAGTCTGCTACCCATCTCCTGCACTCATGTTTTTCTGAATACTGTCTGCTGATTGTTTAACTTACAATAAACATCTGATAAAAGATATTCTCTAACATTCATATGATTTTTGCATCATAAGCCAAACGTCTTAAATTGGCTTTAGAATGTAAACCAAACTCCAGGTGGAGTTCAGCTGTGATCTGTATCTGTCTCTCCCTGAGGATTCCAACCATTTTACAGACGTTTAATATAAATTAGAACCACTTGACTTGTCTTAGCATAGTCCATTCTCCAGTGTCCCTATACAGCAGATGGCATATATCTCCATTCTATGAACTATACACAATCAGGCTTACTCATGCATAAAATATATATGTCACTAGAAATACTGTATGAAAACATTATGCTAAAGCAATCAATTAATATCTGTTTGGAATTTAAAAATAACTCCAAAGTTGATTAAAATGTACTCGGTCACTGGTGATTGCCCATTATATACACAGAAGAGGAAAATTGGACAAAACATATGCAAATCCCCAAAATTTACTTTGGTAAAAAATATAAAGGAACATTATTGGTCATGTTTACAGAAACGGTTTAAATGATGGCATCCAGAAGTATCGCTGTACTGGTAGACTCATCTAAATTGCTATAGATACAAACTAAATCTATTTCCTGTGTACTGTATGTAATGGGATGAACATATATTTTATAGCTGATTATAGAAGATATTAGGCAGATGCTGCTTTGTGAACACAAAAGATTTCCTAAACTTGAATTAAATTAGAAGTTTACCTGCATACCCCGAACCCCCAATATACGTCAACCCACCCTCAACAGGTAAACAACAACCTACTACTGCCCATGTATACTACCCTTATTGTCTGCCATATTGCTGACAGCCAACACTTTTGGACAATAAGTCGCACTAGCGGGAAGAAGACCGAAGATTTGGTTCATCAAATCTGTGGTAGGTCATGACTCAGAGTTCGGTAAGTATGTAACTAGGACCGGAAAGGGAGGCTAACAGTATATAGGAAAAGTGTACTTTCCATAAGGTCTTGTGTCCACAACTTATTTTTCCCCACTACGGACATGCCTCCACAGCATGGAAAAAGACTCCACAGTATGGAAAAAGACTCCACAACATGTAAAAAAACAGAGAGAGGACACTTTCTGTTCTGCTGAATAGGACAGTGTATTTTTTGCTTCATGCCCGCTGTGCTGTTTTGCAGCTGTGGGCTGTCGCGTCTTTAAAGTAGCACCTCAAGGTGCTGCTGGAGACCACTCTATTAATGATCAATGGAGGTGTCTTCAAGACGCGTCTTTCCCCTGATGCATAAAAAGGGCACACCCTAAGCTGCTGGCAACTGCCTGCTGGCAGCAGGGAATCTGCCCGACAAATGTGCCAGCGCATGCGCTTTGAATCAGCAGTTAACACAAGCCCTTAGAGTGCTTTGATCACTTCACTTCATTAGCTAATAACCTTCTTATTTTATTTTTCTAAATAAGCTATCTAAAGGGCCCATATATTTCCACTGCTTCCTTAAGCGCACCTAAAGTAAAAAAAACAAAAAAAGATAAATAGTAATTTTTACCTCTGACGTGTGACAATGGTGGAGAAGTGCTCCAAAACCCTACACACCTGCTGTGCTCTCATCTGTGGCATTCTTCATGTTTAACACTCCCGGTGTCATACCCAGCGGTAACCCAGAGCCACACTTGCAGGACGCTTACCTGCTTCTTGCAAACCACTGCATCCTCTGTTGGGGGCATGGTTTGGCTGTTTGAGACTATGTCTGTATTATCATGCAATAGTGAAAATGTAGCTCCACAGGCTTGTTAAAGGAGCGTTATGACGTGACTGACTTCTATTTCCTGTATTTCGGATAAGCTGTTACAGCTGTGGAGTTTTTTGAAGACTGTGTCATTACAGGAAAGGATGTTTTTAACATTTTTGAATGATCATATGCATAGTTCTGTGTTTGCCCCCAAGGGACGCAAAGTACATTAGGTGCACTTTAACCGCAGAGAGGAATGGTCCTTCTTATGGTGCTTATTTTGCTTTCTAGTGTCATAGATGGCTACTATTTGGTTCTAACAAGGCCAGATTGCATTATGCTCATACTAGAGTTGTTAAGCTAGTGTTAGTTTTTACTCAGCTAAGAGGCAATGTGATGGAAGGGAAAGGGGAGGACTCACAACTTTGCCAGGTAATGTGCTTAACAAAAAATATCTTCGTATCATTTACAATATAACAAAAGTGTTTTGTATCACATGTACATGCCTCTAGTTCATCAAAAGATAGTTTGCCACCACTTTACAGGAATGCTCCAATATACAGGAGCAGGATGAGATCATAATATTAAGGATGGTGGGGGGTTGTACACACAATACAACTAGTGATGGCCCGAACTGTTCGCCGGCGAACTATTCACGGCGAACAT
>CM070032.1:73842121-73856035 GCA_036250615.1 Ptychadena robeensis | reverse complement strand
GGTGCATGATCTGGCCAGCAAGAGGGTTTTAAGCAGGGCTTTTTGTGTGTGCCAGGGACAAATAGCTCGCTGCCCCCCTTGCAGTACTCTGTCTTTGTACACACTTAGTACCCACTGGATTCAAGCTCCTTCTGATGCCTTCCTCGTTGATTCCCCCTATGCTGTGCACAGTCAGGGGCGTAGCTAGAAATGACTAGGCCCCATAGCAAAATTTTTATGCCCTCCCTATCCCAACCTGGCACTACAATCCCTGCCCTTCCAGGAGTGGTGGGCCCCCTTGTGAATATGAGCCCTATAGCACTGCTATGGCTGCTATATTGGTTCCTACTCCACTGTGTTTAGCTCATTCCCGCAATAAAGATACTTTTCAGGCCTCTGTAAAGTACAAAGAGTCCAACACTGATCAGCTTAACCGCCCTAGCGGTCGGGACGGCAGCACCTCATCCAGCACTGCAACTGCTAGTATAGCACTGGACTGGACTGGACGAGGTGCTGCCGTCCAGCACAAATCGGAGCTCTGGGAGAGCATACTCATGCTGTCACGGTGTCCCCATGCGACATGCCTCTCTTCCCTGGTGTGATTTCATCACACCAGGTTAGAGAGGGTTAACTGCAAATGGGCCCATCTGGGGCACAAGTGACTTTATTGTAGTGATGTTTAGTACATAGCAGCATAGCTTTGTTCCCTAACGTTTATGTTTTCTCATGAATTTTATTTAAAAAAGTTTTTTTAGTAATTTTACATAATTGTTTGTTTCAAACATTATTATATTCAGGATGTCTATTAGACCCTTGTACGGGCATATTTTGGGAAGTTACATGCTTACAACATAAAGAAAAATGTCAGGCAGGAGTAGTATCCAAGAAGTATAAGGCAAAAGACCCTTGGCCCCTCCTATCAATCATGTTTATACTGCTTATAAATGTTTATATTTTTTTAAGATTATGAAAACCTCAAATTGCATTGCACCTTTAGGCTACCCAGCCTTTCACAGAGTGATGTACCATTCTACATTGATATTTTCATGCTCAATCATGTTACTGACCTGTTTTCAATGAACTCAACAAGCAGTTCCTTACAATTCCAATCATGTGTTGCCCATTTCCCAACTGTTCTGCCAGCAGTGAATTCAAATTGAGAATTTTATTTTATAAAGAACATCAACAACTTGTGTTTGCAATGTCTTTGAATTAATTATAGGGTCAAAATGAATTTGAAATCATCACACTCCGTACATATTCCTCATTATATGCAGTCCCAACTATTTTTGAAATGGTACTGTATGAATATGTTGACATTACTTTTACTTCACTTAAAATTTTCTGAATTTTACAAAAATCTGACATGCTTTCCTGAAATAGATGTTAACCTCCTTAGTGTTCATGACGAGCCCATCTCGTCCAGAGTTTGTGTGAAGAACAAACTCTGGATGAGCTGGGCTCCCATGTAAGCTGCATATCCCCGGAAAGCTACGGCGATGCTGCTTCCAGCCGCATCTCCGGGGTTCTGCGGCTTCACTGATCGCGTCGCGGTGACGCGGAAGGGGCGAGGGTGAGCAGTGCCATAGACCTCCATGTTAATGGAGGGGCTTCTGCTCTCCAGACCTCACTGCCAGTGTCATGAATGACACTGGCTGTGTGGAGAGGGGAGGGGGGAGGGAGGAAATGGCAGGCAGTGTACCTTGTACACTGCTGCCATTGCCTGTACCACACTGTTAAAAACGGTGTGGTACAGGCGGTGTAGTCTTAATGGATAAAGTAGAATCAGAGGTTAAAAATATAAGTAATACAGGTAAGGGGCATGTAAGGTAAATTGGATGATCCCTGTCTGTAATAGCATCCATAAAATACATGCATTGCTAAAAAAAACAAAAAAACAAATTAGGAATCTAATAAATCTAACAAAGTAGGCCAAACAGCAGCTCAGAGTTTAATTTATATTAAATATTTCCCTTGCCAATAACCACAGCCTGTGGGGTATTAAGCAATAAACATTTCAGTACTATTTTATGTAAGATAAACAATACTCTCTGCAACCTAAGTAAAATAAGTTTGAGACCAATTGTACTTCACAATCTTTAGTCCTGATCACTGTGTTGGAACAAGGGAACAAAACTTTTTTTTTAATTACCTATTTAGTTCATCTACATATATGCAATTACTGCATTCCAAATAAATATTTGGTACATAATAACCCCTAAAGAAGTATTAGGCTATGTGCCCACTTAGGCGAATAATAGCCTGCGCTAGCAATTTTCAATCGCCGGCAGAATCGCCTACACTACTTTTAATTGGCTTCTCCCCATTGATAGGACGGTGCGATTGGGGCCACGATCAAATTACATCTCCCTGTGTTCTTGCGGCCGCAATTATTTTTCTCTAATCGCGGCCATAGACATGAATGGAGGTGATTTGCAATTGCACATGCAGGCGATCAAAAATCGAGTCCATTCATTCTCTATGGAAGCCATTCTTTTTTTAATAATGGTGCCGTTTTTAAAAATTGCCTGTGAAAATCACCTAGTCAATCGTCTGGCGATCGCCTGCTGACGATTCTGCAGGCAATTGAAAATGGCCAGCTCAGGCGATTAATGGCCTAAGTGGGAACATAGCCTAACAGAGTATGACAACATGGCAGTAATAATCTCCTTAAAGACAGACTGGCTCTGAAAGTAGGCTCACCCTTTCATGCCATGTATTGGAGTCATCACCATTCCAGTTATATGTGTAGAAGGAAGGCAACAATGTTTGCATTTTTAAATTGCTCAAGCCATTATAGTTAAGCTGGCCATACACCTTTAGATCTCTCTGTCAGATATCCTTTAGATCTACCAACAACTATGTAGTATAGGGTCCTCTGTGATTGAACACAGGTAGACTTGATGGTTTAGAAAGTCCCTCATATTACATGGTTTTGGTAAAACAAAAAGAGATCTAAAGGAAATCTGACAGAGAAATCTAAAGGTGTATAGGGACCCTTAGGAACAAAAATATTTATTACTAAAGAAGTAACATAATACTCCTAGCAAAATGTATATCGTAACAGAGTAAATATCCTGCAATTAGGGTTACAATCTGTTGTAACTGTACATTTTTACAATTGTGGTAAAGCTAATATCAAATTAACCTGGTTTTGTTTTGTAATATTGAAGATGTTTCACTTCTAATTTCAGCTGCTTCATCAACTATAATAGGTGTGCCATGGCACACAATGTACACAAAGAATTTAATGGAAACAAAACAATATATAACCAATATGGTGGTGTGTCATATGTCAAGGAAAGGTGATTTAGACGTTTACAAAAAGCTACCAACACATATTAGTATCTACTGTATTCTTGTCCCACACCCATAACTCTAATAGCATTTTATATTACTGCACTCTGCAATTCAGTTTAGGTTTTGCTGAATACAGGCCCCTATAAATGTGGGGGTTTTGGGGGGAAAAACTTTAATGTAAACCTCTATGCTGGTTTAGCTTTTAGCAAATCCCATATTCTACATTTAATGTTTTGGCTCTAGTGGGCTACTAAAGAGGATCAACACAAGATATTAACCAATAGTTAAGCTGGCCATACATCCTCTGCGATTGAACATTGAACGGAGTGCAGCGTGACGACATCTCAGAGTACCAGCAGGCACCCTTTGTGTGCCGGACGTTAGTTTGAACATCAAACTAATGGCATCGGCCAGAGTTTACAGACATTTCCGTTCTCTGGCAGACTGAGCTTTGGGGCGACAGGGACAGAGAAATCTAAAGGTGTATGGGGACCCTAATAGTTGGTGACAAAAGGATGTGTTTGCATTAAACATTTTGGAGTTTTAAATGGTTAGAGTTAGAAGTTTTCAATGTCTACTTAAATTATCCTGCTATATGTATATATGTTTCCATGCTTTGTGTCTTTGTGAAATAAAAATCAAGCTGTAGTCAAAGACTAGTTTGGGTAGTGATTGTAGGGTCTTTTTAGGGGGGTTTTCTGATTAAAGAAAATATAGACACATCACTACCTACATTTATTTCTTTATGAATAGGCTGATCAGCAAATGTGGGGCTGTATAGAGAGAGGGGAAGCTTAAAAATCGACGTGCTTCACCCTTAGTAAGGGGTACAGGATACAACAGAATGCATAAATGCAACATAAATTTTAATAACACAACCTACAAAAAAGACTAGTACATTGTATTAAAAGGAGGAAGTGGAGGAAAGGGCCCCAATTGGGCAGACCATGGGTCAATCTAAACCCCGCATTCTAGTGGTATGTTTAAAAAGACAACAATTACAACTGTTTAAACTGTTCAGCATATAATACTAAGGAACTAAGGAGATTTCTTTCAAGTTCTGTTCACACCTATGCATTAGGTTCACACCTATGCATTGTAGTGCATTTTAGAAAAATTCATGTACATGTTTTTGTCAGTTTATGTGTGTAAAAGTTAGAATTAATGTCATTGACAGTGCATGAAAATTCATGTATTTATGCATCATGGTGCATTTTATTGCTCAACAATTAGTAGCAACCATAGCAACCTCTGTTCAGTCCAAGTACATTGGCTGGTATACACGAGTTAAACCAACACACATCACTTGAGGCACAACAATGCTTGTTAAAATAAGCATAAACTCAGAAACACACAAAGGATATGTTTGAACCCTGCCTGAGATGGAAGCTCGTACATCTAAAACATTGGTTCCCAACCTCCCAGAAGAATCACCACAAGCACCCCAAAAAAACTAGAAAACATCCACAAGATGGCACTGCTGCTTGTTAACATTTCACCAGCCAGTGAGTCCAGCTCCAGCTTTTGGCAAGAAGCTGAGCACAGGGTGTCACCACACTCCAACGCCACTGATGGAGCACACAAATTTTTTGACAATTCATTAACTAGTAAAGTGGTGTGATGGTGAATAGTCCAAAGCAACATGTGATGAAAGAGCATCATAACTGCAAATGCAGAAATTAGTAAAAAGAGGTAGATTTGTAGGTCTATGGATTTACTTTGTTAACCTCCAGTCTGTATTTCTGGGTGCATTTCACTTTTGCTGGCCTAGTGTAAAGTAACCATTTGATGATGTATATGACAACTGACACTTATTCCTCCGTTTCACACTAAATTGACTGTCTGAAGTATGTTATGGTCCATTCACTGTTGAGTCTTTACTACTGTCCATCATCCTGTCAAAATGATAAATCTTGTGAAGACCACGAAGCATGAAAAACCCTGCCTGAGATAAAAGGATGAATATATGACAATATTTTGGAAAACTCATACCTGACATGCATGTTGTATTTATAGATGTATTTTTTTTATGATGAATATATCTGTGCAACCCCAAAAAGGTAAGATTTGCTTTAGGGGTAGTTGTCTTCCCAGCATCTAGCAATATGTAAGACTTGATTTTGATTTGTTTCTGAGGGACTCTGAGGGATGGATCTCCAGTCTGCAGCTAGGATGCCCCAATCTCAGCTGTGGCCAAGCCCCCGTTTAAATGGGAAACATGATATTCTACCCAACCTTGATACCTTGAAGTATCCCATCTGAGAGCTGAGACTAATGAAATCCTTCAGGGACCCCTAACAAGAAGTTACAGAGTCAAAGGGTTAATGGGAGAGTAGTGCCAGAGGCCTAGTAACAGGTGAAGTACCACCTGTGAATGCACTCTAGATCTCCCCATGCCTGCAGAAGGTGGACACAAAAACCCGGCATGGATGATGATACAGAAGCTGCAGGAATAACGACTGACAACAGTCCGCCTTGTTGGGGAGTCTGTATGGTGGCCACAGAAGGAGAAACGGGCACGCACCTTTCAAATGCCAGCATCGGTGTCTTGTGGCCCTGACACTTGAGAAATTGAAATATGGTCTGTCGATCTTACATTGCTTGATCGTACTACCACACAGTGTGAATAGTTAAAAACCAAACGATTCCTTTTCAAAGCCCTGTGCAAAATATAGTACTATTGGATCCAAATCCATAAAAAAAACCCTAGAAAACCCAGATTAAATGATCAACTGATTTTTTGCTCCATTTTGATCACTTTTGGTCCATTGATTCAGGTAAATCTATTTTCAAACAGTCGACTTAAATGATTGTTTTTAAAGATGTTTTAATGAAAAATTCTAACTGCATATGACAAACCTTAAGGCTTGGCTAAGCCAAGATTTTCTGCTGCCTCTCCCTTCTCTTATACCATGAAATAGAAATACCAATAACATCGAAGTCATAGAATTAAAGATAATGCTGTGCATAGGTGCTGTAGTCACCTCTGCCTATAACTACTGAAAATGACAGTTTTAAGTATACCCCGTAATCAAAAACTAAATATAGAAAAACAAAGTAGGTTGCCAGCATTCCAGAGCAAATGTAAAGGAGAAAGTTGCACCCCAGTAGCCCCATGACACCTCCCGGGCTACCTTAAAAAGAAAAGCACTATATAAAGCATGTATTCAGCATGTAATAAACCACATTACATTTTTTCACAGAATATATCCATAGAATAAAAGGTTCATAAAATAAAGGATGAAACAAAAAGATTGGTGTCCAATGCTTGTTTCTGGACGCGTTTCGCTAAATAGAATTTAAGCATTTATAAACGTCTAACAAAAAGCTGGGGGTAAAGAGGAGTTTGACTTAGATTCAAAATGATTGTGTGCAAATTATAAGAAGCTCACTTAATCGAGCAAAAATTGGAGCCTCCAATACCTGCTATAACTCCGTGGTAGGCCTCCACGTGTGCCCAAACCAGTGCCCGCCCTCCACATGGGTAGCTAAGTAATATAACCTACAAAATAGTAGAATGTGGAAAAATATACCACATCCCTCATTCATTATGTGGTATATTTTGTGATATATTTTACCACATACTACCCACGTGGAATGAAGCACCATCCCATCGCGCTACAAAACACCAATAACGACACCTCTACCTGCATCACCTATATTTTTCATTAAGTTTTTGTACATTTTGCGAGTACATATAGTGTGCAGAACACTTGGAATGTCAAAAGGAGACATGGCGATAGAAAACCTTCTGAAATGTAATAGCTGGCAGAACATATTTGGTTACCTCACACATCTCCGTTTAGCATGTCTGATCCATTGCAAATGTCCTTAAAATTTATATTTACACGCTGGCAGCCATGCTATAACAACTATTTAAGGAGGATAGGTCGAAGGACACCATATGTATCATGAACAGCAGTTCCAGTTTAGATTTTGGACGCTTGTGAAAAGCCAAGCATCATTCTAAATGTTGATAAATTGGAAGAGGCAATGAAATGCACACATCTTGGTGAAGACTTTAATAATGCTCCAGAGTTTTTCTCTAAAGTGTTAACATTTCTCTGGCTTGCATAATGCTTGCCTTTGCAGAAAACAGTTGAATCTTTTTTCCCAGTCATATTTTTCTTCCACAATAACTAGCAGATGTGGTGGGTCACAAGCAACAACTGCCATGGAAACCAGAAGATCTCATTATTCGACTAGGCCCAAGTAAACGGCTATAGAACAAGCCTATAGAAGAGCCTATTTTTATGTGAGAACTGGCATCATCCTGAAAGTTGCCGAGTAATATGATGTTTAACTTGGAAACAGTCTAGTGGTTATTGTTTCATTTTTTACTCCCCCATTCTGTTACACTGTGGCTTTCTGTCAAAAAAATAAAGCATATATCCAAAACCATGACATAAATGTGGCGCTATTCCAGCCATTTCTGCAAAATACTTCTCCAACAAACACTAGTGCCCTGGTTTCAACTGCAATATGATTTTAAGACAAAGTCTTTCAACAGAACAGAATAGGCTGCATAACTCATTAGAGTTAGTAGGTGGAACAGGGCTGATATCACGTATATGTATATCTTTTATATGAACTCCAGACAAACAGCTAATCAGACAGATACACATATATACATGAGGTATTTTACTTGCCAAAGGATTGGTATTTACATGTATCCAGTTCTGAGATTTACAAAGCTTTGCTACATAGTACAACCCTGTCTAGAAGGCAGGCATTGCTTCTTCTATGCTATTTTCAGGCTTGACTTATAGATTTTATCTCTGCCCTAGCATGTCTCCCTCTCCCAGTCTGTATACTGCTGTATCCCTGATTGTAAGAGGTACCAACCAAACATAAAACACTTTGATAGCCTTAAAGCAGAGCTGTAGTGAGAAAAAAAACATTTAATTAAACTTTTATTTACCACTTTAATTTACTACTAAGCCAGTACAGTGGCAGAGGACCAATTCAAAATCCTAAAACAAAATATAATTACTTGTATTTCCCTCAAGCCTTGGGAGTTGCCATGTGCAGTTCTGGCAAAAAAAAATTTTCTGCGATTTTGCCAAAGGTTAACAGCACTTCAGTACTGTGAATGGTCAGTAGATCTAGTTGTTTTTCATGCTGAAAATCTATCTTCAGAAGGAAGGACATATTAACCTCCTGGGCGTTGCATGTGATTTTCTACACTCCCTTATTTACATCCCTGGCTTCATAGATGAAGCCGGGCATATGCTGAAAAATCGTCTTATTTAAAATCAGGTCAATGGCAGTGTCCCTGTCTCCTCTGTTTCACCAGCAGTGCAGATCGGTAATCAAGAAAAATTGTTACCTAGGTAAAAACTGTAAAAATCCAGCAATGCTGCACCCCTCTACTGACATTGGTGGACTCCAGGGCGCAAGGGGACTTAGGAAAGTAGATGTCAGCAGTGCGGTCTACCTTCCCAAGTCTCCCGTCGCCTGGCAGCCAGCCAGATCTAAATTTGGTGACACTGGATAGGCAGAGCTTCACTAGATTCAGATGCGCATTGGTGGAGGGAACGAGACTGGAAGAGTCTTACCCTCCAGCTTGCAGCCTGGAGGGCACAACACTTTAGGGGTTAGTGTCCCCAGGTCAAGACTGCATGTAGGTAATTTATGTAAATATATATAACTTTATGTAACTTACATAGAGTTATATATTTTTAGTGAGTTTACATCCACTTTAAATCAGTTTCTTCTCCCTTCACAAGAAAGAAGCGGAACTGCTAAAAACTTTTTTCCTTACAGATTGTCCATATAATGGTCGGGTTTGACTGCAAAGGCCATGGATCGTCGTGACGATTGGTTCCTCCCTTTCCTGTTGCCACAGCAGTATACTATTTTATTTTAACCCTTTGAAGGAATTACCAAAAGGTACAAAATACCTCAGTATTATTTGAGCAAGGATAAAGGACACATAATTGAGGGCCCACAGTCTGCAGATGCTTACATGGACAACGCTATCAGAACCATCAAAGATAGTTTGCAAGATGTTTGACACCGATCTTAATATGCACTGATGCATACAACTCCCTGTCCCTAACTGTTAAGCTACTGTATTTGGCACCAGTGGTTCAAGTCCGTTGACCTAAGCAGTGATGAGTTTAAAGTTTTGTGATGTACCAACAACAAGAGACTCATGAAAATCTGAGAGAAGAGTTTCATCACCTGATTTATCTGTTCTTTCATGACCCCAGTAAACCTTTTGTGCCGTGGGTATCTTTAAGTCTGGTTATCTTTAAGTCTGGACATGGTTTCTGAAGTGGTCTATCCAGGATGATCAGGAGTGTTTTTTATGCTATTAGTTGGTTTCTGGTTTGTGTCAGTAGCTGAATATTACACTGTATATTATTATAGAGAGTTTGGAATTCAAGTGATACCGTTTATTGGCTAACTCTTAGTCAGCCAATAAACGGTATCACTTGAACTCCAAACTCTCTATATTTATCGATGGCTAACACAGTACAACACTCTACTATTACTGTATATTATTGTAATCTTATATACTTTTCTTTGCAAAGGACTTGTTTACCATAGATGACATTTATATAAGTTCTTGGGCAGGTCAAGAATCCAAAGCTCAGATTTAAGAAATTGAAATGTGTGTCCACCTGAAATAAAGCAGAATACAATACTGCTTGTTAGAATTATCGTTGAGCTTGAATAATCGATTTTCGAATATTTAGCTTGAATATTCGACATTTCACAAATATATCATCGAATATCCGCTGTAAAAATGTTGTGATTTTTTTGCGATTCCATTCATTGCAGTGGATCGCAGTGGATAAAAATGTTTTCGATTATTTTTTTTACGGAAATGACGAATATTCTCCCAGTCAAAAATCCGAACTCCATTGACTTGCATGCATTGCACATATTTGATCACATTGCGACTTAAGATCGCGATCAATGTCCACAAGTATGGATATTCAAGATTACGAATATCAAATCAAATATCATTGCGGGTATTTGCGAAATTACGCAAATTCGAATATTGCCTAGTTGCTCATCACTAGTAAGAGTTGCATATTTCTAGGTATAAGGGCAAAATGTTTGCCTTCTAGATTTTAAGATATTTTTGAGGGTAAAGGGTTCTAGTATATACAAAAATGTATATTACTGTGGATTTTTTTGCTCAAATCTGCATTATACAACTGAATGTGGCCCCTACTGCACTTTTGGGAGTGTCAGAAGAGACTTTTGTTTCTTTTGGAAGATAACATGAGCCTCCTTTCATCCAGCCTTTATTGTTTTATCAAAAACCCAATTGCTAGTTTGCATTCTCCCTCTACTGCTTATCCTTCCTTTTGGTCCTTACCATTTCATGTCTTTAAGCCCCCCATACACGTCTAGATTTTTTATCCAATCAACTCAATTCAATCAATTTTTTTGGTTGATTGGTTGAAAATCTATGGCAGCCCACAAGGTTAGATCAACCTAAACCAATTAAAATTGGGAAGAAAATTGATTGAAAAAGGATTGGACGTGTTGGTAAATTGTAATTGGTTGTATTGAAATGCATTACACTTTCAGTCTATCTACAGAAAAGTTGATCAAATATCTGATACTACAGTTAAGCTAGGCATACACTTACCGACACACGCCGATATCTTCCTCCGATATCTTCCGGGATGCTAAACGTGATGACGTCATCACGTTTAGCCTCCCGTTGCATTCTGGGGCCCCTTCAATCGGCCGGGCACTCTTTGTGTGCCGGCCATAAGCTGCTATGAAGACGACGCTTCATTGCAGCTTATGGCAGCAGCTTTCATCGGCTCCCATCGGCCAGAGAAGAACGGACATGTCCGTTCTTTGGCCGGCCGAGAAGTGGGGCGACAGGGATCTGTCGCCCCATGTGGGCACATGCCGATTAGCGGCCGATTTTTAACCTGATCGACGGCGTGAGCGCGCACGCCCGTCGGTCAGATTAAAAATCGGCCGCTTATCGGCATGTGTATGGCAGCCATTAACAAACATACAATCAATCACAGATTTCCCTGACCCCCAAAAATTGATCTTTTTAAGTTGATTGAACAGAAAATCTAGACGTGTATGGGGGGCTTTAGAGTGCTTTCCATTGGCAAGGTTAGATCTTTCCAGAGTTATTACACCTAACTAATGTGTCCAATCATGAAGGAATGTCTAATGATAAGGCATGTGGCACGATGTAGGCACCAGAAAAATATTTTGAATGATTACTGAGCTACATTATTTGATGTATTTATTTAATCCAATTGCAATTTTGGCATTTTCACAAACAAGCTATATGAAGTACAGAAAAGAGAGGTTATGGTTCTTTTTCTATAGCAAGTTGACATATTAATCAGCTCAGCAACATAAATTCAACAAACTCACATCATTGTTGATTTTCATTTGTCAGAAATCGGGTATAAGAGCGTGGGGATATGGTCACAAGCATCAACTCTGGCTAGAAGATTTAATCATGTTAATAGCGAAGCTCAATGTATTACGGAGCAAAGTCTGTTCATCAACAGACAATTTTAAAATAAACATGTAAATACATTTTAAATAAAACATTCAGGAGCAAAATATCAAAATAAAACATACATATTTACATGTTATACTGTACAATAATTTACCAATGGTTAAGCAATGCAGATAAATTCAAATAAAACCCCCTAAAACTAGATTACCCTTTGAAACCCTTGTAAACTAGCTTTTCACTTGTAGTCAATCTCTTTTCCTACTTCAAGGTTACACTGTAACTAAAGACTGACACCATAACATCCATTTAATGGCACCAACCTAATAACATTAATTTTGTTTATGTTAACTCATCATGATAACAAACTCAAGCAAATCTCTATAACAATCCCTTACAAATGAGAGCAACCCTACAGTACACAGTTAATTGCATATAAATGCAAAAGGAACGTTGGCCGCAAAATGGGTCACTCATGAGGAAAACAAGCAAAAGGCTGAGGGGGGAATATCCTCATTATGGGCAGAAGGAAGGCAGGGTCTAGAAAAAGAGAGTCAGGTAAGTAGGTTAGGACAGGGAGAAGAGAGAATTAAAATGGGAGAGGGAGGGGACAACTTTCCAAGGGGGAAGGAGACACACCCTTCGTATTAAGAGGGGGGGGGGGGGGGGAGAGTAGCCTCCCACCTTCTAAAGCCATCTATAGATGTGCCAGACTAGTTATGGTCATGGCTGGGTGGTATTCCAAAATCCAGGGTTCCCAGATGGTTAAAAATAATTAATGCTTATCCTCTAAAATATCTAAAACACTAGTCAACTTTTAATTAAGCAGTATTGCGTCAACTCCCCCCTAAATTCCTAGAGGGGGTAATAGCTGCTTTTTCCAGTTATGGGTGATAGTTAGCTTGGCAGCAAGGAGGAGTTGATGAGCCAATTTGTGTTGTGCATAGTAAGTGGGGGGGGCTATTTTAAAGTGTAGGAATATTAAATTTTATTCCAAAAAGCGTAGGGGGCAAAAGAGGCAGGTACACCATATGTGCAGCATATCTTCTTCCCTAACGCAGCCTTTAAAGCAAGCAGAAAAAGATGAGGGAAAGATGTGGTTTGGGTGAAAAAAAACATGAATCCAAACAAATGACCTACACCACCTAGGTAAAAGGTTGGATTGACTGCCCACCCATGCTTCATTAAGGCTTGGCAAAGTTTAGAAACAATTTGAAACAAAGTTTGAAACATTTTTTTGCCAGGCAATGTAGTCTGTGAAATGAATAAAGGAACCAAAATAAGTCACTGTAATTGACATTAAAGAAAGAACCCAAGTTCCTACACCAAAAAAAAAATCCAATTGTAATTGAAAGCCCAATAAAGCGTTCATTGATTTAATGCGGTAAGATGTCTTAATAAACACAGCAGTAGGTCAAACACCTTCAAAATCAGTTTACAAAGTCCCTCATTCACCACAGGATTTTCTCATTATCTTTACTGCAATAGGAGATTTATTGACACCAATATCGCTGATTTATGAAACCACTTTCAGACAGTTTTTGAAAACTTTTTAGAATTATCTTAGAAATATAATCAGGGAGGTAAAATTGATTGTAAGAGTGCATTGATGTCGCTTCTCATCAAAAGTTTGTAATTTCAGCACAGCGGTAGCAAATTGATTTAGTTTTAATTGAAATTTTAATTGAAAGGAAATCATTATCTTATACTTCTCTTATTTACCTAATAGAGCCTCGTGAGTTGTTGTTCTATGTACGTTAACCCAAATCTTTATTCACAGATGTTATATGTTTCACTGTTTTTGAAAACAACATTACATTATCAACTCAAGAGTCTCCAATCTGTTAAATCACCAGCCAGAATCACACTGCAGATGATAACAGCAGCAGGTCCTTAGAGGGTTTTACCAATCGATCCTAAAGTCAGCTTGGATAAACATTTTGTTTATTCTTTGTATAAAATACTATTTGTGGTAATTGTTTTCATAGCAAGAGTCACTTTAGCCCAAGAAAAAGTTTACCTGCTGCACAAATCTCAGCTTACATTGGCCCTCCTAGTTCATCAAGCCTTAATATTGATCATTGTATAACCAATAATGAGTTAGTAGGGAGCTAACAGGTATATTAACCTCCCTGGCGGTTCACTGAGGTGCAGATTTCTGTACCAAAAGTGAT
>CM070032.1:73814525-73835502 GCA_036250615.1 Ptychadena robeensis | reverse complement strand
GGCGTAAGTGTTACTTAATTACTAAGTTGTGGCAGAAAACAATCAGGTCTACTTTGCCACACTGGGTTGTAGGGCATTAAAGAATACTGGTGGAATACTTCTTAGTAAAGACAAAAGTATAATTATTATTATTATTATTATCATTTATTTATATAGCGCCAACATATTACGCAGCGCTGTATATATAAGGCTTCCAAATGCTTCCTTATCTTATAATTATAGCTCAACTTCAAGATTTCCACAATGTAAGCAGATTATATACACTATCCAAAACAAATACTGACTAAGACTTAAATTATCCAAGGGCGGGCATTATGGACACATGGGCATGACGTATACATGGCGCCCACCCATGGGTTTCCACTGTTTGCAGTGTTTAGGGCACGGTATTTGCCATGTTGGCAATAGTGCGCCCTATTAATTTAAAACGCTTCCAACAATACTTCGCACACATTTTGCTCACATCATATAATGTGCTTATTGTTTAACAGTGGGTGCATTTCATGACTCTGTGCATCACACATGACTTTGACGTACCCACAATGCCTGCCAGGTAATGTTTCTACTGGCATGCCACCTCCCATAGAGGAAACTGATCACTGAGAGGAAAAACTGATATAATACTTTTTGTTATATAATAATGTTTATTTGCTTTTATTGGTTTAACAAAGATGATTTGATAAACACACAGTTGAAAAAAAAAAAAAAAGCCAACATTACATTTCCTCAATATTTTGCAATAATGGCACCAATGCCAATGCACTTGCCCATAGGGGTAACATTGGGCAGTTGGTGGGGACTAACAACTGCTCAGCACCCACCCGATAGATACTTGGAGTGAATGGTATAACTGCTGCATAGAATCTTGATTCCTATAATTCACCGCCTGCATACATAGTCCTAATTTATACAATTTTATTTACATTTATATGTACATGCTTTCATGAAGGGATAGAGAATAGACATATAGAAAGACTAACAACTGCACTTTGATTTTCAACACTTGTCTTGCTACTCCAAGAAAAGTCCCAAAAGTTCCTTTTTTAAACAACAATGAGTGCAGCTCTCTGCTGCTTTATTACTTTGTTATAATGCTTGCCTCATCCGAAATAATAAGTCTCACAGACTGTTATTGTTTCTTAATGGTAGTCAGCTCACATTTTCTGTTATGAATGGCTTCTTTTCATTGAGACAAACATTTACTTGTGTGCAATGCAATTTACTGTATTTTTAAGTAGTTGGGAAACATCTGTGGCCTACTTTCCCTATATTTATACAAGTGAATTGGCCTGTCTTCATTGAAGTGATTCAGTTTAGTCTTCCTGTTTTTTCCTTTTAAAATTGTAATGTCTTTGATGTCTTTGGCTCAGCCTTTATTTACAGCTAAACATTTCCATATAGACCTATATTTTTTATTTACCAAGTTTCCGGGACAAAAAGAAAAGAAGAAGAATCCCAAATCCATATTGTTTTCATCTGCACAAAGCAACAGTAATTGCCTTATAAATGATTTAAACCATTCCACATAAAAATTTTGAAAGGTCTCTAAGGGTCCCCACACATGTAACGAGACGCGGCTGGTTTTGCCGCCGACCAATGTGCATGCCCGATCCGCGGCCGTCAGCAAAATTTGCCGCAGGTGCCCACATGCATCCCTGTCGACTCAAAGCTCGGTTGGCCAAAGAACCAACATGTCCTTAAACCTCTGACCGATGCCATTAGTTTCAAAGGGTGCCCGGCGATACTCTGAGCGATGGCGAGCACCGTGATGACGCCATCACGCTGCTCTGCACAGCTCATCTGTCGGTCCCCACTCATAATGTGTGGGGACCTTTACTCTTAAGTTTCAAACTAGATACACCCATTACAACTAAATATTTGGGAGCATTATCCCAAACCATAGTGTGTAGAGTCCAGACATCCGACATGTCAATTACACAGACACTTGCTTAGCACTTAGCAGATGACACAATAGTGGCTTGGCAGACATATACATAAACCCTTTGCATTGTAAGTGATATGATTATATGAAATGATTATTTAAGAAGGGACAGTCCCTTTAAAATGCCCAGTATGCATACCCAAACATTAAATTGGTTTCAAATTGGTACCATTGCAAATAAAAAAATACAGACAATAATGGAAACCAAAAATGACATTTATTAACAGAGCATTACGGTCAGGTTCAGGTGCAGTACCAGTCTTAATACAAATAGTAAGTAGCTAAACCTACTAGCAAAATAACATTACAAAAAGTCAACTCACACACTGTTTCAGTTGTCAGGTTATAAATAGAACTTTCCATCACCAATATTCCAATATTGGCTGAGTAAACCATTCAATTTCACTAGACAGTATTTTATATTCTCAGGTACAAAGGGCAGCAGTCAAAACCAGCTTGACCATGTGCCCTAACCCTAAATCATGACCCACAATGACATGTTCACGAGATGACAAACATGAAATAAAACTAAATTATAAGACAAAAGAAAAATGGCAACCAAGTTGCACATTCACACTGTTCCTCCTAAATTACTATACTGTAATTGCAATATATAGCCAGCTATTAATTAAAATGACATATGAAAAAAGACAGACATACATATAACAGTCTTATGAATTGTATACATATGGTATGGACTATAACACAATATTAACACATTTTTTCAAATAAAAATGCACAAGGTAAGCAAGCAAGGTTTAGGGTAATGTATAAATGGCATCTTTACACTTTAAAACCTGAAGCACAATTACAAAAGCATTTGATTTGTTTCTCCATGTTAATTAATTAATTAATTATTAATTAATAATTTATTATTAATTAATAACTGTAAGGTGTTACTGGGTTCTAGAGATACACTGATGAAAAGTACCGATCACTTCCATGCTAAAAAATTTGTTGTATTTTCAAATGCTGTTGTATCACTCAAAATGCTTTTGTACTTTACTTCCTATACAGAGTTACCATTGAAAACTTATTTATGGGTTCAGTATGATTTATCACATGTAAAAAAAACGCAATGATTGATGTTTTGCTGAACTTTAAAAAGAAATAAAGTACAGTGACCAATGGTCATATGCAAAGAAACAATCTGGAGTGGGAGGTTTCTGATGTCCCTCCAGTTCTGATGTGTCTTGTCCCTCTTATACTCAATGGGTGCATTGACGTTGGCACTATAAAAAGTGGCCTTTGGATGCCACTGTCAGGAAGTTCAGGCACTTGAGATTTTATAATAGAAACAGAGTCACTTACATTACATTGTATTTTCTAAAATATCAAGGCAACAAGTGTCTGCCTCTACATTAAGGATGAATGCAAGTTATAGGTTTAAATGGAATGCTAAAATACATCCTTTAATCAATTATTTTGCAGTAACCTTTTCCCCTTTGTTCTCTATGGCACTTGTAAGCAAAGCTGCTGTCACTAGATAAAACAAAGATAAATGGCAAGGAGTACATTCTGTCAGAGGGCCCTAGGAGACAACCTACATTTTCCAGGAGCTACAAGAGTTACCTTATCCCATTGATGGCACGTTGTATAAGAATTCACTTTAATTAATGATGAAAAGGCAGCTTACTTTATGCGGCTGCAGTACATTACCAAAGAATATTGATCAAAAGAATGTAGTGTTACAGTCTAACATAAAAGCATTCCTGGGATCCTTTGTAATTTACAGTAGTAAAAATATAGTGTGAATTGACTTTTTCAGGAACTCCGTTTTAAAAAAATGTTCAGGTCTAAATATATAAAGCATGGCTACCATCTTGCAATGAGTTGTACAGTGATGTTTTACCCAAGAATAGTAGTCAACTTTTTGCCTCTCCTATCAAACCCTATATTATACTAGATACTTTAATACTAGAATTTTTTTTTCACTTTTATAGTGGAGAGAAGCATCGATGTGTGAGAAGACAAAAATAATCTGGCAGGTCAACCTGCATATATATAAGACATGCCATCATTTTAACTTCAGTTCCAAGAGCAACGCTAAAATATTTAATCATAGATGTAATTGAGTGGTTTGATAACCCAATGACAACAAAAAATGAACACTATTGTGATTGGATTCTAGATTGCCCTTTGTGATATCTGTCTATGATTTCATGAAAATAAAAGGTGTATCAATGTATTACTTTTGGGTCCTGATACTCATTTGGAAGGGTATGTGCATGGCCAACAAGTGCACATTAGCTATGACAATGCACGTCATCCCACATAAAATGGACCAATGTGATCCCAGGCTTGATTCACTACAGTATGATTTGAAAAGCCTAAAGCCGGCCATAGATGTCTCGATCTATGGCTGGCTTGTAGCAGACTCCTCACAGCTTGGTGACGTCACCACGCTGTGATGAGTCGGCTACAGAACTGGCAGAAATCCCGTGTACTCCACCAACACACGCGATTCCTGTCAGATTGTAGCCAATTAACTTGGAGGGGGAGGAGACTCCCCCTCCGAGTTTACTGCCTGCAGAATGTTCGGCAACAAAAAGAACCAGCAGGACGGATCCGTGTGCGATCCGACCTGCCGGCTTTTTGGTCGAATCCTCAAGGTGGGCTCCCCTGTAGTTGCAGACCACCAACCTTTATGTGTTCGGGGGGAGCGAGCACGGCGGTCGGTCGCCCGCAACTATGGCCGGGAATCGGCCGTCTATGGGGGGCTTAACTTCTTCTGCCATGCTGCAGATTGGGACCTTTTCTCTTTTTGTCATAGAAGTAATCTTTCTGCAATGAGAGTTCCAAGCCTTGCTGTGTCCTTAACCAGAACTCTTAATGGGGAGCATACAATTTGAGAGAATAAGACCACAGATTCTATACTGTATATACACTCTCTACTCTCTAGAGTTGGTTTGTCTTTCTTGTATGTGGCTGCCTTAGAGAGAATGAACACTGTAATGATACAGTCATAAGCTTAGAGTACAGCTAAGTACTATCTTTACATCACCAATCATACGTGAAGTGGTTCAGTCCATATGTCATGCTTAAGAAGCAGTCTAAAACATCCTGCTAAATTTGAAATGCATTAATAATGTCCCTAAATAAAATAGGCGCGTTACCAGACATTTTGTAAGATAACGGTGATTCATGTTGTCACATGGGTAATATAAACGTATTCTTATGTAATTTTCAGCACACTTAACGCTGCTGTTCTTTAAATATATACTGTAGATCTTCTCAACTTTTCATGTGTAGGAATGAGTCCAAAAAAACCTTTATTCTACCGCCAAACAGAGGCAGAAATAGATTCAAGATTTTTCAAAAAAAAAGACTCAGAGAAGACTCCTCTGTAATAATTGTTTTGCTTGAACATTCATATACAGATGTAAGTCAATTACTAGAAATCTAAGGGTCTACCAAATAGACCTGATACATTTAAAGCCAATAAATAAATGGCTGCACTAATTCACTTGTCTGCTTTAAAATATGCATTTAACAGTGACATAGCAACAGGAAAAGCAAATGCAGCAGCTCATACCATGACAAATTGGTGGAGGTCTTCACTTGAGGCTGAATGTACATGGGTAACAGTGACTGGTAGCCCCTGTTGCTCCCCAAATTAATCCTTTTTGGTGAGCGCCCTAAACGTCTCATGTCATACTCTCCGAGCGGCTGCTACTTTCGGGAGTGAAAGGGCGGTTTAAATGCAGTCTTAGTCCCTAAAAATTGGTACTAAATTGTATACTGATGTTCAAAATGTACTGTGCCCTCCAAGTTGGCCAAATCATTGAAAATCCATATATTGCTGCTCTTGTACCCTCTGTCCCAATAAAGTGCAATAAGACATATGTCTCCTCATTTTAACTAGAAATAAAACTATATAAAAAATAATGACCTGTGCATGCAAAAAGTAACAGCCCAGGTCCAATGTGTACATGTGTATTTTGAGGTTTTCTGCACACTATCTATTCCATGTTAATGCAAAAAAAAAAGGTTATGGTGTATAGCTGTGTGTATCAAAGGTAGCTTGGGACACAGAGGACTACAGCTTAGGTTTGTAGATCAGATTTTATTCTATCCACATGCATTTCATGAAAAAATTTTGTCCTCTGACTATAAAGTGCAGATGTGTAACCTTGACTCAGAAATCAGATTTCATTCTGTATCTTTGCTCTAAAGACACTCAAATGGATTGTTTCAGGGCTGTCATCGCTGATGTGGAAGAAGTACTGAGCACAGGGACCTTTTCAGTCTCTCCTGGTAGCATGCTTATTCTAGTTAAGTTGTTTGAAACATAGTCATGTTGAGTCAAATTGTATTCATTTCAAGATTTAATAAATTTAGTCTCGTGCTCTGTGTACATATGCATCTGTGTGACATTTGGACAAAGGAGAAAACACATTTCTTTTATGCATTAGTTCCAGTAGGTGGTCATTCCAGTTTGTTATTTGTAGTGCTAATGATCCTAGGCAGCTCTGAAATCTGATTAGGAGGGAATCAGTAATCTCCCTTCCATCCTGATTAGGGATTGCATTGGCTCTAATGCTGACTCTATAATGAGAGAAGATGTAAACTAAACAGTCAAACACATTTTGGATCTCTGATTGATTTAAAGTATTACATCAATTTTTTATGCAAGGCAAGTAGTAATATTAGCAGTAATGCCACTGCAAGCAAGATCATACAGCCTTTGTATAGATCACCTATCACATTTTCTATTAAATGTCTCTGTTGAAATAAGCATCTTGGAGTATTAAATTACAATTGTGATGTCACCAATAGTTGCTGGACTTAATCAATAAATATTTTGAAAAGCTGCTGTGCAATTTAGAGATGGTCAAATTTTTTGACTAGCTGACTTTGTGAGCTGATTGCAAAGCCTCTGAAAATGGTATCATCATGTTATCTTCTCTACACCTCAAAATTGCTGGAGATGTAGAGAAGGGTTGTGCGAACATTGGAAAAAAATAATGAATTTCAATTATGCAAAAACTATTTGTGTTAGAGACATACTTTTTTTGTAGTATACCCAAACCCTTCTCTACATCTTCAGCAAGTTTGGTGATGATACCATGTTCAGGGGCTTTGCAATTAACTCAAAATCTTCCATCTCTACGTGCATTGGCCATATATTGGAATTTTATTTTAAATACATTGTAAGCATATTTCCTCATGCAAGCAACAACCATGCAGTGAATGGTAAGCTTACAAAACAGGGTGTTAAACCTGCTTAGTAAATGTATGTAAGCTTAAAAAGTCCTGTTATGGTGGGATTCCCTGACCTTTTAACATATTCTACTAGGAGAGTTCCATGGGCCTAACATTCTTTCATATAGCAAAGTGAATTGGGTGGTCTTATTGTAGAGATGATTTCTTCAGGAGCTCATTGCTTCAATTGCAGGTTTTATGGGTAACTGTAACTGAAAATTAGATAAGTGCTAAAAAAATATTTTCATTATAAGCACTATTTATGAATGTAAATGAACCGATCAGCATTTTTAATTTACTTGAAATATATAGTTGTGTTCATTTGGAAGATGTTTGAGCTTGATAAAATTGCCAAAAAGTGCCACAAATAATGCAAGGTGTGATCATTTTGAATGCAGAAAGTGCTAGTGTCTGGATTATGGTAACCAGCTGAAGTTATCTATGCTGTAGCCAAAATATTTTTTACATTGGCGGGTGTTATTCCACCCCAATGTAACTTGATGCGACTCAAGTTTCTCTAGAACAGTGGTTCCCAAACTTTCCTTGCAGGGCCCCCCTTTTCTATTTAGGAACAATATTGAGCCCCCCCCTATTCAAACAGAGGTTAAGAATGAGGGTCGTCGCCCCCCCTGGAACACCTTTGCGCCCCCCAGTTTGGGAACCACTGCTGTAGAAACTAAATATAAGACAAGAGAAGACTTACATTACTAAGCTTCAACACAGGAGGAAGAACATGACTACACTATGCACTTGGATGTGCTGACATCTGCACATCCAATAAACATTACCCCTCAGTTAGGGTCTTTAAAGGCCACATTATCAGTTGTGTTATATATCAATGGGCTGACGTCTACAAACGTCCCTGGGCACGTTTGGTATACTTCAGTCTGACACGTAGTCATATGTCAAGCCACACGCCGGCAGAAACACAATGGAGACTTGAAGTGATGGGTCAGGGATATGATGGGCAGCCATGTCACGTCCTAAGGCTAGGTTTCGATGGCGTTATGGGCTCCGTAGATACCCCGTGTTAAGCACATTCCTTGATGGGGATGACGACGTAGCTCATCCATGGCGTAAAGCCGGTTAAACTTCCATCTGGTGGACCCAACGCCGTGGAAGGTAATATGGATGGGCAGGGGGTGCCGACAGAGCCCATAACGCCATGGAAACCTAGCCTTAGACTTCCTATTTTAGCCATGCACCTGTATTTAAAAAAATATATAATTGGACTCATCTAAAAATATTTTCAGAATAAGCATACATATCCTGGTATGAATGTATTATAAATTGAGCTTTAACCCTGTTGTCTGCACAAGAGAAGGCAGAATTTACCTTTTCTAATTGAAAAACAGAAATGAAAAATAAGGATTAAGGGAAGAGATAGCTTATCCATCACTAGATCAGATTTATAATATTGTTTTATAATAAAATATGTACTGTTCATACACCTTATAAGAAAGATAAAAGAAAGATCAATGATGAATATGAAATGATGTGTAATAGATTAAAATACCCCAATAGGATTTTTTATGGTTCTTACTGCAAACCAATGTTTGATGTTTTAAAATTTAGGATACAAAAATAAGTATTTTTAAATAATTTAGATACCTGGCTTTCTTCATTGAATGAAGTATTGTTAAGCAGCTTGCAAAAAGTAATGCTTGGCAAAAGGCTATCATGCTTAAAAATGTAAATAGTTAATGGTCAGTTGTACATGACAAACCAATGCTATGAAATTGTCATAGTCTTTGATCATATATACCACATTATCTAAATGTGTTGCTCAAAAGGCATTACCAAAAAGTAAAAAAAGTTCTGATGTAACCCATCAGCATTTTACCGTGTATGGTCCAGTTTCCATGAAAATGCTATGGTACTAAAATCCACATAGAGGCACATATTACTGTTTTGTGGATACATTTCGTTACATTGGACGTGTTTCAGGCCACTGAAGTGTCTTCTTTGTCTTTAACAAGTTTTGAACTGGCATTAAAAAAAAAGTAATTATTTCCAAATGCACTTGTCTTCTCACTCTAAAGACTGACATTTCTTTGGCTCAAATATGGCTACACGAAAATACATCCATGAGTTGAAGAACTAATGCCCCTTTTGGAGAGCAAACAATGTGCTAATAAGTCAACATTATTTTACTGACTGCGGTGGCATTATTGCCATTTTCGGCTGTACTTTTCCCTCAGTGTCCAAAGTGGCGTCTTTGCTTTTCTTCCTCGGAGGCTTCTTTATAGGTGTCTTTTTGATTGTTGTTTCAGCTGGTTCTTGCTTTGTACCTGCAGGCTGCTCTTGACTGCTGTTAGAGTTTTGCTTTTCAATTAGATTTCCTGTAGCTGTAACTGTCTCTGCAACTGGGCTGATCATTTTTTGCAGGTTTGTGGATGTAGGAAGAATGGCTTTGCTTGATTTTTGATTAATGGCTGCTGCAGATCGTTTAGCCTTCTGGGGAGGGGTTGGTTTCTCCTTTTGGGTTTTTAATGGACCAATTCCATTTTGATTAGGACTGGTCTCCACTTTATTAAGACTTTGAGTTTTTTCTTTTAGTTGAGCAGCCAGTAATGAAGCTGCCTCTGATGACAAATGAGGATGGAAAACCTCTGCTCTAGACTTGCTGTGATCTGGACTTTTTGGCACTTCTTTAGGATCTCCACTCTTTTTATCAAAGTGGAGGTTTCCTATCCTCTTTAAGGCATTTTGGACTGTTCCATTTATATTTTCTATGTGGTCATGGCTCTTGTTTCTGTGTTTTAATTTGGATGGAGATTGTGCTTCTTCAGAAGTTTTGCTTTCTGAATTGCCAGCATCCTTCTTCTTTTCCTTATTTCTCAAAATAACTTTTTCTTCATTTTTCCCTTGACCAGCAGGGCTTGTATCACTAGGAATTCTCTTCCTATGGTGTTCTTTTACGTTGATACTCAAATTTTGCTCTGATTGGTCTGAACTAGTTGCAGACTTTTCTGAAGTCTTAGTAAACGATGGTAGAGTATTTGCTTGATTTGCATTAAATTTGCCATGGATCCATGAAACTTTAGGCTTTGTAGAAGGATCCGGTGGAGGAGGTTTTGTTCTTTCAGGAGATGGAGGCTTTGCTCCTATAGTAGCACTCCTGTTTTCCATGGATGGGTCATCTTCATCTTTTGACTGTTTAGACAGTCTTGCAACCTTTGCATACAGTGCTCCACTTGTAGATCCAGAACCACAAGATGATCTTTCACTATCAGAGGACTTTAGCAGTGGGGTTTCATTGTGATCAATTTGGGATGATTTAGGAGATCCAGAGTCTTTCAGATAGGTGTATTCACCAGCTTCCTCTTCATTAACTGGCGAGACTGTCTTTTCCAAAGCTCTACTGTTTCCCTTATCCTTACACTCTGTAACAGATTCTAAAACATACAAAAACAGCATTAGCAGAACTAAACTATATTGTTCAGGAAAACAGAAAACAGCTAAAGTGAAATAAAGGTAATTTTACAAGACAACAATATCTCAATATACAGTTAACACATCCATTGAAAATGCAGTGGTTGCATCAAAACACACCAGAATCTTTTCTATACTGTATTTTTTTAATGAAGCAAAAGTGTGTAGGAAACTTTACTGCATTTTTGGGGTATTTTATCAGAGTACCGTATTTTTCAGACTATAAGACACACCGGACCATAAGACCAAATTTTTAGAGCAGGAAAACCAGAAAAAAAATATTTAAATGTTCAAATCACTTGAAAAAAAAACATTCAGCCACAAAAATGGAGTCACTATAGAGCACACTTCAGGCAGAAGGGGAGGGGGAGCGGGGGATTCTGCGCTGTTCGCCTCCCTTCTTGGCAGCTGTGAACAGAAAGGTGATCGCAGTTACATGTTTGTTTGTCTGTCTGCTCTACTGCTTCTATCAGCAGGGCTCTGGTGGTAGAAACAGTACAGTAGAGATGCAGACACCTTTCCCCCCAATTTTGGGGGTGAAAAAGTGCATCTTATAGTCCAAAAAATATGGTAAATTACATTTTGTATTAGTATACTGCAAAAAAAAAAGGCAGATCCATTGAGGTGTCATTTAAAAGACTTGTAGAGTTCACACCTTGAAAAATGGAACCTACCTTTGAGATGTGGTTTTAATAATATGACTAATCCTTTTTTGTTCATATTCTGAAACTATTAGTGTTACTCACCCTCGTGTGGAACGCAGTACACGGGTCCATCATCCGTTGTATCAAAAGATGAAAAGGAACCTCGAGATGACCATGAAGGGGATGGCTGTTCTACAACAGATGGTGGTTCAATGAAGCTGCAGTTAAATGTATTATCCATGTCATGATGAGCCACTACAAACAAACAAAAATTTGAACATTGTTACTTACAAAAACATTATATGATGAATCTCTACAAAGTGAATTCAACACTTTTAATAAATAGACATATTTTCATAATTTGGGTGCATGTTATCACATTTTCACTTTGGTAACCTAGTATGTAAGCCCAAATAAAAAATTTGGATTCGAATATTTGGGATCAACGCTACTGCTCTACACAAAACATTATATATAATAGAAGTTTTTAGTGGCTTTAGATACCCTCTGATACCTCAGACCAAATGCCTCCATACAGGAAACTCTCTCTAGCATTTAATGATGTAGTGTAATGGAAAATGGCCCATGGGATAGGGCCTGAGGTCTGAGGGTGTGTAGGACTTTCCAGCTGAACATGTGTGTAACCTGTTTCCCCAAAGGGCTAGGGTAGTAACTGGACAGATACCCTTATTTTTTCACCGCCCTGTGAAACCAACGTCCCTCTTTGGTTAATAGACACCTTCAGGGATTGGGCCAGGGCTGTTTATGGACTACTCTGTAACAATTGAACTACCCTAAGCTTTTACCCTACCTCTGGGACCATAGGTAGTGCTGCAAGTGTACACATTCCTTCTGCCTAGTAAAGTAGCCCCAGTTCATCAGCAACTTGTGTGTGGACATTAGAGATGGTCGAATTTTTCGACTTGCTAACTTTGTGAGCTGATTGCAAAGTCCCTGAAAATGAAATCATCACCAAAATTGCAGGAGACGTAGAAAAGGGTTGTAGGAACATTTGAAAAAAAATAAGTTTTGCTCAAGCACATGTAGTTTTTGCATAAATTAAGTTCAAACTTAAAGTCGAAATTCCGATTTTTGACATTTTTACTTGACTTTTAACTTAATTTGTGAAAAAGTGTTAAAGACATGCTTTCTTTTTTGGAGTGTACCCCCAACCCTTCTCTACATCTCCAGCAAGTTTGATGGTGATACCATGTTCAGGGGCTTTGCAATTAACTCGAAACCGTCGAAATGCTATCTCTAGTGGACATTGCTTTATTGAGTACTGTATTCTGGAGTACTGGATATATTCATCACAAACGGAGCTGTGTTACAGTGGAACCCGCTGACCGCCTGTCAGGTACCAGGTGCTGTCCTCCCGCTGTCGCCCACTCCAGCACCTTCAAATTGGCAAAGATGGAAGCCCGTCAGGAGTGAGGAGGATAGAAAGCCGGTAGAGGTAACCATGCACCTGTCGCCCTGTGTCACGTATTCCCAGGGTTCCTCCCCTGACAGGCTCAATTCAGTGAGCCCTTAACCCCTTTGTTACAATAATAGATCATAAAAAACAATTCAGTTTGGACTCTTCTGGTGCTTGTCCATCGCAGACCAGTCCAATTACTGAGAAATATTTTTCAGTGTGATTTGTGTAAAAAATGCACAGGTCCTGGATTAATTTTGCATACACACATATAGATAAATCTATATCATGGACATTTAAAACCAAATTCGAACATTTGATCTGGGCAGGGACAACATGCTGCTACAATGAACATATACACAAACGCACACTGTCATCTGATTTGCATATTGATCAGGTGAGAGAATCATTCATGCTCACCCACAGGCAAATCATATGGGGAAAAAAATGAAAACTCCATCATCACAAGGCATAAAGATTTGAAATCCTTAAAGCTAAGGATAATTACACCTCAGTGATTTGCTGAAGCTCTCTGCTTCAATATCTACATTTTCATTTGAAAATAATTCCCAGACACAGATTGTTGTTTAGTCGGTTTATCTCAGCTTGTCACATGTTGTACAGAGAAAATTACGGCTTTTTTAATCAAAAATATATTTTGCATTCCAAACACAGTTGTCAATAAACATGAACTTAGAAGTGACTAAAACCTACATCTGAGTGTAGCATACAGGGGGGTGGGTGGGGGCTCTAAGGACACATATTTCCAGAGGAAATGAAATTCAAATTGCTTTATTTCTAAAATGTGTTTTTAACTCTGTATATATTGCTAGTATTATTTAGTGCTACTAACTACCTTTAGGGTCCATTTACAAATTTGTGGGCATGGGGGCACACATTTTGCATATAATAGTACATTTACACTTTCGCTCCCGGGGCAGTGTCTCCATGTTAACCCTATGGAGCTAGCGACTAATAAAAACAGGAGGTGTTTTGCCTCAAAACGAGAGGTTACAAACTGCCCATGTAAACAAGCCCTAACTTCTATATGGCGATTCATTACTTATCATTAGGGATGGACGAACTGTTCGCCGGAGAACAGTTCGGCGGCGAATGAGCATGTTCGCCCATCCTCTCGCCGGTGGACAGTACGGGTGTTCGACCCGCCCCGTTCGCCGACGAGAAGAAGATCTAAATTCTTCCTCCGGCAGGATCAGAACCTGCGAGATCGTGCCGGAGGAAGAATCTTTTCACTACAAGACCGGGCATGCAGCCGGTCTTGTAGTGAAAAATCCGGCTTGGAGCAGGAAGTGACGTCACATCCTGCGCCCGTAACCAGGAACTATGCGTTCCAGGTTGCGGTCCAAGGACCGGATGTGACATCACTGACGTCACATCCGGTTTTTCCGATTCAAATTCCCTGCCTAGAGGCGGGGAATTTGAATGTGTCCGTGAACAGGGCGGACGGCAGACTTATTTAAAAGTCCGACCCGCCCGCTCGCGGACAGTAAATGGCGATGTTCGCACATCTCTACTTATCATTTATTGTCACACAGCAACAAAAGAAAAGATTAACAACAACAATAATAATATACCGTATATACTCAAATATAAGCAGAATTTTGAAATGTGCTAAAAAAATGAAATTCGGCTTATATTCGGGTCAAAAAATTAAAATCACTGCATTTTCTAGGTGGAATTTATGAGTGAATTGCAAAGCCACCAAACATGCCATCATCACCGAATTGAAAAAAAAATATTGCTCTAGCATATGCAGTTTTTGCATAAATTAGGTTCAAAGTCAAGTCAAATTTGAACTTATTTTGTGCAAAAACTTGATATGCTAGAGCAATACTTTTTTCTTTACAATATTTCCACATCCCTTCTTTATATCTCCAGCAATTTTAGTGATGATACAATGTTCAGGGGCCTTGTAAATAACTTACAAATACAAATCTTAAATAATTACACCTTAAAACAAAAAGTACATTTGCTGTGTGTTTCTGTGCCTTAGTTGCTGCATTTCCCTCCCTAGGCTTATACTCGTCATTAAGTTTTTCCAGATTTTTTTTTCTTAAATTGGGTACCTCGGCTTATGTTTGGGTCGGCTTATACTCAAGTATATACGGTAATTAATTTATTATTGATAAAAACTGTCTTGCAATACTTTGGAACCTATAGGGCTAGACTGTGCGCATGGATATGCTGACAACAGCACATTTAACGAATGCACAAGTGTAGAACTGTCCAAAGAAAGGCCCAAATTTGTGCTTCTTGTAGGGAGTTAGAAAAGGAAGGCATTAGAAGCCATGTGTGAAGGAGTAATGTACTCAGAAAACAAATATGCAGCATTCATAAGTTTGAGAATATTCAAAATTTCTCAACTTTATACTTGTTCTGAGTCAGTAACTCAGTGATTATGAAGGCCAAATCACCAGCTAGACAGCCAGGCAATAAGCCTTTTCAGATAGACTAATTGGCAATGGCGGGCTAAATATTTTTTTCCTGACATGATTCATTTTTTAAATCCCAAATCTCAGTTTATAGAAAGATTTATTGGTTGATATTAGGAAATTTACATCCTGCTTTTGTAAAGTTAGATATTAATGCAGAGATATTGGTCCAGTTCAAAACCTGATTTGTGATAGCTTGTGACACCCTTCAGCAAATAAACACTTGAGATCCTCATAAATAATAGTACAAAGTAAAGAGCTTTCACAGGCTCACAGCGCTACCTTGAAGTGTGCAATTGATGTGACCTCTCCACATTCTATTAAACTGAATGATGAATTTGTATCTTTACCTGCTAAAGGCTTTATATTCAATTTAAACTGCACATGATATACTGTAAGGAAAACAAAACATTTAAAATATAGTTTTTATCTTAACTTCTGAAGGCATCAAGCAAACAAACCAAAAAGGTAGTCCATGTGTTGGTGGATGCTCATCATCTGTGCTAGCTTGTTTTCCTACTTTAATGTACGACAACACAAAGGGATCGCTGCAAAGTTACTTGAAGGGCCAGATGACAGGTGTCCCGCATTTTGTTATATGCTTCCCCAATATAACCCCCTTCTACCCCCCACCATAACCTAGCCTCAATTCCTCTAGGAACGTCTTGGAAGGTTTTACATTCAGTCATATACAATTTTTCTGCACTTGGGTAATAGCTAATATAGATCGATTTTGTAGTAGAAGATTAATGGAGTAGAGCAATGTTTCCAACAAAACCCAATATAATAATACAAATCTTAAATTTAGCAAAAGAAAAGAAGACTTTTGGTTATTGCAAATGCCTAGGTCAATCTATCAAGGCCCACTAGTGTTTAATTGGTGCTAAACAATAGTGCCATCATACAGTTAAACATGGAATGTAAATTATATGCAATTCTTAGAATATGGATGATGCCTGTCAAAGAAAAGAAATACAAGTTTCTACAGTATCATCAATGGTTAGTGCCCCAGCATTCCCTTCTTGCCTACAAATGAGTCTTCCCAAGTAAAGTCACAATATATGTCTCTGGCACTCATTAGTTAAGTGGCACACTTTCCTTCCTGTTTACTGCAATAGCATTAAGATTATAGCTAGGACCACCCACCAAGCATCCGGCAACAGGTACATCCTTCTTATGTCTCCCTACCTTTATCTTTCCATTCCATATCGTACAATCCTTCAATCAAATGTTACAACCATATATAAAAATATATACATATTCACAGTGTATACCGTATATACTCGAGTATAAGCCGACCCGAATATAGGCCGAGGTACCCAACTTTAGAAAATCTGGAAAAACTGAATGGCTCGAGTATAAGCCTAGGGAGGGAAATGCAGCAACTAAGGCACAGAAACACACAGCAAATATACTTTTGTTCTGAGGTGTAATTATTTAATTCAGCAGATTTGTAAGTTAATTACAAAGCCCCTGAACATGATATCATCACTATATCACTAGAAGTGCTGGAGATATAGAGAAGGGTTGTGGGAACATTGTAAAGAAAAAAGTATTGCTCTAGCATATCATGTTTTTGCACAAAATAAGTTCAAATTTGACTTGACTTTGAACCTAAATTATGCAAAAACGATATAAGTTAGAGCAATATATATTTTTTTTTTTACAAATGTCACCACAACCCTTCTATACATCTCAAATTTGGTGATGATAGCATGTTTGTGGGCTTTGCAATTCACTCATAAAATCCACCTACAAAACGCAATTTAAATTTTTTGACCCAAATAAAAGCCGAATTTCATTTTTTGAGCACATTTCAGGTGTATATACGGTATATATACAAACATACACCAAATTTTTGAACTTAAACTTGTGAAAGATGAAATCACCAAACTGGCTGTAGACATATTGCTACTTGTATGCATTGTTGCCTTCAACAAGCCAAGTGATCATTTAAACACAAATATTTGGTGGCCCAAACTTTGCTAAGTATAAACTAAATGAATACTGTACAAAGATAGCCGGTGTGGAACTTGTACCAGGCAATGTGGAAACTCTGACCTTACTGGCTAGTAGGGGACCAACAGGAAATAAAGCGACATGGCACAAGGCCTAAAGCTAGGCAAACACAGGTAGATATGTAAATATATTCTAGTACTCGATAAATCAATCTACATGAGTCTCCACTCAAAGTATTGGAGGTACGGTGCTCAGTGTGAAGGGGGCAGCACATCTCTGTGTGAGGCTGTGTGCTGACTGGCTGCCTTTCTCCAGCTCCAGCCTTGTGATGTGAATCTCTCACAACATGGGCTGTGAGCTGGGGAGAACGGGTCCCTATTGAACAGGAATCGATGTGCCCATGTGGTGCACATTGATTTCCGTTCAATGGATGCACGATTAATCACAGCGTGGTGACGTCACCACGCTGTGATTGATCGCGGGTCTATTGCTACTCGTGTGTGCTTTAAAGAAGCACTTTTGGATAAAGAAAGTACTAGCAGACAGCTTGAGGCACCAATGTTAAAATAGGCAGCAGTTTAACGTGTGCTGTAAAATCGTACTTTCAGACCAAGTAGCAAATAGCTTTATTTGACAAATGTTAACCAATTTTTTTTCTTGTTTGATCATCTTGACTTTGTCTATAAAAGTAGCTTCCAAGATAAAAAAAGTATGGACACCCCTAGTGTAGAGGTTCAGCACATGTAAATAGTGGTGTCAATGGAAGACATAGAAATGGACCACAGTACAATAAATATATATTTTACATTTTTGTATAGCCTCTGTTTAAAAACAAGCACTTTGTCCTCACCAGGAAAAGTTATTTCACTACCAGACATATAAATATTTCCAGCTGCTGGGCAGAATGTTCCTAAAATAAAAATATTTTCAAAGCTAGGGTTATCTCAATAGTAACTAAATCTCTTCACTGACTGAAGTTATTTTCTCATACTTAAAATTAGAATACTCTCCATGCCAAGTTCTAAACTATATGGATGCAATAGATCTTCCAAAATATGTATTTATTAAGCATGCTGATTCTCATATTGCGCATGCATTTTGTTTGAATTTATTTTTGGTTTTTTTTGTGGGGTGTTTTTAGTTTGTGAAATTCAGGTTAAAACTCCTGTTATGTTTTTACAGTTGCTCTTCTCTTTACTTTGATTTACCTTCTCTTTTTTAAATACCAAGATGCTGGTATCTTGTTTGTAAAAACAATTCAGTGAACCTAGAATAGATGGGGGTCTATTTGAATTTCACCTGATATCAAAGACATTTTCTTTCATTTCCTGTTGTGTTTTCAGGATAGGGTGTACAGAAACATAAACCCCCAATAGATTAAACGATGTACTAATCTTAAAAAAAAACCCATATTAATACAGAGAGAGCAGGAGTCAGACAAGAAAAAAGACACTATTCTCTGTCTAGTATGGGGTATTGGGGGAAAGAGTTTGGTAGCAACTCTGAAATTAAGATTAAATTTAATCCACTAAACCAGGAAGGACACATCTTCAAGTGACAATTACCCCATCCTACAATAAGAGAACTACAATCCACACACTTTTTAAGTATTCTAAACACATCTAGCAGGTATTTATCATCACTTTATAGAAATATTTCCCCAAAAATTCCCCAACAGGACATTACCACCCCAATAGGACACACCACCATAAAAAAAGAAATTAAACAAGTGGAATTTGCCTATCTAAAAATCTCTCCACAAATGGTGTGAACATGTTGTATTTTATTGCCCAACTGTAGGTGTAAAGGATTGTGATTCACACACATTTTTATTATTTCTCAGACAGCAATAAATCAAATAATAAAGACAAATGTCTAATGAGCATATACCAGGGGTGGGCAAACTAAGACCCGGGGGCTGGATCTGGCCTGTTTAGCTGTCTTTTCTGGCCCTTTATCACCTTGTTGAAAACATAGTCCACTTGTTCTATGCAATGTAATGCCTAGAGGTGCCCAAACCTTTCCTTGGGGACGATGCAGTGGTGTGATCATGACACTGTTATTTATGGTTACAAAAGGCAGTCGCTAGGAATTATCTCTGCTCATTGCAATGAATGAGCATAATTTTTTAAGTGTAAGAAATGTAAAAAGATAACATGTCGCATATAACACATCACCACCATCATAAGTGATGCTGGCAATGCATGGAATTAGCACACCTATGGCAGGTCAGTCATTACAGGCACTTGGTCCGGCCCCTTTATCAAATATAAGAAGCCAATGTGTGCCACAAATCAAAAAGTTTGCCCACCCCTGGCCAAACCCTCCAATTAAAGAGATCTCTCATCAATTGCTGCTCTAACTGAGCCAAAATGTGAGGAGAATTCTCTCCAACAGGACAGGACAACAGCTTAAAAAAAAATTCAGTAGTTGAATTTCCATGTCCAAAAAAGGGTTTTACCCACTTTGTGTGAATCTGTTGCATTTGTTTCACCTACATGTACATTTGTCTTTAGATGCGCAACATATAATAACACAAACAAATGTCAGACGTTGACTGCCAAGAAAAACATGGCCTCTGACCAAGACATTTTATTCTAGTAAACTGGCAATAAGGACAGACATCGCAGAGAGCATTTTTTCTGTGTGTTGTGTGAGACGAAATTACTGTGATGAAGTCATTTTGAGAACTTCGCTGAAATAGCTTCACTTAAAAAAACCACTGGAGTTGCGATTACTTCATTTTGATGTGTTACTATTGGTAAACAATTGAGTCCTATCTATCAAATGGTCCTGGAAATAAAACTACAAGTATGAGGGAGATTGTAAGTACTTAAACATTATATTTGCTTGTAGAATAATAAAAGCTAATATAGGTTTAGAATGATATTTTCCAGGAAGTTGAAGAAACCAAGAAATTATTTCTACACAGAAATATGTACAAAGCATTTGCTCATAAAAACATTTTACGAAGCAGAACATCCACAGGCTAGATTATATATTACATGGAGAAGAGATCTGCCATTTGCTGTCAGCTATATATCTGTCATCAAAATACATTGCTTTGCTGTAAACTGGTTCAGTAGGTTGTGCATTGTGTGCATCATTATTTAGATAAAGCATATTGTTATAATAACATTATATAATATTAATATGTTATGTCAAGAGCTAAAGATCAAAAAATATATAATGTTTTAGTTAAGTACTGGTATATATGAAATTCCACATTTAAATATTTTTGAAGTTTTACAGTGACTAGGAAGAGAGCTCTACTCTACTTTTTACTTCCCTAATTTACTCATTTGATTTGTATACAAATTAATTAATCAGAGATGTGACTTATCCCACATCTTTCTGCCTTCCAACCTGCTCTGTCCATTTGGCCCCTGTGCATCATTAAGAAAAAGGCTATACGTCTGGTCCCCTCTGCTAAGCGTATTGCTTGAAGGTCCCGATGGAGCACATTCACTTACCTGCTCAGCGGATGCTGTGTCTTTACTGTGCTGAGCCTTTCCGCTGATGCAAAGCTGAACGTAGTCAAGTACATTGACCCTCTGCATCGGCGGATGTCTAAACAGAGCAGTCGCTGAGCAGGTAAGGTCTTTGTGCTCCATGGCGGGGAGCCAAGTAATGCACTTAGCAGAGGGAGTCCTGACGTATAGTGGAAACAAGCCCAAAGTATAAAAGCAAACAACCGTTGCTGTGCTTTGTTGGAAAAAACATAAACATAATGACATGACACTAGAGGCATGGCTTGGATGAAAGTCTAAAATAAATTCTGTTAAAAAATGTTTTACCCTTTTTTAACCCTCTCAACTCCTATTTCTCAATCAAATGCAAAATGTCCTACATTTATATGTAGATACCGTATTTGCCGGCATATAAGACGACTTTTCAGTACCTTAAAATCCTCCCCAAAGTC
>CM070032.1:73798136-73814425 GCA_036250615.1 Ptychadena robeensis | reverse complement strand
ACTCTATATTTTAACTGTAAAAGTTGGGGGGTTGTCTTATACGCCCAGTCGTCTTATACGTCGGCAAATACGGTAGCTTTGCCATGCACTATTATTATGAAAAAAACATTTGGTGTGAAAATAATTGGAGCAAAATATCCTATAACTATCCAAGCTCTTAAAAACAAGATGTTACAATTTATTTGCCAGAAAATTAAACATTTGTGAAAGACAGTTGGCCTGATTTACTGTACTAAAGCAACAAAAAAAATGAGTTAATTTTACTTTACTTTTAATATATATTAAATATTTCTTTTTACTTAACAATTTAGGAATTGGTGAAGCTCTATTAACTTTGGTGGGAGTGTTTTTGTACTTTGTCACATCTGTAACATCAGCGCCAGCAAACCAAATACCATGGATTAGAGAAGAAAGTCAATGGCTGATGGTTAGATCTACAGTAGTACATACAAGATGGCAACTTTCTAAGATTTTGACCATCTCTAATAGCAGACATATTAGTTTCTATAAATGCATGCTGATGCAGCCAACAGAGGTGAGAGATGTGTGTATATAAATAAATCATTTGTTTCATTTTAGTTTTTAGTAAATGAACCATAAAATTACCAAAAGAATGGCTCTCCCACCCCATAATGCCTCACTTAGGCTGGCCATACATGTTTTTTTCTGTTCGAAAAATGATCAGACATGTTGGAAAATTTTATCATACAAGTATCTGACAGGTTTTCTAGGTATTTTGTTCAATTTCCGTACTATGTATAATACGATCATTCCTATTATGATCATTCATATTACAATCGTCTGTATTACGCATGTGCTCCATAGTATGATCGTAAACAAAATAATTACACTGTGTGGTAGTACGATTGATCGATGTTCTGATCACACAAGGCGATTGAATCGGTGATTGATCAAGCAAAAGTCGACCTATGTATGGCTAGTTTATACATTGATGGAAAAATGTTATTGCAGATTTGCAAGGTGGACACAAAAACAAACTTCCCTGGTTAAGGCCTGGCTACAGATAACACAGAAAGGTTGTGGCTGCACAGGAAACGTCCTTTTTGTCTCTGTACTTGCATTGCTTTGTGTTGTCTTCATATAATATAATATAATATAATATAATATAATATAATATAATATAATATATATATATATATATATATATATATATATATCATATTATATTAAGAATCTGTTTAAGCCATTGCACCATGCATTTTTCATATCTTGTTATGTACACAAGGTAGATATGAGAGAAACACACTTTTAAGGTCCGGCTACTGAGCATCTGGTTGCATTTATATACACATACAACACTTTTATGAATTTTCATCTATAACTAGAACTAAAATGCAAAGGACCAATGGGTTTTGGGCACATTCCAAATCAGTAATCCGTGTGAACAGAGCAGGGCCATTCATCCAAAGTGGTTTAAGTTTTTACATTCCTAGTAGATAAGCAAAATAAAATCCTTTACTGTTACTTTTGCCAACACAAAGAGATATTTCAGCAAAATAACACAAAAGTTTGGATGGAGTAACCAGCCATCTGTACACATGATAATAAAAATTCTAAGAAAAACATTTTAAACTGGCCTCAGATTTAGTACATTTTTTGTGATCTAGCAGACATTTGTTAAGAATATAGCTTGAGTGATCAAGGCTGTTTAAATTCCTGCTGTATGTCTTCTTCATTTTGTTTATTCTTGAGCACATTAAGTACACACTACACTTTCCTTTTCCTCCCAGGGGTTCATAAATCTGATTTCACACTGATAAAGTATAGGGGACATTTTTCATATCTGCATTATGTCAAATTCTTCCCAGTTAGATCTATCCATTAAATACAAGGCTAACACACCTTGAAGTATGACCTATATTACTGTATATATGCGGCTGTGACAGTATTCTCCAGCAGTACTCATACTGGTGCTTTTTCATAATTTAATATAATTTTTTTTATTACTGGAAAAAGTCATAGAAAAGGTTTGGGTTACACTTTTAACGATAATTATTATTTCAAACAAAAGTCACCCCTACTTCCTGCTGAATGTAATCATATACGGTTGCTATATAAACACAGTATTCTTTCTAAAGTTGGTATTTTGAACTCTAATTTTTAATCATCGTAAAGAAGTTAAATCAAAAGAGCCAGGCCATTGAGATATTGTAAAAGCATAAAACAAGACTTACATGATTGTAGTATGAATACTAAAAAGCAGAAGTTTTCTTTAGGGCAAATTTAATTCTGATTTATTCATATGGGGCAGTGGCCAGAAACGTGAAAATTACAGCATGAAGTGCAGCCCTAAGCACAATAGCACTTTATTTGTGATCCACTGGACAGACATTTAAATCAATGGGTTGTAGTGCACATCAAAGCCCCCAAATTGCCATCTTGAAAGCTCTAAACATTTGTGCTTTGCCTGAACATTGTCCTAGAACTCTACAGTAGATTTATTTATTCTGTATTTTACTCTGAGCCTAAGATATTTTACAATATTTAAACTATGTTTATATCAGCATATGTCCTGGATGATCTCTAACTGACTAAACACGAAATTGGTAGCAATTAAGTGTCTGTACCATTGAGTCAAGGTTAACCTGAATGTAAAAAAATGGCCCTCATGCTTCTCGAATTCAAAAGGCTGAATCACTTATGAAGCTAACCTGGATTATTCCTATGCTTGTTTTTCAGTTATAAATTACTGCTGATACATTTTGATGTAAATAGGCAACATACCATTGCATCCACAATGTAGGACCCTACATATTTTTTTATTTGTGGAACAACATTTTACATATGACTCCAAAAGAAAACACATGTCCCCACCTCAATTTCTGAATGTTGAATCCTGTCAAGTGGACGTTTCTTCAGAGATCTAACATTTGCATAACACTCCTATGTCCATGTCAGTCAACCTACATTCATACCAGTATTTCTTCAAATTAAACAAAACCTCAAAAACTAATTGTTTATTTATAACTAGATGAAATACTTTATATAAACCTTGCGTTCTCTATAATGTTTTGTCTCTATCACCCCAATTTCTAACAGCTTTAGAAATTTCACTACTAAAGTAAAGTAAAGTAAAATAAACAGTTGTTTGGTAAATAAATATGGTGGAGTCAGAACAAAAAGAGAGATGAAAACACTACAAGGTGAGTCCCATCATAGTGCCCTTGTTAAAATATTTGCCCCTTATTACTGTTCCAGCGACAACTAAAATTCCCCACCCCAGAAACATCTCATTGGGTCAAATGATCAGGGTGGATGTCTTGATAAAGACACAGTCAGCTTATAAATTGTATTAGATTCTATCCTATGTCACACTTTCCAAGAACGCTTGCACAAAAGCAAATGGTTATGTTACCATATGCATAAACATTCTGAACATAGAATCTTTACATCAACATTCAGAAGTTACATGGTTGAATCATGGATAAGTCTGTCTATGTCATTGTTTAATCACTGGAAAAAACACTTGATCTCCAAAGGCCATGATTATATGAATTAGTTCATCGACCAGAAGCTTGGGAAAAGGAAAGTTCTGACAGACTAGCATTGATTGGTTGATTTACCCTAACTAGTTAACTGTTTTCAAAGATAACAAAGTACTACATAAAATACAGACATTGTTATCTTATATTGGATTATACCAATCAGTTTCCAGGGCTGGCTGATAAAATTCATCAAAATGCTGAGGAATTTACAACACATTAAGTTCTCTTATCAGCTTCTGCCTGAACTTGAGTGGTTCTTAATTTCACACTTAAAAAGATAACCCTGCTAATAACCAGTTTTCCTGTTATCAATGCAAGGCCTGGCCAACTCCACATCTCTGGAGCCTGACAAAGGAGAAAGGTTTCAGAACATCTGCCTTTTTATGGTCACAACTAATTAATCATCCTGCAAGCCGCTGCACAGCCATAATATATTGTCCTGTTCCTTTGAGTACAAGATATATAATTGTGAAGTTTTCCCAAGCAGTTAAGAGGTAAAGGAAGCAATTTATTGGACATTAGTAATTCAGAGGCCAGACAAATCATTTAAAGGGCATTCCAATTTGTAATTGGGTAACAAATGCAGACATCTGAGTGTGCAGTAAAACATTGTTATCCCGGTCAAGCTTAACACATATATTCACCATTAGCCTTTGCAAAATAACTTCTAATAAATAGCTTACAATAAAGATAGATGGATAGATAGATAGATAGATAGATAGATAGATAGATAGATAGATAGATAGATAGATAGATAGATAGATAGATAGATAGATAGATAGATAGATAGATAGATAGATAGATAGATAGATAGATAGATAGATAGATAGATAGATAGATAGATAGATAGATAGATAGATAGATAGATAGATAGATAGATAGATAGATAGATAGATAGATAGATAGATAGATAGATAGTACTGCAGACATGTGGTATTCTGTTTACATGTTAATATCAACTTTTTTAAGTAATTTCCCTCCCGCACATGGTATTGTCACCCATATTCTGGGTAAGGATGGTAAATGGGTCAGGGGAGAACAAAAGAGATCTGAAAAACGATGTGGATTTTTTTGTAAATTAAAAACCCTATTCTATATCTTGAGGCACTTATTTTTAAAAACAATATGTAAAGACTAGTTTATTGCAAATCCCATGCACATTAAACGTGAAATTGTATTTTTGCACAAATCAAGTTAAAAGACAGGAGTAAAAATGAGTTTGTAAAGCCAGGACCTGGAGAGCTGGATAAATGATGATTTTTTTGTGGAATCTAGACTAAGATTTGGAAAAAGCCCCAAAACCGACGATGCCTTGATGCCTCATGTCTCGTTGCCGGGCCACTGCTCAGGCTTTTACTTTAGTTTTAGGTTAGTGATCCATTTAAGTTATTAAAAGTGCTATGACTGTGAAGTCATGTTAGCAGTAGAAATGGGCACGAAATTTCAACTAGTCTATTTAGGTATTAAATGGAAAGCCCCTGAACATAGTATCATTACCAAAAGTGCTGGCAATATAGAGGAGGTTTTGAAAACAATTTCAACTCTACTTTAGCCTAATTAAAAAAAATGCATATGCTAGATCAATAATTTATTTGTAATTTGCCAGACCATCAAAAGACCTCAGATCTCTGGTTAGAATAGTAAAACTAGCCATAAATGTATCAATTCTCTGGTAGATTCCCCAAAGAATGCACCCACCTTGAATTATCGACCCAAAAAGGTCGATATTGAACAGGGATCTGACAAGTCTGTATTTTTCCTATTTGATCCCCATTACTTTAGATGAGGACCCTCGATCCCTCAGGAACCTTAATGTGCATTTTAGATGAAGACTGCAAGTAAAGTTGACATTGCTCTCTCTCTCTGACTGGGACTCCCACTGTGAGAGAAATCTGTATGAGTGAGAATCTTCACTCATGACCCCAAAGTATAGTGTATTATGTATAGTGTATGTATAATGTGTACTGACCTGGGGGCCAAATTCATTCCTCACTCCTATTACAGTCACCCCCTTCTCTCAAAATTCAAAGTTAAACCTACTCCATTGTTTTGAGTTATCTTTAGGTGCCTCGTTTTGTTCAGAGTTCAAATCTACACGTGTTTAGTCTGAAAAGTTACTTCTATGGCTGCATATAACAGAAAAATAAACCCATGAAAATGTTGTTGGCTTGAAAAGAGTCACCTGTTAATGTGCTCGCTCTCCTTTTTTATTACTTGTGTAGGCTGACGTCTAATATACAAAAGGACAATTCTGTGTGAAAACTATGGCATAACCTGACCTTGCACTGAAGTAAATAAACATCTTAAAAACAGGATGTAGTAAAAAGCTGTATTTTACCACTTGCTCTGGCCTCATCACTCATATCCCTTTACAGGATTTCAAAGTTCTGTAAAATAAAATACTCCAAAATAGCATTTTATTTGCCTTTTCTGTACTAGACAATAAAGAAAACAGTTTTGCACAATAAAACGAAAATCCCATTTAGCAAATGCTGCAGTCTGGTTATTCTTTATTTTCCTATAAAATAAACAATCATAAAATGGAACTAAGTGGCGTTAAGTATATTTTAATTTACTATGACAGTATTAAATGTTTCCTGACCCGGGGACTTTCTTTTGTAGCTTTGTCTATAGGGATGTTGGATATTACAAATAAACAAAATATAAAGGTTCTGGATAAATGAATGGATATAAAAGAAAACATATCCAGGGTTGAAATAGCTACTATTAACTTAGACATTATAGTAACAGTAGAGGGTTTTACTGTGCTAGTTATCGAGATATACAGAAAGTTTGGAATTAAAATGATACCCCACCTCCTGGCTATACCTAGATATGTGCGTGCTTTAAAATGGATCATTGTATAGATGATTGTGTTCTTTACTACTTTAAAATTTATCTCTGAGCTGTCTTAATGAAACAGAAGCTCCTCAGACAAAATGCATATATGCTTTTTTAAAATCACTGATTTATCAGCTATGAGTCCATACCATAAAAAACAAGGTGACACTCACATTTTCTACTCTGACATATACATTTTAAGTCAAAATATAGCTATTTTAACTTTAAATGTATATATCAGGAAGACATAAGAAGAAGAAGACATCAGCCATCATGCACGCACATGACAGCTTTTGTATACAATTATTACAGACATTACAATTATTGTGTGGACCAGATAGTTACACTTGTAAGTCTGGCATATGTCATAAATAGGGTATTACTTCTGGGCTCTTTCCCACTAAATGCGATGGGCAACATTACACAGTACACATGGCACACGCTGCATTAGTGCTTCACATACAAGTGTATTGAAAGCACTAGCGCTGTGTTAAAAAAACAAAATGTGTACAACACACATTATCCATTAATATGGTGTGTTTAATGTTAAGTCATACCACAGCGCAGACAAGTATAAATGGTAGAACAGGTTATTTGTCTACCATGTAGTTACACATACATTCTGCATTGTGGTTAAAGATGGAATTTTTTTCAACTAGCTGACTGAACATGCTATCATCGCCACAATTTCTGTAGATGTAGTGAAGGGTCGTGGGAACATTTGGAAAAAAAAAGAGTATTGTTTTAGCATATGTATTTTTTGCATAAATTAAGTTCAAAGTCGAAATTTAAACATTAGAAATTTTAACTTGACAATGAACGTAATTTATGCAAACTCTTTGTTAGAACAATGCTTTCTTTTTTGTAGTATACCCTCAACCCTTCTCTACATCTCCTGCAAGTTTGGGGATGATACCATGGGTTCAGGTATATGACACCTCAGGTATATGACACTCAATTAACTCACAAAATTGAACTGGTCGAATAATAAAAATAAAATACTTGCATACTGTGAATCATCCCTAAATAAGAAACCCCCTTCAGTTAACAAAGCCTATTTACTTTAACAATAATCATTGGGAAGGGGCATTACCAAGATATTATCAATAATCATGGGCTGAAAACTGGTACTTCGAGGGGAAAAAATGTGTGCATCTTATATTGCGAATTTGAGACCACCCGTGGTTAAATATTTTCTTGGGTGGTCGTGCCCCCGCATTCCCTGTTATAGTTCCCCTGTATTTTTCCAGGATCACATACTCGCTGTATCAGGTATACTGTATTCTATACAGCATGGCGTCTAACACAGTATTTGTTGTAAAAGTATGAACTATTGTCAATTTGCAATCATCAAAGCTTAGCCACAAGATAGGATATAATCTGTTATATTTAAAGTTGTACTTCATTAATGCAAATGGATTTTTTGGAGCATTTAAACATTAGTGCATATACTATAGGTCAATGGAAACTTATTTTTTTACACTGCGCTTCACTAGTTAGAAAAAAAAAACATCTATGCTTAGGTTACTGCAGGTTACTGAAAATGTTCACTATGATGTATTCATTTCAATCTCTTGAACATATGGGATTTAACATTAAAATAAATCTTGTTTAGTCAAATGTGATAGCAGATGGCATAGCTAATTCCCAAAGTAAAATAAATAAATTGTTCAGACCAAGGTTTTACATATATTAGAAAACCAGTTAATCATCTCTTTTGACATATCCTTACACAGGTCACACATTCAAAATGGTACACATGTCCACCAGGCATTGCAGTTACCTATCACTTCATTTTATATGATAACACAGAACGTATGCTGCCTGTTAGTCTACTAGTCCAGTTATCATCCATTTTCTTTGGTGCTATACAAAGCAACATATAAAAAGGATGGTATAGTGAGTGAAACAATATATGCAATGTTTCAAGTACAGTATATAGCTATAGACATCTGAGTTAAAAGAATAAGCGTAGATTTATATGGTCATTTCCCCGGCTGCTGTCAGTCGGAAAACGACCAAGCGCTCCTGTCGCGAGCACCTGCAAACTTGTGCTGGTGCTCAGGGGCATCTAGACAAGGCCCCCATGACAGGTCTATCAGACTAAAGCCTGAAAAATGACCGGCAAACGTTCATGTCGCATTTGCCGGGCAGTTGTGGTAATTGCTTGTTTACTGGGTAGTTAAAAAACCGCCTGCAGAACCAAGCCCTTAGTTACAATTGAAGACTAGTTAATGGTATGTGAGAGAAATCCAGAGAAGCGGAGAAGCATGTAAGATGACTTGGATGGGAGATAACATATATAGCAGCTTTTGTGAAAAATTTCTGTCAACTTTGAGTACACGTAAAGGGTTTTTAAACCTCATGTTAAGAATAACTATTCCGACCTTGGTAAACGGCATTTCATTATGCATCTTTTCAAACCTTTTTACTTTTATACTATGTTCCTTCCTGTACAAGTGAGGCCCCTAATTTCCTGTTTGGGTAAATCGCCTACACATGGAAGCACATGACAAACAGTGGTTCGGAGATGCCTACTGGCGGGGCTCCATAAGGTCCCAACCACTACAACACAGGAAGTACTTGATGCACATAGTAGGGCTGTGCTATATACAGTACAAGAATAAATGCAGTACGTTCAAAAAACTACTAGGGTTTCCACAGCGTGGCGGGCTCCGTCAACACCCCCTGCACTTGACATGACCTGCCCTAAGCGCATTTCTTGCCAGGGATGTCAACGGAGCCCATGCAGATACCCCAGAAGTTTACATACTGCATTGCATTGATCTTACAACGGGCAGGCCGGCTCCACTCCATATATTTGCATGGGCACCGTCGACATCCCCATCAAGGAATGCGCTTAGGGCAGGGAGTGTCAACGGAGCCCTCCATGCCATGGAAACATACCCTTACATCATTTTAAAAATTGTTACTGTATATATTCATTTTGTGACATGTATTCTGTATATGTTTTTTGTCAGTAGTAAATTACCTAGTAAAACCATACTTTATCTTATAAAAGCCAATTTCACAAATTGTAAAAAGCTAAATTTATGATTTTCTTGAGCAGTATATTAGCATTTTAAATAAACAATTGGAAACATATTTTATTCAATATTTCCAATGTAGGCCTTAGGTTTTCTTTCCTACAAGATCATATAATGTGAAAATGCATATTTTTCATACCGTTTGTGATATTCTTTCTCCAAACTACCAATCCAGCTTTGAACACCTTGTCTCATGACTTATTTTGATACTAAAAACTTGGAAACATGTTCTGCTCATGCAGTGAGCAGACAGCGATCAGATTAGTCTCATTGGTTTGATAAAAATACAGCCTTCTGTAGGTTCAATAAAAGACAGCTTGCAAGTCATAATAAATAATCTTACCCACTACTTTTGGCAGCTTTTGCCTGCGCAAGGGAATTCGAGGCAGTTTCATGCTGATTCGGCTGAAACGTCCACAGAAGCGTCGAGGGGGCTTCTTGTTTGCTACTTTCTCTTGATTTTCACTGTAATGTAAAAAGATTTAGAATGGTTTCATTTTATTTAATAATTAATAATATAAGATTATTAACATCAACCTCTTTCTAGTTTTGTCATCATGATAAAAACATATCCCAGACACTCCACCAAATGATTGAATTCAGATATTGCAATCACTTCCTTGGCCACAGGTGTATAGTCATGCACCTACCCATGCAGACTGCTTTTACATTTTAATTATAATAGTATTATATTATATTATTATTTGTAAAAGTACACTATTAGGAGCTCAGTGACTTCCAGACTGCTACAGTGATATGATTCCACCTGTGCAATATTGTAAATGAGATATTGTGTGTGACATTTGTAAAATTTCCTTGCTACTAAATACTCGACAGTCAACTTGGTATAATGGTTATTGGTATAATAAGAAAGTGGAAGCAAACCTGAACAAGAGCAACTTAGCCATGAAGCGGTAGGCCAAACTACAGAGTAAGGCCAACACACACAAGTTACACACCTCCAAACTTTGTATGGCCTTCAAAACAGTGCATAGAGAGATTCACAGAATGGTTTTTCATGGTTGTGTAGCTGCAATCAAGCCTTGCACCTCAAGTGTAATAAAAAACAAAGCTCCAGTGGTGTAAAGTATGGCAGAAATGGGGAAATGTGTTGCTAATTTTGTTGATATAGAGTGGGTTATGATGTGCCATTGTCTAGTGTTATTATTATATTAGTGCCATTAAAAGGAACTCTAAATACTTAAGGATATCAAGCTTTGGACAATTTAATGCTCTTTCAACTTTCAACACAGGTGAGTGAGTTGGTGTGAAGGAACGTGCACAGAACATTGACCATAGCCCATTAGAACACTTATATGAGAGCTGAAACTGCAGGGCAGTCCATCCAACATCAGTGCCTCAAAATGCCTATTAAGACACTCTTTAACTTCGTGGAAGGCTGTCACAGAAACGTTGCAACAACTAGGCTAATTCCATATCAAAGCCTATGAATTAAGAATGGGATATGATTACATTTCATGTGGGGAGTAAAGGCAGCTGTCCCAATACTTTTTGCACTATAATGTATATTATTTATTAAGTTATAACTTATAACTCATGTATATGTAAACCCTATTTCACATTGTATTTATTCTTTATACAGCTTGTACAGTAAAAAATCTATACTATACCTGAAGTGTATAGTTAGCTATACACCTATAGATTTAGATGCACAGTCCGGATGTTTGATATTCCGTACAGATATATTTTTTTAGCAGGAAAAAGCTTCATCCAATTTATTAGATTGAACAAAAACAATCTAATTAAATGATTTGACATGTTTGATTTATATTCGATGGTTACCAATTAGATCATAATTTAGCAGCATGTCCGTTAACTTTAGATCGATTTTTTGTTAGATATTGATAACTTTTTATCGAAAGAACAAGTTTTTCGATTTTGATTTGCAGGAAAAAAAATCTTTTATTCCTGGTCGATTGAATATTGAACCGTGTATGGCCACCTTAAGGCTCCTATAATACTAGGATTACATGTATCGATTTTTGCACAGTCAACGATAGATTCGATAAGGATGTTCAATATTTTGATCGAATATCGATTGTGCCTATATCGAATGTATACACTCGTTTTCGTTTGACCGAATGAAATCTCATTTGGATGGTTAGATTTTCGTTTGACCGAAAAAAAAAATCTATCTTTTTGAATCTATCCAATGAAAAAAATGACCCGTGTATTCCCACCTTAAAACAGAGTTGATTTTTGTATTGAAATTATATAGGAAAGCAATAGATATTGGTAAACAGAAAGTATTTCAAATAGAACTTGAAAACTGGTAATAGAACGGCTAGTATTTCCAATGCATTTGATTATTCTTCAACCTGTTCATAAGCAAAAATGATTTTTTTTTTAAACAAGCAAACTTGATAATATTTTCCTGGATGTACTGTATACAGTTGCAGAGCATGTCTGACTTTACATAGAATGAAAAATACCTGTCTAGCTAGGGGCAAACAAACTTTACAAATGCAGCTAATAAATTCTAGCTATGGATGTGATGCTTTGACAAGATACATTGTGCAGACTGGGGTGGCCTGCACAGAAAAGCCTAAAGGGTCAGGAATAGGAGGAAATCTTATTATATTAGTATTTGTTTTCTTCTTCTTTATCTGTTCCAACATAAGTGAAATTACTGCTTATTACTATAAATTGTTTTCCTTTTTTCCCCAGCCAATATCCCATGCTGGAGGCAGTACACTAAGCCAATACTTGGGCCCTAATCTCTTCCGGTTTAGAATAATTGTATTCATCATTCACAGCAGATCATAGATCATATGAAATGTTGTGATACCATTGAAGAATTTGATGTCAAAATATCAATGCATAAGCCCCTTCGCTTACCCTCACCCTGGGTTTAGTGTTTAGATTAAACTGATATGTTTATTCATCTAATAGAGAGCAGAAGGATGGATGTCATTTGTTCAACATCTTCAGTGAAATGTTTAGGGAATTCTTTTTATTACATTAGACCAATAGTATAGTGTTAATAGTGGTGTAGGGCATTTGAATATTTCACTGGCAGCTTCTACACACAAGATGATTTCCAAGGATTTTTTGTTGGGAATTAGTGATGCAATACAAAGAACACTTTGATAATATAACATATATTACAAAATGTATTTATAGTTGGACCCGACTAGCATTGTTATTGCACTTCAGTTATGAATCCACATATTACAACCCAAGACTCCAAACTCCCACACCAGAGCAAGAATCAGTACATTTCCACCAGGAGAAAAGATAACTTTAAAATGGACCTACCTCCTCGATATCTGCTTTCTATGATTGGCAACAGAGAAGTTCCGAGATTGTGACGTGCGGCCACTTGTGGCCATGGCTGAATGTTGGTAAAGTAGACAACAATTGTGATGTCTGCCTCCCCATAATGCCTGAGTGCGCGGTAGCCAGCCAGATCTGAATCCAGTGATGCTGGAGGGGTGGACCAGTACTGGTTTCAGATCTGGATTGGTGAAGAGAGCGAGACTGGAAGAGTCTCGCTCCCTCATCTTACATGCTGGAGGACCGGACACTCCAGGCATCTCGGCACTGGAGCGAGGAAGGGAGGGAAGGTATGTATGGGATTTTCCTCTACAGGGATCGCTTTGCCTGGATCAAGACCCATTTAATTAAATAAGTTAATACGTTTAGTTTTTTTAGTTTAATACCGCTTTAAGGCATACATGCACTTTCCGTTCTGCTGACATTTGGCATTCTGTCAATATCGGGCAGGCACCGAAAAGCGACTGGGAAAGCCTCATGTCGCGTCTTCCCGGCTTCATTGCTTTTGGGGCCTCCATGTGCTGAAAATGCTGCATTACAGCTAAGAAACTTACAGCTTACAGCTAAGAAACTTTAGCTAAGCTGTCACCATTATACTGCTGTACAATATGCATCATAATTATCTTTTCTTTTGATACATCTGCTGAGCAAAGTAAAACATGAAGTGAGAGAAAAGGAATAAATACATACTAGAGGCTTCAACCAACCCTACTCAATGACATAATAAACATTTTCATTGGTGTTACTCGTCATACATGGGCAGATCTGATCATGTGACCAGGTCAGATCATTTCAAATCAATTCAACACTTGTTAGTTGAAAAGTTAGTTAGTTTGAACTGTTTTTAAGATTTACCATAATAATGACAAAAAGTAGAATAGTTGACTTGCTCATGTAGAGTCATGTTACAAATACATCATCACTATTTGGAATATAAATGCCCATGTGGATCATGTACAAGGTTATTAAAATGCAAATACACATTTCATAAAAGAAATACAAGTGTGATAAAATAGAAACTTACTCTGATTCTTCTTTCTTGCGACAAACACAGCAACAGCACAACAATGATAGCAGGAGAATCAACAGTAATATCACAAGGGCCCCTGCACCTATCACTCCCATTCTCTGATTGGCTTCTGAAAAACAAATATTGATATAATAAAACATTTATAAATATCATACATGCTGCATGTTTTCAGTACAAAAAAGAATCGCTATCAGGCTTGCCAAGACCTTATTGTATATTATAGTAGCCCATTATGAAACAAAGGTATGGATTACTATAGGAACATGTAGTCAGATATACACTACATATATCCAGACCTGTGAGGCAATACACAAATATTGTAACTACTTTCTGAATACATAATCATAAAATGAACTGCTTCCATATACTGTACTTTTTATAGTATTGGGTATTACTATGTTCATGTGCGTGGTATTCTTCAGAATTTCCCTGCTGCATTGTCCTTTTTCAGATATTTCTTAAAAACTAATTCAAGAGCAGTCAACTGTACATATATGTAACATGTATAAAGCAGGTAAACCGTGTCTTCTTGTATTTACAAAATATCTAAATAAACAAAAAAAAAAGGTACAGAAGTCTATTTAGTATTAAGTGGGGATTTGTACAAATATGTTGTTTTTAAAGTGATTGTAAGTTCATTGCGAGTGGTTGTAATGGTTTACATACATCTGATTGGCTGCAATTGTTAACTCTACATTGAATATCATTTTCTGCTCTGTTCTATTGAGGCCTTTGTGTATTCTTGTATAGCATGTGGCTGGATTGGCTGATTGCTAAGCAACTCATCCTCTGCCCCCCTCCCCCATTCTTGTAATGATCCTAAGCAACAAATGGGCAATGTGGAACATACTGAAAGATAAAATATATATCGTTATTTTAACCTAAAAAGCACACAATGAAATGTTCATGCTTGATATCTGCTGAATAAACAACCTTCATTTACCATGAAAACGAATGCTTTATTTTACCTATTGAACTCAATGCAGTATTCATGCCTTATGCTTGCTGCATAAACTATCTTTTGTATTTTTAATGCCCTAATATCAGTATTACAGAAATAGTTCAATGTAATTTCCCAGCTATTGACCACTAAAAGCTCATGATGCAGCATTGTGGCCAGGACTTAGTGGTGTAAGCTGACATATGAAGATTGTATGTTTAAAAAAACAAGATGGGATAGCCTTAAAGTAATCACTTTCGTTTGAAGCCCCATCATGATCTACACGGCCCATTTTTTTTAAACAATTTTTTTTACGTTTAATAAAGTTTTATTCGAATTTTGAGAAGAAACATTTTACACTACACAAAACAAACCCGAGTATCAGTTCTGGAGTACGGGACAAACAACCCTTTTTTCTCAGAATAAATGTGCAACAACAAAAGAACCACAGTCATGATAGTCGCTAAGCAAATAAACTAGGGGGGCTAGTAGGATGTGAGTGAGGTGAGGATCTGCTGCGGTACTGAGTGCTCAACACGCTCAGCAACCCTACGAGACAGCCATCCCTGGAGCTGCAAGCTCCCAGACACGTAGTCCATTTTTATATGGAATGTCCCTCTTCTCTTTTGTAGCTGTCATATTCACAGCTGTCAATATCCGCATCAGATGTCTTATGCATACATTTCTTAAAAAATTTATATTTCTACCAAAAAAGTTCCCCCACGTTTATACTTCTATATGCCCAAATAAGCTTACATTAAACATCAATAAATTCATTGTACCCTAGCAAACAAATGAAGTGAAAACACATCTTGTTTGACAGATTTTCCAAGCCAACTTACATTTGTATGCCTGTATATATGTACATATGAGATTTGGTTTAATTGTATTGGACTATTGTATAATAAAATAGTGTTTTATATTTTGGTTTCCCACACATGGTGCCATGTAAAACTTCTGCCACCTACAATTCATTTATTGAGTCTAGTGATGGCTGAACTGCCCGCAAGGCGGACAGTTCGGCCGCGAACAAGCATGGCGGACAGTACCGGCGGACAGTACGGGTGTTCGACCCGCCCCGTTTGCAGGCGAGAAGAAGATCTATATTCTTCCTCCGGCAGGATCAGAACCTGCGAGATCGTGCCGGAGGAAGAATCTTTTCACTAGAAGACCGGGCATGAAGCCGGTCTTCTGGTGAAAATACCGGCTCGGAGCAGGAAGTGACGTCAGTGACGTCACATCCGGCTCCCGTAATCAGGAACTATGCGTTCCAGGATGCGGTCCACGGACCGGATGTGACGTCACTGACGTCACATCTGGTTTTTCCGATTCAAATTCCCCGCCTAGAGGCGGGGAATTTGAATGTGTCCGCGAACAGGCGGACGCCGGACTTCTTTAAAAGAAGAAAAGGAGATACATGAAAACCATCTTATTGACTGTCTTTAGCTATGTTCATCGCTGTTTGCAGCCATGTTGTCCACTATTTTGGTGTGTTACTGCCTCATTATCGTTAGTGCACCCTATTCATTCCACATCCTGGACGTGTGTATTGATATTCAATAGGTGCATAGCTGTCACCCATCCGTGTCACCTGGCGGGACTGCGGCGCCCTCGGGGTCCCCAGTATG
>CM070032.1:73772604-73793509 GCA_036250615.1 Ptychadena robeensis | reverse complement strand
GTACCACCTACATGAAATAGCATGTCAATAGCATGCCAGTCTATACTGGCGCTTCAAGAGGGGGCTTCCCGGCACACGCAACAGAACCACAATGTCAATGCCAAACACCTAATGTGCCCATTTGTGAACATATCCAATGGAAAATAAAGGGCATGGTATTGCCAACATGGCGGGCGTGGTATTGCCAACATGGCGAATACCATGCCCTAAACTGAATGGAAAAAAGTGAGCTTTGCTTAGCGGAAATATGAATATACTACAGAGATGGAATTGAGATTTGTTCAGGTTTAAATTGGATTAAAACAGGAAGAATGGTATGGAAGTTCTCTAAGGATTGGAGATTGTATTTCTAATTCAGTACCAGACTTCTTTATGATAACTTCATTCCCATATTGATACATTTTATTTTGATAGCTTCGTTAATAGTTCATTCAATGTAAACTTACCCATGTGGCAGGCTCCTGTGACAGGATCACACTTATTATCATGGCAGTTACAAGACAGGTCACAATTAACGCCATACTGACCAGTGGGGCAGGTCATGTTGCAGCTAGAAACAAAGCAAACAATGTGGTTTCAGTGTCAGTACATTGATGTTTTCAACATAAGCAAAAAAACAGCATACACAACCACAAAGAATTGTTATACCATAACAGCCTACCTATTATCAGGGGACATTGTCTACCTTTGAGTACAGGTTCTGTGAAATGAACCTCACCATTTGAAACAAAATGTGTTCATAATGTTCATTGTCTCCAGAACTATTACCCAGCCCAGACATTTGACTTTTGATTTTCCACGCCTAGTATTTGTTATCTAAATAAAAAATACCGAAGAATGATTTAAAACTATTTAACAAAATTCTCAATTTTTTTTCTTATTTTTTTAGGTTCTCAATGACAACCTAAACTGCTGATACAGGAAGTGAATAGCCTGTGCCTATTGGCCATCTCCTCATGGATGGCTGACAGATTCCTTAAACTTAACTTGAGCAAAACAGAACTCATCATCTTTCCCCCATCACCTTTCAAGCCTCCTCCCCCCAACATCTCACTTACAGTAAATAGCACAGTAATCTACCCTATTCCACAATGACGCTGCTTTTTGTCACCTTTGACTCCGGACTCTCCTTTACTCCCCACATACAGAACATTGCTAGATTCTGACACTTTCATCTCCGTAACATCTCCAAGATCTGCCCATTCCTCTCCCTAGAGACCACCAAAGTCCTGGTACACACTCTCTTAATTTCTCATCTGGACTACTGCAACATCATCCTCTCTAGCCTTCATCTAACTAGACTGTCACCTCTTCAATCCATCATGAATGCTGCTAGACTCATTTACTCTTCTAATCGCTAACTGGCTTCCAATTGTCCAGATAATTCAATTCAAAGTTCTATGCCTTGCTTTTAAATCACTCCACACCTCCTGTCCAGAAATAATTCCTAGAGATTGTCTGTTGTCACCAATGAGGGTGTGCCCAGTGTCATGATCACATCACTGCATTGTTCCCAAGGCAAGGTTTGGACACCTCTAGACATTATGTAGTATAAGGGAAAGCTAAACGGGCTGGATCCGGCCCCCGGGCCCTAATTTGCCCCCCACCCCCCTGGTATATACTGACATAAATATTACTAGAAATCATTTGAACTGAAGACATTCCTTGGGTAGCCTATAAAACTATTTCAGCATTGCTAACCAAGTCCAATGGAATGTGACTAACTTCTACTAGCAATTGAATCTGTTGTTTATTTACTGAAAAGACAAGCAAGAGAATATAATGAATGATTTAATAAAAAAACAACATAATACATTCCATATTTGTACCTACATCAGTGCGTAATTATATTTCATTTTTGTATAATGAATATTGGGCAAATATATTACAAATTGGTTCAAATCTGCCTAATACCCAGCACAGAATGGACATATAAGTATTACATTGAGAAAGTTTCATATGTCAATAGCTTAATGTATGAAAGGTAGAAACACTACGATAATGATGTGAAACTCCATTTACTTTATTAATAGGCTTGTGTTGGGCAAACTGTGCAGTTTCCATTTTACAGCGAGAAGAGTAATTCCCAATAACAATGAGAAATGACTCTGATCCCCAAGTCTGAACACATTTATACCATTGTTTCATGCTTGATAATATGTTTAGACTATTTCCCTTGGAGTTTGACATTTATGCAGAACAATGCTGTAATGAAAGTGCATGGTAATTTCTAAGGCGCATATGCGGATGATGTATTCTGCCGGCGTAGACAACCATATCTAATGCTGGCATCACTTCTTATTTAAGAAAACAATGAACGCAGCCATCAAGGCATGAATGACATGGAGATCCAGATGTGGAGGACAGCATACTGCAACAATGTGGCCATGTGGATTCAGGGTAAGCACCAGTAACCATTGTCTTATGACTTTCATTGTTTATAGTTCTTTTGCATTTTCTTATGACTAATATTTTACTCAGCAAGAGCAACTGCAGTACAGTTTCTGTGTTCAACAAATGGTTCTCATAAAATGTTCTTCTGGAATAATGTTTATTATCCTGTTTATTCAATTGCTATGTGTATTTCATTTTTGCAAGGGATTAGTTCCTGCTTTTCGTTCTCCAATCCTTGCTAAATCAAATCTCACAATTACTGTAGAATAGTCTGTGATGCCTCAAAAACTAAAACTTTCCATTGCAAGGAGAAAACTAAAATGATGGATTCCTGTAGTTCTAATTGGAGTGTGATTTCTAGGGGATTCTTTTGAGTTTTAACTCTCTAATAATTAAAAAACATGACAGATGTTTTTACATGTATCCTAAATGAGTTCCGGCTTCCACACTGCACCCCTTTCAGTGTATCTTACTGATACATGGATCACTGCTTTCAGTTTATATATGCTTCTCTTACCAAGTCCCATTTATGTATAGCTATTTTGGACCAATGAGATCAGATGCATAGGCCAGCTCATACCCCATTCTTTAAATTCACTTAAATGAAGAATATCTACTGTTATTAGTTGTGGCTGACAGTTACACATCACAGGTAAATTGTTGGTATTACTACTTTACTACCACAAAAATTAGGTAAGCAAAGCATGACAATACAATTCTCAAAAGCACAAATCCACAGCGCTTATAAAGTCCAGTCCAAAAATTTATTAATGTGTGAATAAAATAGAAGTAGAAGTAAACACATTTTAGGGGGTTTGCAGTCCCCCTTCTTAAAGCGGACCTACAACCTGGTAGGCCACTCTGCAGTACTAGCTGCAGCTCAGCCAATACTGCTAGGATCTGCAATTGAAAATAAAAAACAATTTCTGACAGCAGGAGGGATGTCTTTAGAGACTGTCCCTCCCGCTGTGTGACATCACCTTGGTAAAATGTCACACAGCCACAAGGATATTTGGAATATCTCTCTGGTACCGCAAGATTGTGATGTCAGTGTCACATCTGCCAGACATTGTGATGGGTGAAGAGGGGAAAGAGAAGCCTCTCTTCACCCAGCCGACAGCTCCATGGGTGCAGCCGACTTCCCACCCCCTTCCCCCACACAGCTCTTCTGCAGTGAAGTGAGTCTCTGTCTGTGCAGAAGTACAGGGGAGGGAGGGGGGGGGCAGGTTGGTGTCAGCTTCCAGCTGCCCTGAGAAGTATGGATCCGGAGGTGGCTTCCTCTTGCCATTAATGAAGATGCTGCCACCAAGAAGTAAAAAGTGAGGAAGGTAAGTTTGTTTTATTTTTTATGTAGCAGTTTTCCAGCATCTGAACTGCTGACAGGTAAGTAATGTGTGTATTTCAAGTATGTGCATTTTTACAGTTTGAGATTACAACTGCTTTAAAGGCTTTCTACTGCAGAAATATTGCTTCACCCCTCCAGTGGTTGTGACAGACTAGGAGTGGAGCATAAACTAGAGGAAGGATCTTCTTCCAGTCTCTCAGCACCGCCATCACAGACTGGAGGGGGGGTAAAGGGGTCTTCATCTAGTCTCTAACCCACTCTACTGTGGTAGACTGCTGGGCATGAGGGGACTCGGGAAGGTGACACCTTTTCAAGTCCACTTGCGCCCAGAGTGCACCGTGGCCCTTTTACCTTGCAGATAAGTATTTTTTTAACCCTACCCTTCCCTATTATCAGTACTCAGTACTTCTGGTGCCAATAATAGTAAGTCTGCACCCATGTTTTCTTAACAAAAGTACCAGTAAAAATGCAGTATAAGGCCACGGACTTATAAAAGTAAAAAAGGAAAATGAAAGGAAAGCTTGAAGGATACAATGATTTAAAGTGGATTTTATTTAACTTATTAAATTAAACCTGAAACTTTGCTTAACTTGACATAATCTCTTGTGTATTGTGCATACATACATATATCATTGATTTATAGGAACTTAGTATTATCTTATTTTGCTGGACAGAGCTGCAGAATGTTGTTTCAAGGGAGAGGGCATCTTGTTTTCAGTAAATTATGAAAATTGTTCTTCATACAGTAGATCATGGATCTGGCAGTTTGTGTCAACTCTGAAGTAATTACTTATTTACTATTAGTTCTACTGAGACTATGAGCATTGACTTTTACATTGTAAGGGGAAATTGGCTATAGGCTTTGTTTGCAAAACATGTTCCTTGGTTTAGATATGCATTAAGCAACACCCATTTCCATAACAAAGATTTGCAGAAAAATGTGCTTTGCTGTAGAAAAAAGGCTGGACTGTCGTGTACCTGTAATACAAAGCATTGTGCTTTTACTCGGAATTCACTAAGAACACATTTTAATTAGTATTACAAATCTGGATCTCTTCATGGTATCCACAATACAGCCCACTAGAGACATACAAAACTTTAAAGCCAGTGCTTTTTAATATCAAAGTCTTCATGAGGTACTCAGAATAGCTTTGAAACACAGCAGAAATAATAAGAAAACAGCAGAAACAGATGAATCTTGGAGAGGCATCACATGTTTCATAGTTGGTATCAAGATGACATTTTCTTTTCAAAGCAAAACCCAAGATCTTATTTTCTTTTAAGTTAAATGTCATAGATCACAGAGCACATCACTTGCACAAACTGATAATAAGTTCATACATTGTTTAAAATCTTCTCCACACATGTCCCATGAACCAAAATTCTGCATTCAGCCAAGAGCCAAGTCAGTTTGGAAAAAGTGAACTGTTTGCTCTTATGTGATATAATAGGAAAACAGTATGTAATGACCTATTACAGAGCCATTCATATGAAAAATTTGATACTTTTCAGCTTCAGGATGGCTAATCCAATTGGTGACTTTGAGAAAGGAATTAACTCCTGTGAGCACAGTATACCTACACTAGGTTTGAGCTTGTGCTAGATCTTGCTGTAGCGCACACAGCTTTGGATACTAATGCCGGATGGGAACTGATGTTTTAGAAGTAATTTCTTTGGATTCTAAACAGATGTCTTTTAAGAGTCTGAATACTAAGAGTATCCAATAGGGACACCTGCTAAGTGATAACTGTCTATGGGGATATTAAAACACTTGTATGTGTTACAAATGTGTTTTATGCATTAAGGTATGACAACACAGCTCAATGCAAAGTATAGATAACTGTGTGTTGCTACTAGACATCAGAGCTTATCACCACTATAGTAAATATGTAGGGGTCTCAAACTTTGTGGTCTGCACAATTTTATTTAAAGATTAATTGCCATAGATGTGTCTTTTATTTGAAAAATATATAGTGGACCACCTTGAGTTACAACCAAAATTTTAGTTTTTAACTTATAACCAAAGATTTAACTTACAACCAGAATTGTATATGATAAATATAGTGAGCCCAAAAATGTTTCTGTTTGTGTGGTGGCCTGATATCACTAATAAGTATAGTATATCAAAATGGACCATGTCACCAATCTTTAGAAGGCAATCATCTTCTTATGGAAGGGGCCTCTTCTTGCATACAATAACCACCTTTCATTTTCTCTTCTTGACAGCCAAATATATCAACTCAATGGTGATTACAAATGTTAACTTTTTTTGTAAGAACACCAGGAAAATTATTGGGGTTTCTAGTAAATGACACATATAATACTACACTTTTTTATGATGAAAAGGTGAGGTAAGGGGGTGCTTTGGGAGGTTCAGAACACATTATGGGCATTTACATTATTTCTTATGCAAAGAATAGACTTTACTTACAACCATCTTGACTTACAACCAAACCGTGGGAACTAATTAAGTTCGTAAGTCAAGGGTCTAAGGCACACCTGTATATTCATGCTGTCTAATCAGCACCTTGATATGCCACACCAGTGAGGTGTAATGGATTATCTCGGAAAAGGATTAGTGCTCACTAAAGCCTGCCATACACCCACAGACGGGTGCCGACAGACCAGTTCTGACGTCATCACGCTGCATTCCTGAGCTGCCTGCATCAGCGGGCATCCTTTGTGTGCCGGCCATTAGCTTCAATAAAGACGCCGGTCTTCATTGAAGTTAATGCCATCGGCCGGCATCGGCCAGAGAACATTGGGCATGTCCGTTCTCTGGCCAGCCGAGCTGTGGGCATGGTCACCCGCAAAATCAGTCACTAATCGGTGTGTGTATGGCAGGCATAACACAGATTTAGACAGATTTGTGAACAATATTAGAGCGTAATTAGTCTTTTGTGTATGTAGAAAATGTTTCAGATCTTTGAGTTCGGCTCATGCAGAATTGAAGCAAAACCGAAAGGGTTGCATTTATATTTTGCTCAGTGTATACATAGTTTGTTTGAAGATTTGCTTTTATATGTGAGCAATTAATATAAAGGTCCAATAGCCAGAAGGTCTTCTATTTCCTGTATATGGAACACAGGTTATCTGTATTAAATACAAAGTACAAATGAATTTCCATTTCAAAAAGCTGTTTTTTTCCTCATTATACTGATACAACCTGCAGGGAATGCGTATGCAGTCCTTTCACACTGAGCTGTGCACTCTGAGTAAAGCTGGGTTAGTGTTATTGTGAATAAAGGAAAAATAAGCAGTCCCTGCTGAGGAAATTTATAGAGCTAATTTAAAGGCTATGCTTCAACCTGGAGGTTCTGCTAGGCAAATATTAAAGTAATAATAACCATATGTATGAGTATATTATATACTAAATTAACTATTAAAGTTGAGACGTCGTGCATCAAGAAAAACTTTGCTTTATGATTTAAGAGATTTGATGGTGAGTCAGCTGCAGCTGTTGACACAGTAATGTAGTTCTCTAGTAATTTTAAAATGTGTTAATTTTAGAAATTGAACATGGTATTCACATTCCTAAAATATCACAAAGAAGTACAGTGTCTACTAATGCAGAGGTTACATTGAAACCCTATCTACAAATATGCTTTACTTTTATATATTGCAGCTTACTTACTTTAAATAATGTGGTTGCATTTGTTTTTTTTTTATCATGTTCCTTTGCTATTTACAGGGTTGCCTGATGAATATGGATATATAATTGGCACAAAGACTTCCACAACCTGGACCACTCTGCATTTTCTGACACCCCCTCCTCCAGTCCCATCATCGTGTTACTCTTCCCTCACCTTAGTTCTCCATACTGGAAAAGCTATCGCTTGACCCATCTCTTCCCTTTAGCTTCCGACCAATCTGTCTCTTCTTCTATTTGCTTCTAAACTGCTTCAGCGCCTTGTTTACAGAAGACTCACCGACTATTCCCTCCTTGACCCCCTCAAATCCATGCCAAGGCAAGTGCCAAGTCCCTGCTTCTTCTGCTGGATCTCTCCTCTGCCTTTGACACCCTCTTCTTCTACAGACCTTGCACTCTATCTGTATTAGTGACTCTGCACTTTCCTGATTCTTCTCCTACCTGAGTGACCACTCTTTCTAAACCTCTTTCAATTGAACCTATTCTTCTCCCTCCCTGTTGGTGTCCCACAAGGCTTAGTATTTGGCCCTGTCCTTTTCTCCCTTTACTCCTTCTCCCGTGGAAAACTTACCGCATCCTTTGGACTCCAATACCATTTATATGATGACGAAACTCACATTTAAGTATCCTCCCCGTCCTTTACTCCCTCTGTCCTGGACAATATCTCCAAGTGTGTGTGGCCAGCGTCGGCCATCTTTTCATGGATGGCTAACAGATTCCTTAAACTTAACCAGAGAAAAACAGATCTCATACTCTTTCCCCCATCACCTTCCAAGCCTCCCCCAGAAATCTCACTTACAGTAAATAACACCGTCATCTCCCTTATTCCACAAGCATGCTGCCTTGGTGTCACTTTTGACTCAGCACTCACAAGCAATTGAACAACGCAGGTTTAAACAACAAACCTCTGGAAAAAATTACAGAAAATTATCTGTTAAGTAGAACTAAAAAGGTGCCAGGTGACCAAAGCTGGATTACTGGCAGGGTCTGTAAATAGCCCCCTAAGTGTCCTGTGGTATATTGAGAGACATAATTCTTCCTTGACCTCCGAAGGGTGTCTCACTTAAATGGCTTTCACAGAGCATCTGGAGTTCCTAAATTCACCATATGTGCCAGACATGAAAATGTAATATATGATATAAATGCAACTCTAAACAAAAAAAAAAAACAAGACAAACAGTTTGCTCAGCTAAAACTGATTTGAACATGAAAGTATGTTAAATAGGTTGTTTATCCAAGATGCCTCAATCTTTGACCTTATTTGGTACCGTTCCTATATTGTGCATTGGAACATAGAACTGAATATCCCATCATATGTTACTACTTATAGAACCAAATCCTAAATCCATCTGTTCTGTACAACTAATTTTAATTTACAAAACAGGCCTCCATAACTTTCTTTCAAATCCGCAAATACATACACACTTTCAGACTTAAAGATTATCTCTGAACAAGTAATTTACATTTAAATTAAGTTAATTACCTTGTTCTGCATGTCATGTACTAAACGTGAATGACTATCTAATATATTTTGGTGCAGAAGGAAAAACTACACAATGTAATTATAAACAAATCTAAACAAAAGTTAATATGTAAAAGGGAAAGATTAAAAATCTATTTTCATTTTCCTAGAACAAATGTTTTTATGTAATATGTTGCTTATCAATTGTAATTATGTGTGGTTCCAGTCAGTCACTGTCAGAAGCTAATAAACATATTACTGTACAATTTTTTGTACAATCCAATTTAGTTTTATGAAAATGAAACAGTATGAATATTTTTTCACTATCCAGTCAATCTAAAGGCCGCCACACGCACTGAGCGGCGGCCGATTTTGCTACTGGCCAATGTGCGTGCACGCTAATGGCTGCAAAATCGGCCGCTGATCGGGGGTGCCCACATGGGGCGACAGATCCCTGTCGCCTCAAAGCACAGTTAGCCAGAGAATGGACATGTCTGATAATCTCAGGCCGATGCTGTTAGTTTTAATGGAGACCAGCGTCTCCATTGAAACTAACGGCCGACACACAAAGGGTGCCCGCCGATGCTGTGAGCTGCAGAGCATTGCTGATCTGTTGGCCCCCACTCAGTATGTGTGTGGGGGCCTTTAATCCAACCTTATGTTGGTGGTAGATCTAAAGAATGATATGAGGGTGTTTGGGTTGACCACCACCGCCCAACCCCCAATACAATTTCTGCAACCACAGCTCTTAATGCAGCCTAAATGTGGCCATACACCTTTCTGACCTAGAATGTCGATGTAAAATTTAATAATAGATCATCCTTACATCGTACAATATCTCACATGAAAATAACATTAAATTAAGACAAAGTATTGAGTTAGAGAGGATCGGACACAATGGTAATTTTTAGGCGATGGTACAAGTATCTGACTTTTTTTAGGTATTTTGATTGTTTTATATGTGATCATACTGTGGAGCATATGCAGCGGTCTAAGTAAAGGAATCTATTGTGTTTAAAATGATCACACTGTGTGATGTTACAATCAAACAATGTTAGACTTACCATCAATATCTAAATTGCACAAGACAATCAAATGTAAGTTCGATCTTGCAAAAGTCAAACCATGTATGGTCACTTTAAGTGCCTTTTCAGCTGCAGTGCGGTACAGTTCTGCAACACAGCATGGCTAGAGTTAACGCACTGGTCCGGCATTTGTGTTTACAGTAATGAAATTGATATATACCTACAGTATATGTTATATATTTTAATCATATTCTAACTCCTCCTGCATTAAAAGATGATATTATCGTGTTTGAAAGCAATAATGTTGAAATAGTAAATTATTGAGTTCCCTTTTAAAAACAGGATTTAAAACAAGATACAAGATTCAGTAGCAATCTTTCACAACTGAGCCCCACAGTAAAATAAAACACATTTTCGCCTGTATTTAACGAAAACGTGCACAAGCTGCTTGTATGCATCAACTTCCCTTTAGTCAACTACATGATTGTAATACCAACTTAGCTGTAGGTAAGTCATAAAACTACCTTAATGACACTTACAATGGTCCATGAGTTCCTGCACTGCAAAGGCACTTTCCAGTCTCAAAGTGGCACTCTCCATTGAAGCAGTCAATGCAAATAAAGGCACAATTTTCACCATATGTTCCATTGCGGCATTTCGTTTCACACCTAAAAAAGCAAAATATATACATATATTATTGGTAATAATATATTAGTAATAGAAAGACCTTTCTGGGGTTCATGCCATCAAGAGTTCTGGAAATCATATTCAAAACTATACATATCCAAGCCTAAATAATTCTTGAAAGTCTATGTGGTGGTGCTAATAGAAAAAAACTCCAAGGGGGGAAATGTACCAATGCAAAAAAAAGTTTAAAAGATAGGAGGTGGTGGATTTCCAGAAAAAGATAAGTGCAAAGTTTCTTCTGCATCAAACATTATAGCACATGAGCCTGGTAGAGTATAATTCAAGCTATACTAGAATGGGCTAGATGTAAAGTTTGTGTGCATTATCAGATGCCAGAAGGGATACCTAGGCGTCCAAGAAGAATTAGCAGAGATAACCATTCTAACTTGCACATTATGATAAAAGCTTACCCATGTTTTGTGAACTTCAGTTCCATTTCAAGAAATTTAAATGTTAAAGAAATGTCTAGTTTTGACACTTCTTCACTAACAATGGTGAGCAGCATATAATAAACCATACAGGAGCACATCTACAAGTTTTCAAGGTGTCCTGAAGCTACTCTGACAAGAAAAACATACAGCAGGATATTAAAGATAGATTAGTCTGCCTTGTAAAGTCTCCACTGCATTTAACAATGCCGTCATGAATGACTCCATTAGTTTTAATTATTTAATTTCTCATTGTAGTTTCCATGCATTATTTGGAGCATAAAAAGTGTGTCATACCCAGACAAGTGTAAATTATTTCTTAAAGCTGAACTCCATAAAAAAAACAAAATGCATGGAGATGTATCTGTATGTCCCTTTAAAAGATAGTAGTAAATTATATATATATAAGATAAGTAGTAAATTATATACACAGCAACAGTTTCCTAACAGCTTCTGTCTTCCGTGCACAACAGTATTTTGACTTGGCTGCCCCTTCATTGTCCATTCTAGGAAAAGTTAATGCTATAGTATTTCTATAAGCAGGGGTGCACATAAATGGTACTCTGGTACTCAAAAGGTTATTATTATCATTTATTTATATAGCGCCAGCATATTATGCAGCGCTGTACAATACATTAGGGAGGAGATACAAACACACAATAACAGACAGGTACAGGTATGAAATAGGAGGAGTAGAGGACCCTGCCCGGACTTGCAAAAACTAGCTATGCATACCTGCATTATTGTTACAAAGCTCATAAGATTACTAACAACTTGGAGGCACTCCGTGTCTGGGCGGCCGCAGCTAAATGTTAAATGTATACAATTTATGTCACTTGTATAACCGCAGGGAAACATGAATAACTAAGAAAGGTTGCAGATAGGGGTGTAAAATTGGGAATGTAAATTAATAATCCAAAAAAAAAAGTATTGGACTTCTAAGGGTGTTGGAGATCTGGTGGATGAAAGTCAGAGTAGGCATATGTAAGGGTAAATCTGACAAGAGAAAAACACTATGTGAGAGCTGAAATATGACTATAAAAGGTTGACATTTGGACTGCTGGGGCTAGTAACTAAGCCATGAAATTTCAGGGTTTTACTACTAAGGTAGGGGATCTGGGGGTTTAAACGTGATGTACTGTGACAGTTACATTTGACCCAAAGCCAGCTGGTGACCTGTGGAAGGAGACAGCTAATCAGAAGATTAATCAAGAACAGGGAGGTCCATCTGCAGCTGAATCTACCATGCAGGAAGCTGATGCAGAGAACAGTGAGGGAGACAGTGAGGAAGACCACATACATATGGAGTGAGTACCAAACACCATCTCCTGGTACTCATCTGAGGAGCTCACTAAAAAAGTTATGTGCACTCCTGTATATAAGTATAACAAAAGTGGTATCTATTTGTACTATCTGGCAGTTATGTTTAAATGGAAATATGTAAGAAAAGGCAATTATTGCATAATATTTTACTCTTACCTATCACCTATCCATCCAGGATTGCAGTGTGAGCACTTCCCATTGATGTGATTACAGGTATGCCCATCCTTGCATGGTGGACATGGATGAGAACAGTCTTCTCCGTAGAAACCATGGGCACAAGCTTGGTCACACCGTGTTCCATTCCAGCCAGGTTCACATGCAATACATCGACCATCAGCAATAGTACATGGCTGCAGTCCCTTACATTGACCACATCTAGAAAGAAAAGTTCTCAGTTTATCAACTTTCAGTTGGCATAGTTCACAATGAGTCTGAAAATACAGATAACCTTTTATTTATAATCAGATTAAATGGTAACTAACAGACATTATCATTTTACAAAAGAAGGAAAACCAATGTACAATTTTGCCAGCGGTAAAAATGTTAAGGAATTTAAGGTTTCGGAAGCCAAAGCTTTAAAATAAGAAGGGTCCATGTTTGTTGCTGCAGTAAATATATTTCAAATAACAAAAATTCCCTTTGTACTTAAAATGGTTGGATGCACTGCCATTCTACAATGCATAAAGTTTAAAAGGTTAGCATTGCCTATACCATAGGTTCCCAAACTTTCCATGCAGGGTCCCCCTTTCCTATTTAGGAACATTATTGAGCCCCCCCCCCTCCCTATCCAAACACATGTTAAGAATAAGGACAAGCGCCACCCCCTGGAATACCTCTGCACCCCCCCAGTTTGGGAACCACTGGCCTATACTATGAAAAATATAGTTTAATCCACCTACCTCCTCCGACATCCCTGTCCATAAAGACCAGCAGGACAAGGCTCACGGCAAAATTTACCCCTATATCCAGGCTCACATGTGCAAGTTCCATCAGTTTGACTGCATTTGCCTTTTAAGCACTGACACAATCTCTCACATCGTGAGCCCCATAGCCTTTCACGGCACAAGCACCGTCCAGTAAGTTGATCACAAGGGGAATTGTTGCAAGAGCATTGGTTGTTACAGGTCCGCGTCCACCATCCTGATTGACATATGCACCTTCCAGAAGCTTGGTCACATTGAGAGTTGGTACTACAATAACAGGCATTTGAGCATTGAGCCCCCCACCAGTTTGGTTCACAGGTGCACTTTCCAGTCTCTTGGTCACATTTTCCATGTTTGCATAGACAGGCGTTCTCACAGTTGGATCCCCACCGATTTGCATTGCAAGTGCACTGTCCACCAACATCGTCACATTGCCCGTGTGGATGGCAGGAACATTTTTCTTTGCAGTCTGGACCCCAGAACTGTCTTGGACATTCTAGTGAAAAATATAATGAATAATATTATTTTTCTGAGCAAGCAGTAATTTTTATATATTTGCAGAAACAGCAAACACTAGTGGCAAACAACCAATTAGACGTTTATTTCTGTAAACATATCTATTTTTAGTTTTGCCCTACTAAATTGTGCATAATGATCTTACTAAAGTAAACATTGAACACATATTTACATTTAAAAAGATGCTCTGAATATTCATTGTTTGTTTTCTCTCTAACTATGACCTATATATTTATGGCTTATTGTGGCTCCTCTTTTATTATTTACCTTATATTTCAACAATTGTAGAAGTGCCTTAGAAAAGTACTCTAACCTAGGGGTGAGTTAGCAAGTACACAAAGGTATGTATGATATTTATAGGCTGGTTTGTATCATGCAACATCATTTACCATTGCTGAAATATTTGCAAAAGCAGTGGAAAGAGGATGGAACAATGAAAACGTATAGACTCCAAGTAGTTAAGAGTAGTGAGGAGCAGCATAGTCATTATTCGAATTCGCAATATTTCGCAAATAATTCTACTAATATTTGATTCGATATTCGCGAATATTTGCAAATGTGTGTGCATTGCGAAATTATTTTCGCATTGCGAATATATATTCACAATCTATGGCCATAAGCATCCCAATGCAGAAATTGCGAATATCTGCCGAATATATTTGCATTTCGAATATTCGAGCTCAACATTAGTTAAGAGGTTCCCCTATATAGAAGACATTAAACAAACTACAAGGTTTGCAAGTGCAACACAGACATTTCTCCTACATTCCCCATAACAATGTGATAAATAAATTAATAAAAAAGTAGATCAATTACATAATCAAAAATGTCATGCCATTGAAGGACCACATCCAACTTTGACCAGGATATTGTGTTCACCTTTGCAAAGATCAGGTTTAGCTTGGCCTCCTTTGTTGTGAAGCCTGTGTTGAAGGCTTTAGCATCAAACATTGTTTATAATCAGAGATTATAACCCTTTTTAATGTTTCAGCCAGAGAAGCGGGTTACATGTGTGTGCCACACTTCACATTAAGCCTCAGTTGTGTGCAGACAACAAGTGGAGCTCTGTGTGTTTAATAGATCTTTTTCTGCCAATGTTACAGCCATGAACCATAAATCAAGAAAGATGTGTGCAGCTGTGCATATCACCCAGCATACAAAACTCCTGCACACGTTTATTGTCCATGGCATAAAGTCTGCCGCTGGCTAACAGGAATTGGTTTGTCAACAGCTTGACTGCCAGCTGCTGCCCACCCAAACTGTATTGCTGTAGAAGATCATAACACAAATGCTAGTCATGATAGGAATTATAAATGTTCATGGAAGCTGGTTATAGACATACAATATACTACTGAAGACTGGAACGAAGACTGGAACTGGAAATATTTAAATGTATATATTCAGGGGTGCACATAAGTGGTACTCTGGTACGCAATAGTGGCCAAAAACTAGCTTTGAGCGATGTTGAGCTGTGCGCAGTGACCTGGCCTTTTCTGTGTACACATACTGTTTGCGTCTTTCCCTTATCTTTTACCAAGCAATATCTATAATCAAAAAATTAGCTGGTTGCCCTTATCAACATGACTTTTAAAACTGTATTATAATTCCGATTTTAATAGAACAATATTGGTAGGTTATGTGGTTTAGATAATCTTCTCGCTTTCTGTTTTACTTTCTAGAAATGTTGGTTTGTTGATTTATAGGAAAGTAATGTTTTACTTCTTTCTCCTAATTCTGTGCGCTACAGACTTTGACCCTACCAGTTTCAGACAGACTGCCCTTGTCCTACAGCCCAATTGACGTGGGAAAGTACTCTGTTCTCTGGAATCTTTTTTAAGTGGGAACTTTAGTCTTGCTAATGCTTCTTAAAAAAAATACACACGCAATCACAAAAAAAACACAATTAAGCCAGATGTGTGTATCACATTTATGAAAGTAATCCAGTCAAAGGGAAAATATCAAATACATTGCCCAAAGCTGTGTTGAATCTCACTGGCTGAAAACCACTTACAATGGTGGGCAACAAAGCACAAGCTAGGACAAGCTGTCAAAGGTATAATAAATTTACATCTCAGTGGTGGGAAAGTTGCCACATTTTAGGACCCCCTCCTAGGATTCCTAGGATGTTTAGGGACCAATTGTTAAATAAAAAATCTCAATCATACCATATGTGCTTCTCAAGGAAGCCATGCACGGGTCCATATTTCAGTCGATTTTGAAGAATCGACCTGTCAAAATTTACCCCAAATCGGTTTCCCAAGGTGGTGTGCTCATCGATTGCAAAACAATCAATTGCCAGTAATGATCGAATAGAGAATCGCAGTGAAATCGAGGCGTCTACGGCTACCTTTAGCCCTCTTTCATGCAATCTGTTCCATGGAGAGCAGAGCACAATGGAGAGATGCCTCACTGCAAAGACTACTATGGATCTTGGTATTGGTTAGTTGACACTGTGGATCACTAAACAACTTCATTAAATGCCTTCAATAAAAACATAGGAAAACCCTTGCACAGAGAAGGAAAATCTACTGTGTATGTAAGATATTTTATTGTAAACTCATCTGGACAAACACTAGAATGAACAGGTTTCTCTAGCAAAACATTTGGTTTTCAAACCCTTTTTGAATGCAGATTATAGCAATGCATGTAAAAGAAGTAACATTTGAGTGAGTAATTAATTTGTCAAATTAGAACCATGAAAATGTAATTTGTATCCTGAGATGGAACTTGGAAAGGACATGTGAGTGTTCCATCAGTGATTATTGTAGCTTGGAGTGGATCCAGTGAACTAAGTGGTATACTACAAAGTAATGCGGTAAGAACATCCAGAGGGGCATGGTGTAAAAAAGAGTTTCAGGTGAACAGTATAAACTGATTCTACTCAAGTGACTGCCATGTGTGAACATTAGTTTTATAACTGTGTTCAAGGGGGAAGGCATGGAAAAGGAAAATGAACCGGCCTAGAGAAAATGTAATGCTACAGTTACATACCAGAGTTATGTTAGTCTGGGAAACAGATGGAAAAGAGGATTAGAGGTTCTTTTTTAGTCATGCTTACTTTTAACATAAAAGAGAAGGCAGCTGCAAGATCCCTATTTATGCCAGCAGAATCAGAAGATATGCAGAGCACAGATATTTCTTCTAGTGTATATTAAGTTGGACAATATCACAGAAACCAGTGGGGGGATTTAAAACCCATACCAGGAACATATATGAGAGGTGGTGACTGAGACAAGCTGGATGTGCAGAAGCAACTATCCTGCACTGCAATCTACTTAAAGCGGACCTACCATGTTGTAGGTCACTTTCCACTATCAGCATCAGGCTGCTGATAGCTACTGCAAACACTGCTTAAAACAAAAAAAAATCTGAAAGCAGCAGGGGACAGTTTTTGAGGTAGCCCCTCCCACGTTGTGACATCATGCCTGGGCGCTTGTCATAGCTGAAAGGGCTCTTGGGAAATCATCCCAGCTCTCTCTGCAGCCCCATAATGCTCTGCTCTGCCTGTCCTCTGTGACCTCACTGTCACAGCCGATGTACTGCCGTCTGCAGCTCCTGCAGAAGAAATACCCCCTCCCCCTCCAGCTTGGGAGGGAGGGGGGGGTTCCTGACAGAGTGAGGAGAGAGGAGCTTGTGCTGCCAGCTGTCAAAGTGTTCGTGATAAGACCAGGAGGATGGAGGACACGGGAGCTGTGTAAGGGGCAGAGAAACAATGACAGTCACATGGGAGGTATTCTGTCACTGCAGTGCCCCAAATCCTCCTGTGTCCTCCACCATCACCTCCTATCTACCTAACCTCATCCTCAGCCTACCTGTGTGCCCCCCAAATCCATGTCACCCCCATATCACCACCACATCTTCATCCTTCTGCTTCACATCAAATTCCATCCCTCCCTGTCACCTAGTGTCATCCCCATCCTTCTGTTTCACTTCAGTCTCAATCTCTCCTGTCTCCTACAAGGTCATCCTTCAGCTTTACACCTGTCTCTTATGTAAACTGCAACACACATATGCAGCACACAAATCTCTGGAAGGACCAGAACTGTCCTCTCATACCAAACCCTTTGGGATTGGTAGATATGTCTGCAGGGGAGGGGCACCTTAGTAATGTCCAACAGAATGGGCGGAAGTGGCTTCAGGTGCCAGTACTTAAGATGGTGCCTTAGGGAATGAGTAAGTGAAGATTGTAAGTACCTTTTTTTTCTGTGTAGCAGTTTTCACAGATGTATACTGCTGACAGGTAGGTATAATGTCAATGTAATGTATGTGGGGGATTTTTTTTTGAGTTTACAAGCGCTTTAAATAAAGGCAAACCCTTTCTACAATATAAGGGGGAATACAGGAAGACGTCAGATGCATCTGGTTTAGTATTCTTATCTGGTCATTACATCTGTAACACCAAAATGGGAAATCTGAACATGAATAAGTGTAATTATTACATTAAAATAATTGTTCTTTTACAGTTAACCAGTACCAGTATGATAACTATATAATAATAATAATAATAATAATAATAAAAGTCTTAGCTGCCTCACAGTTTTTAACTTCCATATTTTGCAACAAGACCAACGTGTGAGTTTTCTGGGCCCATATGTTGGGTAATATGTGGGTTCACCATATTACAGCTGCTGATTTTCATCCAAAACCCTTAAAGAAAAAGTATTGTTCCTATTGCCCCCACAATTTGTTCCAGCTTGCCAGTGCTGCTCCACCTAAAGCAGCAGCTATGCAGTAACTTCCAGAACTGTAACTCACATTGTATCTATCTAGCTTTCCTATGCACCAGTTTTATAGTTAAGTCTAAAGTTTGTCCAGATAGAGGCACCAGTAAAACAGAGAGAGAGAGAGAGAGATTATACTGAGCCTAAAGTATTGACTAAAGAGAGAAACAGAGAGAGCTCTAAGATGTAAAGAATGAGAAAAAGGGGGATACAGTCACAAACCAGCAGGTATGGACCCACTGTGCCATGAGTCCTACCTCCTTTAAGGGTGTTTTCTAAGTGAACCCACTCATTCTTCACAATACCACTAAAGGTGTGAATAGACTTTTCCAAGGGAACACCAGGTCGCTACCTTTTGAAGGAGGATAGGCACATGGGGCAGCTGGTCCAGGAGGACCAGGGGACACCAGAGAAAGGTACCAAAGGCACAGGCATCATCAGCAGGCTGGGTCGTAACTAGAAGAAGCAGTGCAGGACCAAAGGACAAGGCAGAGACGTAGTCAGGGAAAAAATAGATCAGGACAGGCAGCCAAGGTACAGATCAGGTAGTCCAGATTGCCAACAGGAGAGTCAAGGCAGGCAGACGAGGGTTAAACAGGTAGCAGAGTCACAGAAATCAGGCATAAATCAGAAACACAGGATCATCAATGGGCAACAGGAGCCTTAATAGGACACAGGGATTTCGACACTGAGGCAACTGTCACTTACATATGTGCAGGAGGATAACTATTGGTCAGCGAGAACACAATCCAATCCCCTAAATCCCAGGAAGTGGCACACGCTGGTCCTTCAGGAAGTGCTGCAGAAAACCAACAGCAAGCATGTTGTGACAAGGGCTGAGAGGGGACTGTGGAGCGGATCCCAGTACAATAGTATACCCTCATTGAACGCCCACGACAATGGCAATAATGAGGAGGGCAGCGGCACCCAGCAGCTGCTGTTCCAGATACTCTCTTCGGAAAACTGTATCCCCCAATCTAACCCCCTAGAATTTTACAATCCAATGATGCTAATATTACACAACATTGGCCACATTTAAAAAATCTATATGTAATCATAAATAAAATGTAAAATGTAATGTAACACTAATTTCTACAGCTAGTTTATATTTTTTTAATATTTCTATCCTGTACATTCCTGATAATACAAATGTGAAAAGGATGTACAAGGAATAAAAAAATATTATTTTTCCTCTTAGAATGTACATAAACCAAAGATATCTGACACATTGAAGTTGCACTACAATAAATAAACAATACTTACTTGTTTCACAGTTGGCACCAAAATATCCATGACGACAACGACACTCATTGGGCCTGACACACACCTCATTCTCCTTGCATGTAAAGTTCCCTTCACAAATAGCTAAGAAATAAAACAGATATTAAATAAATCACAAATAATATACTAAGTTAGGCAAATATAAAAGATGAATATTTTGCAAATTCTAGAGAAAAGAACAAAAAATATATAAATCAGGTAGCAAATTATTAACTGAAATAAAAAGGGGGTGGGTTTTCGTTGCTCTGGAGGGGGGGGGGGCAGGCTGTATGTTTAAATGTTTGTGCAAAGTTATATAAGGTTTTCTACATGCCCAGTATAGGGTTTTCTACATGCCCAGTGCATCCTCTATTGATGCGTTAAAGCATCCACATTGCACTAGCATTTAGTTGCATTTTTTGACAGTAATAAATACAATAGACTGATCCTCGAATACACAGTGAAAACAATCCCATTAAAAGTCAATGAATGTGTTTACGATGAGTTAAAAATGTTGATGCCATCTGACACTGTATAACACTCTACTATTGTTCTAATAGGATGGAATTGTTGAATTGATGTGGATGATAATGATTCTTTGCAAACTGAATAAGATACTGAGAGGTATACTGAGAAGTATTGAGAAGATGCTGAGAATTATTCTTGATTTCCTTTTCACATCATTTAAAATAAAAATTCTAGTGGCAGAGTAATCAAGTGGTACTTATTAAAACTGCTTTCTGAAAAGGTAGATATATTTTAATAAAGTAGATAAATCATAGAATTCACCAACTGAGACATATGCTGCACATCCACTCACATTATTTAATACATTCAACTGCTCTTAAGCCCCCCATACACCACATACAATTACCATGCAACTTCTGTACAACCAACTTTTCTTCTACCAAAACCATGTAATATGAGGACCTTTCTACACCTTCCAATCACTATGTATTCTATCAGGGAGGTCACTATACTACATAGTTGTTGGTAGGTCTCATGAAAGTTGTATGGAGGAATCTGAAGGTGTATGGGGGGCTTTAAGTACCTTTTGAACATATGTTTAATTTTTAACTGAAATAGAAGATATAATACAATAAAGTTTAATGTAGAAGAGACAAGGTTCGTTGAGAGCTTCCTCTCATCGACCTTAAGATTCCCCCTGGGGG
>CM070032.1:73743331-73772504 GCA_036250615.1 Ptychadena robeensis | reverse complement strand
CTTCTATATGAATTTTGGGATGTGGCCTCTCTAGAGAATTGCCCCTTTAATAATTTAATAAAGTTTAATGATTAAAAAAAAAAAAAAAAAAAGAAGATATAAAAGCTTTAAGTAGCCTGGATTTCAATTCAAAAGTGATCCAAATGATCAAGACCATAAAAACCAACAATGTATATTAGTACATTTGTATGGTATGGAAAGGGTGGGATTTATTAAACAATTTAAAACTTTTTTTGCACTTAAACGTTGGCTGCAATTACTTGATAATTACCATTGCAATGGTCATCATTATATGTTCCAATGTAAAGTTCAATAAAATGAATGTCTTTTGATTGACAATCTTGATAAAATGGATTCACAGAAGAATCTGAAGAAATATTAACCTTTTTTAGAGGGGGGGGGGGGGTATAACAGTATTGTCACGAGATTGTTATAGGTTGAAATTATTTACAATTATTGTAAATATTTTACATGTTAATTTATAGCCCATTGTACATCTTGCCTTGTTTTTACTTTGTAGATTTTTTACTTTACACGGAACTGTCCAATTAGGGATGTGTCACTGCTAGGAAAACCTAGAATTGCCATAGGTGAGCTTTGTAAAAGTTTAGTAACATTCCCCCCCCCTTCCCCAATTATTTCTCAGGTTAAGATAAATCTTGGCTGTTTCTACAAATAATTAGTGACTGCACTGTTCCCAACCTCACGTGCAACCTCACTAATTTGTCTTCAATTGGTTGGGTGACTTAATAGATTTAAATGCCTGAGGTGGTACAAGGTGGTAAAGAAAGCCATTTTGTGAGGTAGACCAGTGTAGAACAATATCACAACAAATCAGTGTCTGTGAATTATATTCTGTATCGTGGCCAGCATGCACTGCACATATATATAATTAAACATGATGCATTCTGAAACAATTGTGTGATTATCTTTACATGGTTATCTAAAACAAACAAAAAATCTACATTCCCTTGCCTTTGCCAACAAGTCAAAAGTACAAACAAATCAGAAAATCAGAAGGTTTATGCCTATTTAATCCTGATACTGCAGTAGAGTTGTGTGCATTTTTCTTTTGATATTGATGTTTTCTCATCTCCTGAAGAAGCCACGCTGGTCGCGAAACGCGTAGAGATATTATGCTTTTTGGAATAACAGATGTATTACTTGTATTTGAAACGAACAATTGGAGTCGCATGACCAACTTACTGTATTTTTTCAATTACGCTGTATAAATCTACAACTTAATTTGTACGAACTTTGTTACTGTGTTTATCATTACTTTATTTATTATATTATATTTTTTTGCTACCGTTAAAATCCATTGTGACCGGGATCAGAGCCACTGGGCGTTCCCCAGGCCTGGTTTCCGGTAGGGTGCCACATTTCTGTCCTCAAATTGTGTGATTATCTTTACATGGTTATCTAAAACAAACAAAAAAATCTACATTCCCTTGCCTTTGCCAACAAGTCAAAAGTACAAACAAATCAGAAAATCAGAAGGTTTATGCCTATTTAATCTTGATACTGCAGTAGAGTTGTGTGCATATGACAGTATTCTGGGCCTGGATACTGCACATAATTATAAAATGTGTCTGGGAATGTTCGGTTCTACTGCAATGTTATTCCAAACTCCCCATTTGTGTTGAAACATGTTCTTTAGACAATATAAGTCACTGTTTGCAGTGCTTTAATTCCATTTTATGTAGATGTTTCTTAATCTGCCATTTCCATATATTTAAGTCACTTAGCTAAAGCATGTGCAGAACAGAGCATATGGAGTCCTCTATATAGATAGCACAATGCTACTGCAACATTCAGAAAGCAAATGACACTGCAGAATTCCACAGAATACCATCGACCTTGGTTCTGGCAATTTAACATTGGCAGTTTATGAAAAGCACTGCTTCCCGGAATGACTTGGATCAGTCCAAGTTTTAATTATAATCCAGAAAAGCAATTAGTAGCTCAGAGGGATAAACCTTTTTTATTAAATAAGTATATGAGGTACAGATTGTAATCACAAACACAACTCAAATATAGAAAGACTTGTTGACATATCATGATATATTATTTGTATGTTTAACAAACTATTAGGTTTTCGGTGCATTCGGACTGAGCAGTAAAGCCTAAAAAAAAGCAAGCAGTATGGAGTGAACTTCTAAAATAAAATTTTAAGAATTATACAGCAATGCCATACTTTATTAATAAACCTACTGATCATAAATCTAGAGGTTTAAGTTTTTGGAAATTGTATTGAATTTGGTGCATTCTCAGCGTTAACATGTGAATAATGTAAAATATAGAGATGCATCAGATCTGTGTGGAGTGTGAAGTGTTCCCCAACTTCCTATTGGTTAGGACTCTTGTTCAATCAATGTATTTTAGTTAGGGTTTGTTGATATTTTTTTTAATTACTGCTCATAGCATTGACACCACATGTAGATGTTGTGTACAAACGACCATATTTAGTTATGATGGTGCCCTAAATGTATTTAGTGGTGATGAAAAATCTTTTGAATGATTAATTTATAGACTTGAAATTGTACATCTGTTTTACAATGAACAAACTGGATAAACAATCTTCCTAGCGCTTCTGACGGCAGTATCTCGTCCTGCACTTGCTTATGCAGTATTGCAGCTGACGAGATAGTGCCGTCCAGCTAAGAGCTCAGAATCCCAGGCTGCTCTGCTCTGTGCTGTCTGTGCCTTCTTATGCAAGCCGGCTGTGACACATACCAACCTAATCTGCACATGAATGTCCCAATTTGCACATGAATATTCCAATTTGCACATGAATGTCCCGCGCCGCCGGACAATATGCAAATTGGGATATCTTCAAAGAACACACCTGGAATATCACCCCCATTGTCATTCCAGATGTGATCTTTGAAGTTAACCCTTTCAGAGAATGCCATTGTATTGGATACAGTGATAACAACAAGAGATTACAAGAGATTTAAGCATTCAAATGATACATTTCATAATTTTTTTAAATGTACTTTTTTATATTAATTGTGTGTTTCAAACATTATTATATTCCGGATGTATATCAGACCCTTGTACGGACAGATTTTTGGAAGTTACAAGCCTAAAACACAAAAAAAAATTCCATTAGAGTCTATGGTGCGCTTCTGGTACAGAAATCTGGACCTCAGCAGTGCGCTAGGGAGGTTAAAAAACTATTCCTAAAATCACTCAATGATTGTACGCAGTGTACATCCTGTTCCTGGAAGCATTGTTTTAATACTATCTGGCACTGTCATACGTACATTTTCCAAGCAAACAAGAAAATCTTGTACTGTCTTTCAAGAAAGATCTTTCCCAAGCTGTACTCCAGGTAACCGGCTACATTCACAGATGAGATATATAAAAGAGCTGTTTTACCTGCCAATTGACTTGACTCCTATTGCTGTCCATCAAGATCTAAGATTTCCACATTTGCTTCTGATACACCCAGAGCAATAACACCACATTCTCGGTTACTCATAGGCTATGTTCCCACTTAGGCGATTAATCACCTGGCGCTTGCGATTTTCAGTCGCCTGTGGAATTGCTGTCAATCACTTAGACTATTTTGAATGGGCTTATTCCCATTGATAAGATCGCATGGGTTTTTTTTCCTGATCGCTCCCATAGACATGAATGCACAATCACCTGCCCACGATTCCGTAGGTGATTGAAAATCTTAAACGCCAGACGATTAGTTATGGGAACATAGCCTTATAGACTGAATACAAAAAAAGAATACAAGTTCCCTCTATCCATCCCTAGGCTAATGATTGGGATATGAAAGAGTAGCAGCAGATAAAGAATGTCATCCAACTGCTCACTCCTCTTTCTTCACCTTTGCATGTTCCTTGCTAGTATATTTGCATACATTGCATCTGACTCTTTGTTCTGATTCTTCCTCAACCCAAGTGTTCCTTTCCAGGCTCTACAAGTTACGGTATTGCTGGAAGCTGCAAATTAAGGTACTAAGGCTACTTCCATTTAGTGAAAAATAATATGATATATAAATACAAAGCTACAAATATTCATGTTTTAAATTTGTGAAGGAACATTTTCTATTGCTTCTGGGTTTCTAGAGGAATGTTAGCTGTTTGCCTCCCCAAGACTTGGCAGCTCATTTGAAAACTAAAGTTTTTTTTAGTTAGATTTTTTACAAAATGTAAGTACAAGGTTGTGAATACTAATGAAATGCATTATATGAGCTACCAATTAGAAATGAAGACACAGCTGACATATACAGTGGGTTTCTTTTATTAACACAGACCCTGTTCAATAAGGCATTCATTATATATTCTGGTAAAACCCACTAGCATTTTTATATATATATATATATATATATATATATATATATATATATTATATTCTGCTGTGTATGTTAAATCTGAGTAAATGCTACAAGATTTGAATGGCGTCAGGCTGTCTTGGCCAACAGAAGACCCTCTATACATAAACAATCTTTTACTTATTGTATCCCCACACCTTTAAGGATTCTCAACTAAAAGTGTTAAGTCACATGGTCAACATACATAAATATCTTTTATAGGACAAAGAGGGGTCTTTAAAAATAGAACAGACATTGATAAGTATGTTACCAAGGAATTCAACAGTTGTTGTTTCATGCTCTTACTTTCTTTATAGATATATTCATAGAAAGGACATCTGGATGCCTTGAAGTCAAAAATAGTAAATACTTTATTGCAGCCCATACTACATTTTATGGCATTGGGTATTTTTGACAGCAATCAGCCCATATTCTAAGATGATTCTTTAAGCTTTGGTATCAAAAGTATGTGTATGTAGATATATATATAAATCTAGTGGTAAATATGACTTTGACTTCTAAACTTTATAAAAAAAATATACTTTTATAAAGTTTAAAGATAAATATGTGGTTTATAAAATCCCATATTTAAAATAAAAAGCATTCTCTGTGTCTAATCATGTCATGTCTTGTCTTGTGCAAATATATTGTTACAATGTGGTAAAGATGTGATGCTTTTAGGTAAATTTAATAGGTGAGGTGTATTTTAAGAAGACATCAAATGTACTTGCAACATGTACTGTACATTAAAGGCAAGATGTGTGTAATATACTAAAGTAATAATACAATAACACAAAGGATAACTTGGAGAATTATTATTGTACCCCAAAATATGACATTCACTAAGGGCTTGTCCCCCCTGGCGAAGCTTGGCCATGAGGCGGCGCGGTTCTGAGCCACTTGCGGCCAGCCGCTGCATTGTAATGTATTTTAGTTGCGGCGACCGCTCGTGCACTTTGGCCTTCTTCGCCAGTGGGGACATGCCCTTAGAGGTTGTATTAAAATTCTTTGTATTTTGGGTTCAATTTGTGTGGGTGCACAAACAACCGAAATTTTTACACCCATTCAAAATATAAGTACAAACAATTTGCTATTACAATAAAGCCCTATCAGGCTTGAAAAAGATGATAAACAATATATAATAATATATTTTTCTCCTTGTCTAAACATCCCTGGAGCCAGAGACTCAGGGATACGACAAACCACCCTACTGCATACAATATATAATGTTATACTACACTAATACTAAGGAATACACTACACTAAGAAATAATTATCAGAAACATGGACATCACCCAAATTTTTATAATATTCTGGGAGAAGAAGGCTTGTGGATTCAAATGTCTGAGTTAAGAAACTAACGCTTACCACACACCTTTCAAACTCTCTGTACAATTTAGGGGTCTTCCTGTTAGTGCTCAAAGCATACACCCCCATACTGTCATCCCAGAAAGAAGCCTCTTCTAAAAAGCGTACAAACAGTTTGCTGAAGACAGGCAGACTAACTGAAATCAAGTCCTGTAGTGTAAGGAGACCAAGATAAACGTCACACCGGAGGGGCGGAGGCATCATTGAACAGCCGGGATTGCAGAGAGAAGCATCGGAGCCGCCGCCGCCGCCAACGTGGTTCAGATTTTGCAAATCATGTGTGATAGTAAACCTTAGTGTTTTCCCCCTGAAAATATGGGTGCATATTCACTTTTGTTGTGCAGGGGCCCACTTGATTGGACGCAGATGGATATGATAGTTAAGAAAGGTTTACACATTACATTGTGTTGGGAAAACCAAAGTTGATTGTAAAGATATTGTATTGTCAGATTGTAATCTGTTTGGTGACCATTAAAGATTAGAAATAAAATAATATGCCCATTATATTTTTTTATGGATAACACTTTTTACTATGAGTGATTTCTTGCTTCCCTACATCGTCATAGTAATTTAAAATTATTTTTCCAATTTTTAGTTAATTATAGGGTTTTCAAAAGTACAAACAAGTAAGAGATTATGGTTAAAAAGAATCAAAAGAAGCAATACAGATATCTTACACAAGTGCGTTTCAAACAGCAAATGTCCTATAATTTGAATCTATGGGGGGGGGGGGGGGGGGGGGGTAAAGACAGGACACCATTGATGGTGGGGACATTGAACCATTGAAATCGTGTATAGCTTATTTGGGCGATGGAGAGCAAATGAATGGTGGTAATATAAGGTATGAATGGTTAGAGTATAGAAGGGGACAAGAAGCAGTGAATTACTATAAGTGTTGAACTCGAATATTTGGTTTTTGAATATTTAGCTTGAATATCGGTATTTCGTGAAAATGTGAATATATCATCGGATATATCCTCCATTGCGATTGTTGCTTTGCAATTGCATTTATTGCTATGGGTAGCGATTAAACAATCGTGATGCTATTTTTTTTAGAGAGATTATGAATATTCTCCCAGTCAAATATCTGAGCTCTATTGACTTGCATGCATTGTGCATATTTGATCACATTGTGATTTTTTTTATCACAATCCATGTCCACAAACTCTTATATTCAAGATTACAAATATCAAATCAAATATTATTGCGGATATTGACGAAATTACACAAATTCTAACAACGCCTAGTCGTTCATCACCAATTACTATGGCCGAAAGAAGTTTTGCAAGTTGCAATTCCAGATTTATAAGCTGTAGTTTAAAAATACTGTTCCTTGTGAATGTAAGCGCCTAACAATGGTTTTGGTTAAGTTCCAGTGACACATAAAAGTGACAATTTCCTTTGAGTGTGCTCTGAGTTATGTGATGTTACAAAACATGCAGGATATAATTAGTGTCCACTTCCTTTCTTCTCATGAGACTCATACTACCATCCAAACAAACAAAAAAGAACTAGCTGTACATGTTTCCCTATTTTATGGTCCAACATTTTGCCACCTTACATATGACATATTAATAAAAGCTTTCCTAGATACATACCTAATTGCAGACCTAGCGATATTATCAAAGTGTCGTGGCTGGTGGGGTTCATTAGACAGCTTTCTGAAATGATCATAGCACCCTGCCTTGAATCTCCTCTCTAGAACCATCTGCTCTGATATAAGAAAAGGCTGGCTCTCCGAACAAAATATATATTGAAAATATACATTATGCCTTGATGAGTTAATGTCAATCAAAGTGGTCATTCCTTATTATTATTATTATCATCATCATTTATTTAGCATATTACGCAGCGCTGTACAATACATTAGAGTAGAGATACATCACAAGATGATACACAGGTACAGAATATGACACAGGAGGAGTTGAGGACCTTGGCATTACATTCAAATGTTGATTGCTCTGGCAATACCTACACAATGAAACAAAATTAATGAAATGGTAGGGCCAGAAACAGTAAAGCTGAAAAAAAGAGCAGGGTGCCAATCTACCTGAAAATATGATTAGAATATTGCAACATTTGGTCTTGCTTCCAAACAAACTCTTCTCGGCTTTGTGCCATTCTGCCTTTGTGCTTTCTGGGTTCCTGGGGATCCTCTACAGCCACTAAGTGACTATGGGTGATGAATGCCACAGAGAACTTTTATTTACTCCTATCAGCTCATCACTTTTTGCCTTCAGGACTTTGCTCTGCTTCTCCTATCTAATTATGGGTAAATACCCTCCAACCCATTTCCGATATACATCCATAACAATCATCAATTATATATTCCTTACTAACTCAATCTACTTGTGCTTTATATTTTATTATCTGACAGATAGTATAATATAAACAAACCTTTTTATTATTTTTCTAAATAATGAGTCAGGTAGGTAGACTTATGCTGGGAATAAACGGGTAGGTTTCTATACGACCAATGCCCAGCTTAACGTCATCGTGCTGTGCTCCAGCTTCCTTGATATCTAGGTTCAGCACTGCTGCATCATCGATGTTGCCTGATACATGTTGGTTCCCAGTTCGAAGAAAGGCATACATGACTAGATTTTTTAATATATTCGAGCACCCGCATGAACCCGCATGGCGCTCGATTGTGCTCGAATCAATAAAAAATTTAGCCATGTATGCTTAGCTTATGTCCCTGTGTGTGTGTGTGTGTGTGTGTGTGTGTGTGTGTGTGTGTATGTGTGTATGCAGTTCATTGTTCACGTTATTTATTAAGGTATCAGTACCACATTCTTTACAATACATACTATACATTATTCAGAATCATGTGAAATTATTGTCCTGTTGTTTTTCTCAATAAAATGATCTGACACATTACATTACACTACAAATTACACTATAAAATAATTATACACCGCACACTAAACTTAATGCAACTTAGCTGCTAAGTCAGCCTGTCACTTTTTATCATGTGCATAATGCTGCAGAATCAAAAGAAAACTGCTATTTAGCAAAGTAATACATCTAAAATTGTGACAGTAGGTGAAGGCATACTGTAAAGAGGATATTTCCACAGGAATGCCATAGAGTGAGCGCTATATCTGATATCCTAGATAATGCATGTCTGTCATATTACCAGAGTCACAGTAGAAAGTGAGTTTTGGTGGTAATGTACCCATTAGAGATATGAGGATGAACTGATATGCCACTTAGGTCTACAGTAGCCACATACAGTACATTTTATGAACAAAGTTTTGGTGCACATAGTGTTGTTCGCAAACATTCTAATTGTTAGTTTTTATTGCAAATATCGGCACAGCAATAATTCAGGGAATCAATGTGCACCAAAGTAATGATGATCGAACAGGCAAATATGACATGTCGGATAGCAGTTTGAACGATTTTTCCTTGGAGCGTGATCGATCGCTCAAGGTAGGCTACATTCAAATCCCAATAGATTGCCGTGAACAGTTAGGCTAGGCCCTTCGTGTCAGGGAAGGGAGAGTTTAATGCTTACTTAGGTACTTCAGACAACTCAATGAAAACAGTTTTTACTGCAACTGCACTAGCTAGCACATGACATGCCGTAGATTATCTTTCAGTCCTTCTCATCCAACATCAATCACCTTAAAAAAGTTGTTCTGAATTAATGGGCAAACATTCCCACAAAAAGACTCCATAATCTTATAGCAAACTGTGCCAGAGGCCTGTTTCTGTATCTGTAATGACTAGGTGTACCATGAGTTTTGGCCACATAGTGTTTTTTTGAATATGGTCACTGTTAAGACTCAAGCCAATCAATGTTTTATTTACTGGATGTAACAAATATAAATGTCAAGTGAACACAACAGAAAACCTCTGCCAATGCAGACTATGTATGTTTCACAGTTGCTACTTGTTGCTCATATTTATATGAATATATTTATACTTTGATTGTAAAGCAAGTTAAGCTTTGTTTCCATAATGCTTTAAGAATGTGGTGCATTAACATAACTGCCTTAATGCGGGGGTCACGTTATGATGAATTAGGGATGTGTTTCTAATGCAGCATCAAGGGATTTTTTTTAATGCAGGGAGTGGCGCGTCAGAAATGAATACCCTTGCTTTTATGACCTGCCCAATGCATTCCCTACGGGTTATTTAATGGGCCCATAGGTGCGACAAGTCGCATGATATACCTACAGTGCATGTGGAAAGGTGTCCATTGAATTTCACTGGATGCATCAACATTCTTGCATTTGATTCAAAGCCTAAGGACTACATTTCATTTTGTCTGCAGAAAAAGACAAGAGGCAGAAAGAAGTGTGCCCTCACTATCACATTGAACTAGGGCTGAGTCTACACTACAGGGCTGTTCTGGCTTTCCCCCATGGGAAATTATAAGCCAGTCTATACAGCCATTCCACGTTGGGATACGTTGCACCAAACACCATCTGCATTATGCAGATGCACAGTAGTCATAAAATGCGTCCATGTACAAAATGCGCCCTATGTGTTTACGGCATGGTTTTAGATTGATAGATTAGATTAATAGGACATTGTATTGTTGACATGGCGAATACCCACCCTAAACAGTGCCCCAATAGCTGGCAAACCAGGGGCGGGTCCCGTGGACCCATATAATGCCACCTGCGGATTTTAGCCTGCCTAAATCTTTCACTTGGGTCCTAACACAGACTATGCGATTTATACTAACTTTCTACCTATTTTTAAAGTGATTTGCACATTAAATAATATGAAGCTGCTCTTATAAGTGTTTCCTAATGTCTATATTGCAATGCAGGCATCTCCTTAGAAATCCCGATCACTGTTCTGTCTGCTTTTGATTACTTAAAGAATGTTATGTGACCACTTTTATGATCACATGCCTGTGACCACAGAAACTTAGAAGTTTACTAGTAAATCATTGGATTTGTTTTCTTACTGAAGCCCTGTGTCATCTACATGCCCACCCGTGTTAGAGCTTACATATGGTTTATGACCTTCACTCCTCCCCCCACATGGCTTGTTTAGACCAGTAAATGCACTTTATCTTGGCAGGAAGGGTAGGTGGTCTTTTGCAACATCATACTTGGGACAAGCAAGCATTTCCAATGACACTGACAGAGGAATAACAGAACAGTGATCCAGATTGTTAAACAATGTGATAGAATTTCACCATGATACATAGAGATGTTAAACATCCTATTATATATATATTTGTAAAAAGGTGCCAAAAATGCGTGGTTTTACATAATCAAAAAACCAAAAGCTGTCTATTTTTGACATGGGGAGCAAAATCTTTCAGTCATCATCTGGTTACAACAACAACAAAAGATTTAGTATAAAGATTTCCCAGAATTAACCAACAAGGGATAAACTTCACAAATGTTGGGATTTAGGTTAGATTTAGTTCGGTATAAGCGTTAAATTGAATGACAAATAACCATTTATAGGTCATCTTCATTTTATCTCTTAACTAGATTTTAGACTTTCTATTTTGCTATTCTCCTTGGGGCATCACACAGTAAAATGTTCCGCCATAAGTACTATGTAACATTTTGGCCGAGTGACATCCATCATCACCCACCCCCTTCATGTTATTTATGCCTATATGCAGAAAGGTTGATCAGGGTGTTCAATACTCTCAACATCACCCAACCAGCCTATGTCAGACCAAACCAAGCAGGGTACAGACATGCAGATATGGGCCAGATCGATGGCCATTTCGAGAGGCGCGCACGCTTGCGGCAATCTGTCTGGCCCATATAATATGCGGCCATCCCTGTTTTCGAGCGGGACCAATCAATCCAACTTGAAAACAGCCATACCGGACATGACCCCCAGCTCCGCCGATATCTGACATGATGTCATCACGCTGCTGCAGGAAACATCAGACGGCTCAAATGCTTTATGCTTACTATAAGAAATATATCAAAGTGTACCTACCATTATCTTAACAAATGTGCTTGCTGATATCTTTGTGACAAATGTCAAAATACCATAAAATAACACACCATTAAGTATACTCAAATACTTAATTTAACTTACCTATCAAACACTCTTCCCCTTGCTGTTTCCATCCAGGACAACACGTAAAGCTTGAAGACCTTTATATAAAATCAGAAAAAGACATTTTAGATTATTTAAATATATAGTTTATAATAAAATAAAACAATACAATACAACTTAACATTTTAAATGTGTAAACACACATACAGGGATTCACAATGACTACTAACATCATAGTGTGTATATTGCACAGGTGGAAGCACTGGCAACAGAGCACTTTTTTATTGCCCATTGTGTGACTGGCCTTTTTTATATGAATTGTTTTAGTATTTTTTCATGCTAAAACAGGCCATCTCCTAAGCATGGGTCCATATTATAAAACTATGGAAGCAAAAGGACAATCCCCCTTTACCAGAGATAGAAAATGGGAAGAGGAATAGATTTGCAGGATCAATCACAACAGAATGTGAAGAAACGTTTTGGCATAACAAACACTGAAACAATTCATATAAACAAGCCACTCAATGGGCAATAAAGGAATCCTATACATTATTATAAAAAAAAACATTGTTACTGTTATAGACTAAACATGTGAAAACATAAAAAGAAATTGCCCCTAAAAACATTGGCTGGTTGGACTGAATAAGGCAGTTAAAAGATTTTGGACAATAACAACTCGGTAGTATTTGTTTTTCTATGTTCCGCTTATAACCCAGGTTTGTTACCTGTTCATCCTGCCAGTTATACATAATTTTTACAGATACTATAACAAGCCAAGCTCTAAAGCATAGGTTACAGGGCTATGAAAAAGTATATTAAACTTACAGGGGAGCTTATAATAAGAAACTCTTATCCTTATTTTTTTATCTCCAAAACTTGTTAAAATTAAACTGCTTGAAAGTTTGATTTTATTTAGTAAGTCTGGTCAATTGGAAATATTATATACACTGCCTGGCCCAAAAAAGTCACCACCAAAAAAAAAGGTCACACACTCTAATATTTAGTTGGACCGCCTTTAGCTTTGATTGCGGCACGCATGCGCCGTGGCATTGTTTCGATAAGCTTCTGCAAGGTCAAAAGATTTATTTCCATCCAGTGCTGCATACATTTTTTACCAAGATCTTGCATTGATGATGGTGGAGTCTGACCTCTGTGCAATGCCTTCTCCAGCACATCACAAAGATTCTCAATGGGGTTTAGGTCTGGACTCTGTGGTGGCCAATCCATGTGTGAAAATGATGTCTCATGCTCCCTGAACCTCTCTTTCACAATTTGAGCCCACTGACCCCATTGTCATCTTGGAATATGCCCGTACCATCAGGGAAGAAAAATCCATTGATGGAATAACCTGGTCATTCAGTATAGTCAGATAGTCAGCTGACCTCATTCTTGGAGCGCATACTGATGCTGAACATGGAGTAATTAAAGAGGACCTACCACCTGGGAGGTCACTTAGCATTATCATGTGCAGCTAAGCAGATAATGCTGAGATCCTTGATTGTAGAAAATGAATCTTCTTCTAACAGCTGTAGGGGAGCTTGTTACCAGTGCTTCCCTCCCACTGCATTACGTCTTGCCTAGGCAGCCAAAGTGGTCTGTGGGATCTCTCTCTCCAGGCAGGAAATCGTCATCAGCTGATCCCCCTCTTCACACCCGCCCCCCTCCTCTGTGTGCAGCTACAATCCGAGTGGAGAGGGGAGGAGAGGGGGGGTCAGTGTGGGCGGAAGTGTGCAGAAGCCAGGAGATAAGATGCCAACATGAGAAATCCAAGCACGTGAAGATAGTTTTGTGAGAGTTTTTTTTTTGTGTAGCAGTTTCTCATCATCTGAACTGCTGACAGGTGAGTATTGTGTCTGTGTAATGTATGTCTGTTTTTTCATTTTAAGTGTAAAACCGCTTTAACCAATAGGAGCCTTGTACCTCTTTGCTTAGTTAAATCCAGGTGGCAACTTTTGTTTGACCTGGCAATGTATATATACATACACACCATATATACTGTAGATCGAATGTGTTGTCACCAGAAATTCTTGATGATAACCTGTATACATATTCTTTTATGGGTACAAAAGCATTAATGCCACCACCCCTTCACTCAATAGGCATGCCCACAGAAAGAAAAGGTTTTGTGCTTTGTTTAACCTAAAATGACACTTCCTCCAAACTTTTGGTCATTTCATTTTAGAAACACAGAGTGCCAGGCTTGTGTTTCTTGGCTGTGTCTTTCAGACATAAATGAACTTTGCCTTAGTATCCACTGTTTCACATTAACTAAGCAAGTTCTCACGTGCCCATTCCATTGCAGACTGCTAACTAAACACTGCAGAGCAGAAATATTTGTCATATGAAATAAAAGAGATGCTGCATAGAGAACCAGCTGAAACAATATTGTAGGCTCATTCAATAATGCAAAGGGTGGAGAAACTACTGACCACAAATCAAATTCCATTTACAGTAATCAGGTCATATAGAATAAAGGTTGCTATGGAATATTACACATTGCACACCCCAGTTTCCTTAGCAGTACTTCAATATAGTCATTTCTTAACTTGCTGTCACATGTCATGAACCAGAAACACTGTTGAATTTCATAGAGAGAATTATATCCAATAACTTGCTTGAGTTATACAAAAGGTAGGTGAGATTTTTGAAAAGGGTGAAAAGCTCAACTTTTGTTTTTCATTGCAATGTTGTTGAGTTGTTCAGGTACACCTTAAAATATTTTTATTCTAAGGGAATACAAGCAAAGTTAGTATACGAAAGACAGTATACAGAGGGGCCACTAGTAGTTAGGCAGGATGTGAGCAGAGCCATATTTACTAGACAGCCTAAACTTCAAGGCTTTACTTCAACCAACAGATAGCACAATCAAGCCTTCTTAAAACAGAGTGGAGCCATGTAAGTCATTCCCCAAATTTACACCCCATCAGCCAAATGCACACCCAGAACCGCTGGTGTACAGTGCTAATATAGTCTTATGGTACAGAGCCATTTATTCCATATGCATGCAGCTGTTTCAGGCTTGTTGGTCCTCATAACCAACAGATACCCTGTATCCCCATAAGTAAGACCTACCCTGAAAGTAAGACCTAGCTGCTACCCCCCTGAGATTCTAATATAAGCCCTTCCCAGAAAATAACACCTTCCATGTCCCAGAGACAGCTTCCATATTTAGGGAAGACATGACAGGAGGCACCTCTTCTAAACCCAGAAATAAGCCCTAGTGCATTTTTGCACCTAAAATTAATATAAGAAAATGTCCTGTTTTAGGGGAAACAGGGTAGTCAATCAACTTTTTTTTCTGATTGATTGGTCTGAATGATGCAAAAATTCTTTTGTTTTGTTGTTAGTTAATAAGTAAAGTAGCCTACATCTTGGAAATGTTTTTGGATTAAAGTGAAAAAATCTGTAAAAAAAATTTATTGTACAATGACTAAAGCAAGACAGTCCAATCTGCAGTATACATCCATTGTACCTAAATGCTGTAGCTATTTAGGTGATCTAATGATCTATGTATTTCAAGCTCTAAACTTTAAAACAAGCTCCAATGTTATGAACATTTCCTTAGGGCCCTTTCACACTATATATTTTTTTTTAAGGCATGCGTTAATGCATGTATACGTTAACGCTGCATTTTTAAAAACGCAAAGCATGCAGTGTAAATGGTAACATTAGAAAGCGCAGTATGCAGTTTGCAGTTTACAAAAATGCGACACAGCGCATATAATGTAAGAGACCCTAAGCAGAAGCGTTGTGACTTTACTATGAGTTTACTATTGATCACCTGAGAAAAGTGGAAATGAATAATACACATCTTCTCATCAACTTAAGTACATATGGAAGGCACCATATTGGACTTGGTTATGCTTAAGGAAATGTGTATTTGAGCGTCTGGGGTTGTGGAGCTTACATAGTTCAGAGCAACGGAATATATGGTATCATGATAGAAAAGAAATGTGAAATGGCGCCATTAAGTCAATAATCAGAACATACTTTTTCTATGCCCGAGACACCGCTAATCTGTAAAACATACATTTTCCTTTTTATTTTTGTTAATTAAGAGTACCCAGTAGATTTCATATAATAAAAAAGAAAAAAAGCTAACAATAAAATATAATATGTGGCAGCTCTTGTAACATGTTCTTTCATTCTTTGCTACTTTTATTGCAAGACAAAGCCAGATGGATGTGTTATACGGAACATATCCAGAAGCAGCAAAGACCACTCTTACTACAATTAGCAATTGTAGTAACTGCTGTTTATGACACATTTTTCCATGTAAATGCCTACAGCAATAACCATTGCATTTAAAGTGCACAAGACTAACATTTTAAACAAATATATAGTAAATAGAGGTGTGGGTGAAGAGCAGACATTTTAAGGAACATTAAGATTTGTTACAGGAAGTAGAACTTTTGGGCAAAGCCACGCCCAATGATATGATATTTCACTCATAAAAGAACTTAAGTGGCCTTTAGGCTGAATCACCACTGTGTCTTTCTAAAATTGAGGAACAAATGTGATAGTCACATCTTTGGCACACCCCCACAGTAGCAGTATAGCGTGGCAATGCACCCATTAATAGTGAATTGGGTTATGCCAAATACGTGACCATTGCAGTTTCTCCTCATTTTAGCCAGTGAAGATTCATCCCTAAGGTCAATTTTTTTTAACAAGCTGCCGGTAGAGGGGGGACAAGTCTTCAAACAAATTATCTCAAGGTAAAAACTAGCGATGGCAAGATCTCCCCTGCAACGTTTTACTGCAAGAGAACTCGGAGAACTTGGAGAAGCACATGATCAATTGGTAATTCTCTTATTGGGCAGTCCAGTTTTCACGCAAAGCATCTTACCGTGATTCTATGGTTACATGATTAGCCAATCTGAGATCAAAAAAGGATCAACTGATTAAATTGATCACATGCTTCTATATGAATTCTCCTGCACTTGTACTTGCCATCACAATTAACAATAAACAACTTTTGATGTCTTCTCTAAGCTCAGTATTTCTCTTCCGGTATTTAGAACATGGGAGTGACAATCTGCACATTCCAAATACAGGAAGTGACACTTTGACGTTACATCCGAGGTCACGGATCTACAAAGGTTGACCACTGCCTTAGCTGTACTTCAAACAGTTTAAAATACTATAGAAGATAATGATAAAAGCAAAATAATATAACCTATCATTCACATAAAAAAATGAAAATCCTGAAATTTATCATTGACCATTAGTGAAATATAACTATATAACTGTACTAAAAATAATTACTTGGAGGTTGGGATTTGTAGCAGAAAAAGTTTTTTGTTTAAAGTTTTGTATAATATAACTTTTGCATAATATATATTATAGAGAGCAATTTGTGATATATATCAATTCTTAGAAATAATCAAATTAAATGTTAAATAACCAAGTGCAAAAAACCTATAAAACACGGTAGAAGTGTATGTTATAAGTGTACGGATTAGCTTAGTGACTTTTCCTATCCTTGGGCTATACAGTATGCCTGCCATGCGAGTTTATACTACAAGTCACAAGTATCAGGTGACCTTTATCTAATTATCCACACTTTATACCCTGAAAATTGAGATTTATTTGTTCCACTCTCGTTTGGCTCTTGAGGCAGCACTTTGTAACCAATTTTCAGTTAACTCTATATTCTACACTGTTCTAGTGCCTTCCAGTATAACCGTTTTGTCTTAGTAAGTGCTCATTCTGTATGATAGGGGTCATACAATTGTTTAGCACACACATTGATTGCCTTTCTATTTTTTAGTCACACTGGACCCCTATGTGTTGATGTATTCCCCATGGCCATCTGGGGGATAGACCAACCCTGTCTATGTTTCATCTCCATCCGCAGGTGGCTGGTGCTCGGCATCATGCACCCATCAGAGTCCCCCGTTATTCTATGACCCGTGCCTCCCTGAATGGTGCAGTGGGCAGGTGGTGGACTATTCTGGCCCCCTGATTCTCGTCTTACTGTGGATGGGCACCCAGTCCTCTCCAACATACTTACATCACACCTAAAGGCTGTGAATATATATGCACAAACACGCTACATAAATAAATGATGTATAAATGACTAAGATGACTCTGTTTGATATTTGTTAGCAATGGGAAACATTGAATTCTCCTGAAGAAGCCAATCGGCGAAATGCATTGAGAAAATGTAATTGCTCTGCTCTGTATATGTAGAACCTCGGTGTGAGATACATGTTTGTAACATTTTATCTTATTGATACATTATGTTTTTGAGAAAATGTATTGCCAATCTCGCACAATGTAGTTGCTCTGTGTGTGTGGAGCCTCGGTGTGAGATACATGTTTGTGGCATTTTTGTCTTTATACATTATGTTTATTTATTAAATTGATGACATTGTAACATTTCTGTTATTGAGCTTTCTTAGTAGATTTTATACCAAAAGGTGAACAGGACAAAATAAAAAATAAGCAATTGATAGGCTTTAGTAACTTATATTAAAATGAGGTTAACTATTTCTATCCTGGGACAATGTAGGACCCACAATCAAAGACAGGTGTACACTATCTGGGACGCATGCACATATACAATCAGAAACTCTTGTCAAAGGAAAGAAATAGGTTTATTATTATGCTCGCTTATGACCAGATTGTAATCAATATGTGGAACATGATTCTAATTAACTGTTATATCTATCGGGGTGTGGCACATAAAAATCTTTTGCTATATATCCATGGCCATTATGTTATTTGTTTAATGAAGAAAGAACTCTTCCAATAGAGATACATGACCCCATGACAATTGTAGATTTCCCTCATAAACACACCCTCTCACTTCTTTTTAAGTTTACAGCACACAAGGAAAGGGAAATATCCGTCATGAAACAAATACAAGCGGCAACAACATTTGCCTTTGTTTTAGAGAAAAGAGGGACAGCTTTAGTTAGGAGAACACATAACCTTGTTATAATTTTACTTCATAGTCGATGTATATGAAGAAAGGGGCACTCTTTATAGTTATGTGGCGTAATCCACAGAAACTTAATTCAGTCTACTCAGTCAATGCAATATACACATAAAACAGGTGGATGACTTGTATTAATATTTACAATAAATAAAGGCAAAATGTACAAATCAGACCATGCTAAATAAAAATGTTGAGAATTGACAATTCAGATATTTATAGTATTGGACATGCTTAATTAGACATGACATGTGAGGTATGCCAAACTTCTACTACATAGAAAACTATCATCCATTTCAGTGAATGCAGAATGCAGCATCATCAGGACCTAAAAATACAGGAAACAGGCTTTGGATATATACCGTTAGAAACTCCTCATGTAAAAGTTCAATTGGTCTAACATACATAAACACATTCGAATACGTGGCTGGAAACATTCTGAGCCAAGCCGTTTATTAATATAGATGGATATCAAGTGTGTCAGACTTATAAAAGTTTATAAGGCACATACCTTTCACTTGTTTACATACTGAAGGTATAACAATGTACAGTCTTACATTGAATGATACAAAGAGCGTATTCACTTAGTCAGTCCATCTGGTAGAAATATTACCACTAAATGCTTCTGCAGTGTTTCGCTGTTTAATTTTCTCTCCGCTTTTTTAGCAAATACTGGTTTTGAATGTGCGTTTAAGTAGCGCATATCCTTATCCTTCTCAGAACATATTCAAATGGATTATGTGGAGTGCCTTTGATAACATATGGCACAACAAGTCTTTTGTTCCCTTTATAATAAATACCCAAGGGGTAGAATTTTAATCACCAATCGGCCTCTGATGTAATGCTGCCATAAGAGGTTCCTCTATTTTGGTATAGGAAAGTCATTAGGCCGCTATTAGGCTGACTGTCATTACAGTAACCCAATTGCTGGAACTAGCCCACTCTTTACAAAATACAAAACAAGCCAAACAAATGGGGTTGTCAATATCTGTATGAGAACACAGAAATAAACGTTACAACCTTGTTATAAAAGAAGGTAAATTAGCTGCACTGCAGAGATGTGCAATTACACAAACAAAGTTTAACAGTGTTTTAATTAAACAATCTATCTTAAAGCACGGAACAAGTGCTATATAAATGAAGATTCTGAATCAACAGCTGTTGAGAAGTGTATTTCAGGGCATCATAGGTACATGGACAAACTAGAACATGTCAAATACTAATGGAAATGGCACACAGGCTATGTCCTTGGGTAGTGACTGTGAACAGACATGGCAAGCTACCCCTTCTATTGATATTGAGTGCCCAGAGCCGCACGCCAGGTAAGTGGGAGGACACATTGACTCAGGCAGCAGCCAGGGTGGAGGTCGCGGAGGAGGGGCTACACATTGACCCAGGCAGCAGCCAGGGGGGAGGTCGCGGAGGAGGGGCTATACGGTGATGTCAGGCGCAGGCACTAGAAAAGGTAAGACCGGAAGGAGGCAAGTCCTTTTTGGATCGGGATATCACCCACCCTCTCTCCCCTTGTATGGAATTTGTTAACTGTGTATGTTTTTCTGTTCTGTTCTTATGTCACAGCATAAGGCCTTAAGGGGCTCATTGTGGGGGTAGTCACAAAGGGCAGTCACAAAGTACTTATAGGGGCTTTTGCCCCGGTTCATGTTTTTGGTTTACAAGTTTTAAGGTACCCACTGTGCTGGTACTTAAGGGCTGGTGGCTGGTACGGTGGTTGAAAACAAGATGGAGAACTGGCAGCACTGTCGGGGGACCTCATATTTATTACTAAGTTAAAATGTTTACAGGCTGTGGCCATTTTGTTATAGCACTTACTTTATACAAACAGTTAAACACAAGTTTCCAAAGAACATTTGAGTCATTATTTATTAGATAGTTATGGTAAGGCACGGCTCGTTAGTCCTGGGGTCAAAATTTTCCTGTGAACAGGCCAATTGGATATTGGATATTAAGTGGACTTTTTGGAATTGCTCAACATGCTTATAAAAATAGGTGTGAAACATACCTAAAAGCTAAACTACATGTATATATACAATATTTCATTCAAGTGCAACTAAAGTCCACAAACACTGCACTCCAGCAATGTGACAGCATCATGCGCTCAAGTCCATTCCTCCTGCAAAAGCATTAATTGTAGGCTAAGCATGTAGCAGTAACGTGTATTTTCCTGCTTTCATGTTTTTTTTTACAGTTGTATTAAATGTTTTAACTTATTAATGCAATGTTTTAAATTATTAATGCAAGCAGTGTAAGTTTCTATTTAAGTTGATCTCTTTACCAAAAACTTTAAGAGAAGGACCAGCATCAAAAATCAGTTGTTCTGCAGTAGACACATGTGTAGAAGAGACACATCAAAGAAACATCAGTCACCGACTAAAGGAGGGACACAGTCACTATGTTTTACCTTATATTGCCATAATAATATATGCATTTATTTCTATTAATATTATAGTATGAGGGTTTATAAGGACCATGCAGCTGATGTGGATATGATGTGATGTGGATTATATATATATATATATAATGCATGGAAACATTTCAGTCTCTACACTTTATAAAACATAATAAAGCAATCTTTTGCTGAGGCGATGACTTCTAATACAGAGTTTCCACCTGGACTACATTTTTCTGCCACTAGATGGCCTTAGACTGATCCCCCACTCCATCATCATTTTGCCTGTTTCCATTGATCCCAGCATGTCTTCAATCCCCCCCCCCCCCCCCCCCCCCCCCCCCCCCCCCCCCCCCTCTCACCATTAGCGTGATCCATGTGCTGCTTCTATCTCGTACTATCAATCCCTGAAGTACTGGGACTGCAGAAGGCTGATGGCAGGTGAAATTCAGGTACTTAGGTATAGGTACTTGATGCTGAAGTAGAAATGTGTGATTGACTACTATTGAGGTTCCTCCAAAGACTTCAGCAGACAGTTCATTCAGATGAGAATGTCCTTTTTATTGCAAGATGGAGTAGGAACATAACCTCACTAAACCAGTGGATATGCTTACAATAAACCCTAAAATACTCCTAAATGTGTGTTAAAGTCAAGCATCTTAATAGAACATATGGGTATGTTGGAAATGTAGACATTTTTATTTTCTGTGCCAGAAAGGTGAAGCTTTACTGCTTTCCCCGCCGTATGAAAACACTCCTTAATTATTGATGCTTGGACTCGCTGCCACATTTAATTCTAACAATTTTGTCTCTAAGTCTGCTGCAAGCCTTTTATCTCTTTATTACTGTCCAAATGAGGACGATGGAACTGTACATAAGAGCCAGTCAGTTTGGCAGGATTGCTAACCTCATGTTCAGGAAAATACTTAAGGGATCTACCAGATTTGCAGTTAGTACCAAGGCAGGGTTTACACCCAGACAGAAGACTATTCAGACTCTTCACTTACAAATGGCCAGAGGGTGTTATTTTTCCTGTCCGAATGCTTGATCTGCATTTGGTCGTTTCCCACTTAACTGTCTCCAGAGCTTGTGCTGGAATACAGTGCTGTGACTTTCTAACCTTTCCAAGTTAGTATTCAAAGTATAACTTCATCCTGCTCTAGTATGTTGTTATTGGCTGAAAGTTGTAGATATGTCACGCAGGCTGACACCTAATTATAAAACAGCACATGTTTCTCTTAATACCGTCTGTGTTGGAGAAATCTAAAGCACACTTGTATGCCATTAATGTGCAGGTCTAGAAGGGTTAATTGGTTGCACACAAGGTTTTAAAGATTATGTTATTCAGGGCTAATAAAAAGCTCATTTGTGCATTTAATAGTCAAATAATGTAATGTATACAAGCAATAGTGTTGAGCTCGAATATTCGATTTTCGAATATTTAGCTCGAATATCGATATTTCGCGAATATATCATCGGATATCTGACGCGATCGCAATTTTTCGCGATCCATTGCGCTTTTATAATCGCGATCCATTGCAATGAATGGGATCGCGATTATTTAATCGCAATGCGATTTTTTAAAACGGAAATGACGGATATTCTCCCAGTCGAATATCCGAGCTCCATTGACTTGCATGCATTGCGCATATTTGGTCGCATTGCGCTTTCTCGGATAATCGCAATTTCGGATTCCGCCATTCTCTATTGACTTCAATGTATTGCGCATATTTGGTCGCATTGCGCTTTCTCAGATAATCGCAATTTCGGATTTCGCCATTCTCCATTGACTTCAATGTATTGTGCATATGTGGTCGCATTGCGCTTTCTCGGATAATCGCGATTTCGAATTCCGCCATTCTCCATTGACTTGCATGCATTGCGCATATTGGGTCGCAATTGCGATTGTTAGATCGCAATTCATGTCGTAAGTGCGGATATTCGAGATTACGAATATGGAATCGAATATTATGGCGGATATTCGCGAAATTACGCGAATTCAAATATTGCCTAGTCGCTCATCACTAGCAACCAAGTGAAATGCATGTGCTGCTTCTACATCATAAATAAAAGACTACACATACATATAAGGCTTTGTTTCCATTGAAGCGTACCCGTGCGGTTGTCGCGTTTGATTTTTTTTTGTATTGCAGATGCGGTTGGGGCGCGGATGCGTTTCAAAACGCTGCAGCTAGCGTTCAGAAACGCACCCTAAACCGCATCCGCACCCGAACTCGCACAACCGCATCAGTGGAAACTATATTGAAGTTTCCAATGGATGCGGTTGTGTGCGGGGGCGGCTGCAACCGCACGGGAACGCTACAATGGAAACAAGCCCTAAGGGCTGCAGTGATATCATGGAGTTAATAAGAAACTTTAGTTATGTTATATATCATGTTATAGCAGACTATCCTCTACTCACCTTCTACAAGATAAATGACCCCTCTGCCACCATAATCCCATAAATTCCTTGTAAAATAGAGCAGTCTCTCATGTGATGTGTGAACATGCCCAAGTTTTATCTACTATGGGTTTGGGTACAGTACTCTCCATAGAACTGGCCAATGGCATCACCATCAGCTGATGTGAATGTGCCAGAGTCTACCTGTTTATCCTAGAAAGTCAAGGTTACCTGCAATGGACTTCTTTTTTCTGCCTTTTGTTTTCACAATACTAAATACAACTTTGCTGTTTTCTGGTTCATGGTATTGCCTCCTTTAATTCTGTAGTTGGACTGTCATTCCTTTAGCTCCCTTCTAAGTTTGATTTTTACTCAAATACTGTCCAATATGATGGGCTAAGTATTTCATTGTGGTAAAATGCAAGCAATGGTTTTATAGCAATGCACCTAATGCCTTATGGCTAGTTAATGGGTAATATATTAAATAGTAATACAGTCAGGCAAAAAGCATTGCTTGGCAATCTACATACAAAATGGACATTATGGGCAATGTATTACTCTATTATATGCAGACAACAAATAGATAAGCATGCCATGGGCAACAATTAAGTGATTAAATAATAAGCAGGCAACAAATGGGACAATAACGACAAGATGCAAAGAGCAGATAGGACAATAATGAGACTGTTCAGGCAAAATGTAATCATAAAAATATGTGTTCAACAAATAGCCAATAGCCACAATTTGCAGGAATGGCTATCACAATGGGCCTTCTTGGGCTTTTTTTTTAAACTTGGATTGGAACTCACACCTCCTTTCTGCTCCCTCCTCCTCAATTATAGCTCATCACTCAGAACGCTATCTGAGAAAAGTAGTGACACTGCTGTTACTACTTATGTTTAGGGATGGTCGAAAAATTTGCAGTGCGAATTTTTAAGTAGAAATTTTCGCATAGTCGAATTTTAATGGGGTCATTTCGACTTTTCGCTGAAAAAGTCGAAAATCAGCCTGATATTTCGACTGAAATCGAAATTTTAACTTAAAAAATAACTTTGCTTTTGATTTGCCGTGCCGCTATTTCGCGTGCGAGTATCGCCATTTTATTTAAAATTTTCGCATGTGGGAGTTATTGGAAAATTCGCATTGGCGTAAATTTTCATTGGCGGAAATTCGCATGGTGCTAGCTAACTTTGTCAGCTTATTGCAAAGCCCCTGAAAATGGTATCCTCACAAAAATTGCTGGAGATGTAGAGAAGGGTTGGGGGGACATTGCTGGAGTTGTAGAGAAGGGTAAGGGGACATTGCTGGAGTTGTAGAGAAGGGTTGGGGGACATTGCTGCAGTTGTAGAGAAGGGTTGGGGGGACATTGCTGGAGATGTAGAGAAGGGTTGGGGAAACATTTGAAAACAATACGTTTTGCTCTAACATGTCAAGTTTGTGTATAAATTGGGTTTAAATCTCAGCTCTGATTGTAAAGCTCTGCTACTATGTACACTGATTCTTCTTTTATAGCTCAAGCTCATACAGCAAATCCAAATTTTTCACCTTATGTGAATTCTCGACCTTATGCGAATTTTAGGCTTTATGCGAATTTTTGAGTGTTTTATGCGAATTTTTGGCAGTATGCAAATTTCTGACTTCGACTAAATCCGATCACCATATAGCTTCCGATATATACACTAGTCTGGGCCCTGGTGGGGACTCATCAGTCATACAATTGTCTAAAAATCTATTTATTCAATTGTTAAAAACATACACAATGGTCAAAAGGAGTGTATAAGCGAACAAACTACTGCCTGAGGGTACTGGGTACAATAGTGTTGCCTGTTCATCCATCCATCCACTTCCATTCTAAAATGTGTCAAACCATCAAAATGACATGAGCTATAGGTAGGGCGTGGGAACCCATGAGCATTAGAATGGGTCTGTTGAGAAGAAATTGATTCTTTGATTTCTACACTTTGAGTCACCAAGTTAGAAAAAAATATTTTGCCGAAGTCTACAATCATGAAGCAATGTTTTTAGTGAAAATGTACTTTTTAGCTGTGCTGTATTTACTGTGCCTTAAACAAATTTAAATGTTCTTCAAGGCTTTGAGTTAAGTTAAAAAAAAACCTTTGAGAACCCAGATTGATGTGGCTACCATTAATAAATGCCTGCTTTCAATTGAAGAAACAAGAATAAGTTTCTTTAATAGGAAATGCATTTTATGCACTGAATTTCAGTCATCGATTTATTGGTTTGACCACCTGGTAGGTCACTCTGAACTATTGGCTGCAGCTCAGCCAATAATGCAGAGATCCCCGATTGAAAATAAAAAAAACTATTTCTGTCAGCAGGAGGGGTGTCTTTTTAGAGTTTGTATTACATATCGCCGGCAATATGTCACAAGCTGCAAGGATATCTGGGCTATATCTCCCAGATGCTCTTGTGGCTATAAGAAATCCCAGTCTGGAAAGTCAGCGTCACACCTGCGAGACCTTGTTATGGGTGAAGAGGGTAGAGAGAAACCTTTCTTCACCCAACCGACAGCTCCATGGATGCAGCCGACAGTCCCACCCCCCCTTCCCCCACACCGGAGCTCCCTGCAGAGGAGCTAGTCTCTGTGTAGGAGTGGGGAGCAGGTTGGTGTCAGCTGCCATTTGCCCTGAGAAGAATGGTCCCAGTAGTGGCTTTATCTTGCCCTTGATAAAGATGTTGCCAACACAGTGAAAATGTGAGGAAAGTAAGTATGTTTGATTTTTTGTAGGATCCAGTTTCCAGGTTCTGAACTGCTGACAGGTAAATAATGTTCCTATTTCCTGAATGTACTTTTTTTTCCGTTTTAGTTTAAAACCACTTTAAAAATCGATCCGTTTAAGTCAAGCAAACAGGAAAATCAAAACATGTACAGGGACCTTAATCTCTCAAATTAAATTAAAAAAAAAACTTCTTTTGTGCTGTCTATCTCTCTCTGTCCTGGTGATGGCCATGTCCTCATTACTTGCACTTGTATAGGTATCACAGTCGAAAAATTCTCCAATAGGGTTTAAAAATATCAATAGAACTTTTCCCTGCTATATCCAAATCAGCAAAAACATGACGTTTTAGTAACCATTGGAAGTAGGCAGTTTAATTCTTTCACATTAGCTATTGTGACTAATATACAGCAGATATGAAAATCGTCCCTGTTCAAATGAACACTAAAAGCAAAAGCATTGCTTAGGTGGGGCTTAAATGAATGATTTATTCACTATTATGTATACTCTGAATGTGTTTTTGATGGATTGTCCATTTAACTGTCAGTGATTAGGCAGTTTCCACACTTTCATGCAGGAGGATGATAAAGCGACTGAAATAAAATGTTAAATTACCACTGCCAAAATCTCTGTTGACAGTAACATTTCAGGATTTGACTGATAGCTCTCTGGTTTGGTTTTGGCTTTGCAAATTTCCAAAACATTCTTAAGAAAACAATCTATTGAGGTGTCTAAGTAGGCTGCCCTGATTGCCCCCAGCAGACAATGGAAGCTGTAACATAAACGAGAAATATCAAATAGATTGCTCGGGGAAGCATGAAGAATTCCATTAGATGTTGCTCAATAATAATTATTCTTAGTGATTACTATGGACATGGGCTATTGCAAAGACTTAACATACAAATTAAGAACATGATGGTTATGGCAGGTAGGGTTTAAACATCAGGATAACATTGTTCTGGTGGCAACTATCTGAGGCCATGCTCAAACCTATCTGCTTAATATGGATTAACATAAATTTTATGTGAACTTTTTATTTATGTATGCCCAGAACCAGGCTGAAAGCATAGGTGGGAGGGCAACTTGACCAGGGGGACTGGTTTTGGAAGGGAGATGGGGATGTAGGGAATGGGGGGAGTATTCTAGGTGGGCAGGCTCTTGAAGTTTTATAAGGAAGGGTCAGCAGAGGGCAGATCCTTTTCGGATCAGTATTTTCACCCCCCCCCCCTCCCTCCCTGATTTGTTGGACTGGGTGTTTGGAGTATTATTTGTTCTAACATGTTTTGTTTGTTTTTTCACAAGCCCCAGTTATGTTACGGTATTTAAAGTCATTCTATAAGGTACACACCGAGCTGGTATTAAAGGGCATGATGGTACCATTGGTACGGCTGGTGGAAGGAACTCGGAATAAGTCGGTGGCACTGTCGGGCGACCCCCCTTTAACTGTTTTGAGATTGTATATAGGCTGTGGCCACTTCAAATTATATATTAAACTTTTCCAACGAGTATATCATGGTCTTTCTCATTATTTGTATGAATGAGGTGTGTTTAAGTCCAAGAGACAACAGTACTCCCTGGGTCAATATGCTCAGCATAGCCTGGCAAACTTGACTTAAGATGGATATGTGTGAACCAAGTCCTCAAGAACATGAAGTAAAGGGAAAGTCCCTAGAAGATTTATATATACAGTGCTGCTTGAAAGTATGTGAACCCTCCAGAAATAGTCACTGTTTGTGCAAAAAACATTTAAAGAACCTTATTAGACATACATCTAAATCCCAATCCCCCAGTTTGTAAAGCACACCTTCCAACTCCTCTTTCTCCACCATGAATGCCATTCCTTCCGTTGTACTCTGCTGGAATGCTTTGATCATTGGTCGTGTTTGCATAATTCATCTTCGTCCCAGCTCAATCCCTGACGATGGCGGAGATTCCTGGTCGAGAATCGTTGATAACCCGAAGGATTCATGATTCCTTATCCTCCTTGGACAATTGGAGTCCGTCCAGTGCCCCTAAGCAGAAAAGCATCCCCAGACTTTCACAGTTTTTCCACCCGTGTCCCATTCCAACCGCCATACTTCACGTTTTGGGACGGAGGTTCTTTTCTTCATATGCCGTGTTGATTTTTCTCCAACATGTCCGTTTTTTGATTGTGACCAATCAATTCCTTTTTTAGACTTTTCTCTGTCCAGAGAATGACTTCCAGAAGTCCTCTGTTTGTCAAGTGCTCTTTGGCAAAGTTGGAAACGGGCCAGTTTTGTTTGGGCTTTGTTGAGAGGCAGAGGCTTCTTCTAAGCACCTCCTCATTAATGTCATGTCATTCAATTTTCCGTCTGATTGTAGACTGCAAAATGCACATTTTGTGTCCCAATGCGCTGCCAGAGAGGGCCGCAACTCTCTAGAGGTGATGTGTGGGTTGGCCTTTAACCTGGTTTATTATTTTTTGTTCTGGTGCTTCGTGGGGATATTTTTGATGGGCGTTCCACTTCTAGCAAAGTTGCTGTCATGTTGAAGGCCCTCCATTTGTAAATTATCGTCCATAGTGGATGGATGGAGCTGTGAATCTTTTGGAGATGGTCCTTATAGCCTTGCCAGACGGATGGCTGGTCACTACCCTCTTTCCTTCTTTCATGTCCCTTCGGATATCTCCTTTGCTCTTGGGCATTGTTGATTTGGGGTATGGGACCACAGTGGTTTGAAGTTGTTTTCCTCTCTCTTTTAATTAGTGCAGGCCAAAACAATTTTCAAGGATGCTCCATTTCCATGGTCTGCTTAAGTGATGTGATTAAGCAACCCAATGTGTTTCATTCACCCTGCTCTTTTGACCGGTCACTTAACCAATGCCAGCTGGGGGTTCACTATTTTGCACATACACTACGTCCATGTTTAATGTAGTTTTGGGCGGCTACATTAAACAAAACCTACTAAACAAGTAATGCAATTGATTGAAAGATATCGGACATTTCAGAATAACACTGGTTGATGATTTAAT
>CM070032.1:73697982-73740476 GCA_036250615.1 Ptychadena robeensis | reverse complement strand
AAATGTTCGCGTTCGCCGTTCGCGAACGGCAAAATCCGGGTTCGCGACATCACTAACTATTATCAGTGGAATCGACTGGGCAGTGTCCTCTTCTGCTCCTCTGTCATATTTTGTACCTGCTTGTTAGCTTGTGTTGCCTTCCTACCATTATTCAGACTTCATAACATTCAGCTATGTCCAGCTTGGGGTAAAAACTTGCTGAATTTACCCTGAGCTGGACTCACGAATAGCTGAAGCTGAAGCAGCATCACTATGCTGTAGCTGAATATAGAAGCAGCATCACTATGTAAAAAAAAATTAATTCAATAATAGACATATTGTAATGTTAAGATTTATTTTATATTACTGTGTGTTTCAAACTTTATTATATTCAGTATGTCTACTAGAATCTCGTTTGCAAAAAATTCACTAAGTTTCAGACATAAAAACAATGTAACGCTTTTGACACTGTATTGTGCTGCAAAATATCAATAAAAGTTAATAATAAAACTGTGCTAACCAAGATTGGACCTTTTTTTTAGAGGGTCCGATCAAATGTGAGAATTTATCTTCAGATGCACGAAAATGTGCCTTTCAACTGCCCACTCACCACTGAACTAGTAGTGATATTTGTCAGCTGAAGACTTGCCTATCCCACTTTGAATATATTCTACTGCTACCTCCTACTTTAGCAACTTTCATTGGGCAACTTTCCCATTGACACTGATGGAGATACATTGAAAGTGGCCCAGCAATATCAGTAGTTAAATCTTTCAGCTGAATACATTGCCAAGGTTTTCTTCATCTATCGATGCTGTACAACTATGGCAATTCAATATTAAGTCACTTAAGTAGCTCTTGCGCATGAAACTTACTTTACAGCACAGTTGTCATTGTTTATCATGTATGCTGTTCTCACTTCCAATACAGTGAGAACAAATAATGATACAGAGGTATGGGTATCAGCATTGCAAGTAGATGCATCTGATTCCCTATTGCCCTCTTTCTTTCTATTTCAACTCATTAAAATGGGTTTTATATATTTATTTTATATATTTTAAACTTGTATCAAATACCAAGAGTTCTCACCGTGAAGGTTTTTGTTCCTGTTAAAGGAGGTGCATATAAATACACATACACAGGCTTGCTCCACTGTTGGCACTACCAGGATTCCTTGCCCCGAGAGCCATGTTAAGATGCATGTAGACAGAAAGTAGCTTCAGATCACCAAAAAAAACAAGATTTTAATTGTAATATTCAAAGGGGTCATTATGTTTGATATTTGGTTTCGCCAACTAAATGCCTGTCTTTCCTTTCTGAAAACAGATGAATTTTCATGAGAAAATGCATCTCAAGTAGAAAGTGCATTCTTTATTATGTGGCTCGTTCACAACTGTATGCTTTAGTTTAGTGTGTCTTTAAGGGGAAACTAAAGGTAATCCAACATGTTGGTAAATTACTGGCTGGCTGTAGCGTGATGACGCCATCACACTGCAGTCGGTCCCTCATCTATCGAGGGAGATTCCAAATGTGTATGCCTACCTTAAGAGCCCATTCACAATTGTATGTGTGCTCCCACATGCTAAAACATGCTGGCATAGGTGTGAATTGGAACCAAAGAAAGTATAATGAATGCAAAGTTTGTCTATGGAAAGAATATGAATCATAGCAAGAAAAGGGGATAGCAGTTCAAATATCACTACATGGGAGATTAGTAGAAAGATTAGTATGAAAAAAGTGTGAAATGGAGATATGAATACGAAGCACTGACAAAATGTAATTACATTCAGGCAGACTGTGAGCTTGTAATATTCATAAAAGATTAAGTCTCTCATAAGCCATAGAAAAAGATAATAATGATGGAGGAGTGAATTGAAATATTCAGATACTGCTAGATAGGTTATGTTCATAATAGGAAGTACTTCCACATAGTCATATCGTTTTGTGAAAAAAATGGAGTCCAATTTCTAAAAAAACAATATTCTTCAGAAACACTCTGCTAAATGTGCTATCCTGTTCTAAGGGGTGATGAGACGGGGAAGTATAAGGAGAATTAGAAAGTATTAACCAAGAAATAATTTAGCTGAGTAAATATTTCAATAATTCAAGTAGGTAGAAAGGAGCTAGTGATCCCAAAAATAAAGTTTCGATATAGTCAGCACAATAAAGTGGAGGCCTGGTTCACACGTATTCCCTTTACAGCCATTGACATCCATTTTCATGTGAACAGGCCCATTGGATATAGTGTGAATAGCGTGAACGCTGATACGGCTGCTTTGTTTTGTCTGTGTCTCATTGGCCAGACTTTTCCATGACTTCTTTACCTAATAACTACTGTATTTGCAAAAGAAAAAAACTGAAGAATAGAACAAAATGTAATACATCCAAAATGCAATTAATAGATGTAGGGAATATAGTACATGTGAATGAAATTTCAGCTTTATTATTGCTACAGCAATAAAAGATTTATTATAGACTCTTACAAAATTGTTCTCCTCTAAGTGACAGATCTGCAGCTCTGGAATAAAATAATAGACCGTTGCAGTTTATTTTTAAATCAGAAGCTCTATAGGTATGCCTACCTCTCCAAGCCAGTGTCTGTTAAGTTCCTACAGAAGGTTTATAAAAGTCCATCTTCTCTAAATCCAATGTTCAGCTTTAACCAACACATTGTCATCTTATGGTGTGATGAAGATATAGAGAAGTCTAGAACCCCAAGTGTCCCACCAACTGGAAAGCACGGGGAAGGTTCAGTTATGATCTGGGGCAAAGCTGGAAATTGCAGATGTGTTTTTGTGAGGGACACATGAATCAAGCCACATACAAAGTTGTCCTATCTTGGGAAAAACATTTGCTACCTTCTGCTAATGCCCCCCATACATACACATGTTATCCATTTCAGAGGATTGGTATTTTCAGCAGGACAGCCAGAGGAATCAAGGTCTATCCAAAATAGTTCAGAATCAAGAGTCTGTCTTGGCCATCTTCAGATTTGAACCCTACTAAAAACCTCTGCATTGACATCAAGATATGGATGGTTAATGCCCCCCATACATACACAGATTATAGCGTCCGACAGACTAAAAACGATCAATTTATTTCAATCGTACAATCGGAGATTGATTGATGGGAAATAGAATATACTCCACATGGAATAACCAATTTTTTCTTTTTGATCGATTTTTTCTCTTTTTGATCGTCCATGAAATTGATCGTTTAATCGGGCGATTATTTTTTCAATCAGAAGTGCTGTGTACAGAGGGCATGGTCATTTGATGGCAATGAAGTATTAGTATGCAAATGATCAAGAACGATCAAAATCCGTCAGTTACAAAATATTTTGTACTCAATTTGTACTCAACCGATCAAAATTTTCCGACATGTTCGATCATGTTTTGATCGATTTTTTTCACAATTACGATCCAATTAAGTTGATCAGACCATGTGGGCATGCATGAATTTTCAGTCGACCGATCTAAAAATTTATCGTTTTTAATCTGTCAGCCACTAATATCTGTGCATGTATGGGGGCCATAAACCATTGTTCATTGTTTTTCAGAAAGAATGGTATAATGTCCTTCAACAGCAATGTGTAATACTTGTGGAGCGCTAGCCAAGATGCATGAAAGTTATAATTGCAATTCCACTAAATATTAATACTGATTTCTGACTGTTCTTTAGTCAAAACATTATTGTCATTGTGTTTAAATGTCTAAATCTCTGTGGTTGATGCTGGATTCCATGCACAGTACTGACAGATGGGGAGTAGCAAAGGTTTCATTTATACTGATCACAAGGCACATAGTTGATACCTACTGATAAACAATAAATAGAATTGCATGTGTGTACGATAATGACATTCACAGGATGCCTGGCAGGTTTCTTGACAGTGGGAGGTTAACTAGGTTGCAATTAATTTTTATTACCTGCCTTGATAACCTAATTATATACTGCAGGGAGAAATGTATAAAGATATTTTAACAGCAGAGCGCTGTAGCCTGGAGAATGAATACCAGCACAGGGTTAAATAACTGTCTCATCTGTTATTTCTCTTCAAGCATGTAATGTGTAATGTGTGAATTATAATGGGTGATCCATTAGCAGGAATGACTTGGCATAGTAAAAAATTTCTAGGCATGATAATTTGCAAACTTAAAGCAAACCACTCATATAACTGCTCTCATGAAAATGTTACATCAGCGAATCTGAAAAAAATCAACTAGTGCTTGAAAGGACATCTATTAAACTGGTGTTTCTCCACTTTAAACCTGTTTCAAAGTTTTCCGCTGAAAAGCTTTTTTCTTTACAATGTTCCCACAACCCTTCTCTACATCTCCTGAAACTGCTGTGATGATAAGTTCAAGAGCTCTGCAATTAACTCACAAGTCGGTTAGTTGAAATTGCATTTTCCACTCAAGGCTTATACTCAGGTCTTTCAGAACTTTTTGGTAAAACTCGTCTTGTTTTCAGGTTGGCTAATATTCAAATATATATATATTCGGAAAACAATGTTTATGTATGTTTATTTACAAAATAAAAACACTAGATCAATATAGCCAGAATCAAACTTCAGTAAGCTACTTTGAATAGGTAATCACGGAGGTCTAGCGATCAAGATTAACCTCAGTGAAAAACTCAGTGAGTGAAGGAAATTTGTAGCATTCTGTAGAATTTTGTGCTGGTAGCAATGCATGGTAAAGCAACGTAAATGTAAATGCAAATGTTGACAACTATTAGTCCACTCAAAAAAAAAATTTCAGGTTTGATTGATTCGTTTCATTTCCCCCATGGCATCTAATATTCTCCCTATAACATCAACCAGTAGAATCCACTGCAAGGATATGCATAATACAGTTTTTATTTTGGTTAACACCTAACCATCTTACATGTAATGACATGCATTTTCATGTGAACATGCTCATTTTATAAACACTTTGGATATACATTCCCCAATGCACATAAAAACAGATAGATGTGAGTCAGGCCTAAGAGGAAGCTCTGTATTTAGGCATATTAGTAAACAAGTTAAGAATGTCTAAGACGTTCACATTATTCTAAATGGCCTATTAATAAAGTCACATAAAACAAGTTTAAGGCTTGGAAAGTGGAGGTGTCTGCTACGCTTATGAATAGTTTGAATAGTGCCAAAGTGCTCCATGAAATTTAAATTTAAAAGCGATGTTATGTTCGCTGGTTATTTTTCAGATGTTTGTTCCATAGGTTTAACATGGTAGGAATTTGCCATTTTTGGCGAGAGCATACCAAGAGCCTGCACCCAGTCCATCATCAGGCTGCTGACGGTCATCTAGCCTTAATAAGTGAATAAGTAAATATGACTAAAATATTTCAATTAGCTGCCTTTTAAATGTTACTTCTCCATGTCCCTGCCTCTCTGTAGATGCATGTTCTACAGTCAATAGTGGTATAGCAGTAAAGGATGTGGTGGCATTTTGCCACCGGCCACTGTCCCTTAGCCAAGTGTTTTTTAAAGCACTGATGCCAGAGCTAGAAGACCACAAGTAAAAAATGGTGGCAAGCTTCCAGGTCAACATATCCTGTGCCAAGCAGCAGCAAGCCTTTTCACATTCCCTTTTTATAAAACAAATGACTCTACTATTCTTTTTGTCAGTGCCAACACTGGGTGTTTTATAATCCCGTTTGGATGCCATTTAAAATAAAAAGCATGTTTGTACCATTAGTTCCCGTAGCTATCGTCTCTCTTGAAACTACTGTAATAAACAGCAAGACATTTGTGGCACAGTGTTATTTCTCACTGGTTACATATGACATCTATGAGGAGATACATACATGGAATTCATTGTTTACTGAGATTTAATTACAAAGACAAAACAGCTGGCAACAGCAGCATGTACCTCTCATGGGTTTCTGATTAGGTTGGCGATGTCAAAAGAATAAAAAGGGTATCAGACAAGTGGCGGATTCAGAGAAGCATCTAAATATCTCTGGTGTATTATTGTTGGCTGGATATGGTGGCTTCTGGGTATTGCTGGGTAATTTAAAACTACCTGTCTCCACTACGATTTGCAGAAACACGGTAAAATTTTAGTGACCACGTCTTCTGTACGTGTCCAATCCTTTTTGAATAGGCACATTCTCATGTTAACACGTCCCCTTGCTTATCGCATTCTTAAAATAGCACCATGGTGGGACAAGTGCACATCGGTATGTGCCTATTTCTGTAAATCGTAGTGGAGCCCTGGCCTTAGGTAGTAAAAGTACAACACTGTATCGGGGTGCTCACACAGTTGGTCACAAAGACATCGTGGGTAGATCGGAGAGCTCCCACCCTTTATCAACAAGCCTGAGTTGACAATGAATGCTGATTAACTAAATAACTATACTAAGTTAAGGCACCTTTTTTGGCTCAGCTGACGCCTATATTAACACTATATGACTAAATAATTTTATAATATAAATCTATAATTATGTATAAAAGATAATTTTGAGCTAGCCATTTAAAAAGTAGCTTGCGAGCAAGCGATCAAAGTTTGGGCAACTGTTCTACATCTTAGCAACTTGCTATGATTAAGGCCCTGCTGGGCTAAAACGCGTAAGCAGTATTATCCTGGAAACTTTTTTAAATTCAATACATGAAATACATTTGGATCTATTTTGAAGTGCCCACTGCTATCTTTGGATGAGTTTTTGGGATAATCGTTTCATTAAAAAAAATGCCTAATATGGTGAGCTATCACATGTATGAGTATGTTTCCACTGGGCAGCATGGACACGTCCATGACACCCACCCCAGCTGTTGACTCATGGTTTGCAGACAGATTGGCTGTGGTATGTGGGTGCCTTACCACCGCATTGGGGGTAAGGGTCCCTATTTACTTCATTTGGAAAAAACACATCCAAAATGCATTTCCATGTTTCCACATTTTCACATCCCCCGAGTTGTTCACTGATATTTAATGGACGCATATTTTGTAATTGACGGCAATGCAATGACAACCTTGCACTGAAAACAAAGCAGCGTGGGCAGTAGTGGAACCCTTCACGAGGAAAAAGACATTGTGGAAATAAGCCCTTTGTTTGTTAGCTAGTGATAGTAATTCATAATGTCTGTGTCAGGTCTGTGGGTTCCCCGCTTAGCTTAACAGATGGGAGTAAACCATACCTGGGTTGTTAAACTAAAATTGTAATAGTCTGTTCTCTTTTCTGCAATGCACATTTTACACAGTTTATTTTCATAGAAATAAATCAGCTCAAAGTTCAGCATTATAAATGAGGAGAACTTTTCATCATATTTCAGTCATAGCCACTATAAAATGACTTATCTATGTCACAGGAGAGTTAAATTAAAGCAATTAATACTACTGGAATTTTTCATTTCACTATGCCTTTGACAATCATATAGTGACAAAAAAGGATCAAAGCATTTCCTTACACTTGCATGGATGAGCTGTCTTCTAAAAGTAATTGCACTGCACATATCTGTGTAATTAAAGGTCTTGCAATTACAACACAGAACGCTATCTACAAGACATTTAACACTCTAGAGAATTAAATTTTTATAAATACTTAGAACTGAGTCAAATCAAAAGATCATCTGAAGATGCATGGAGAAAGGGAAGTAGTTAGAGAATGGAAGCTGCCATTGGAACCTACCTACAGAGATTCCTATCTCCTGTCTGCAGTAGTGTCAGTTACCTTGAAGCATAATAGATTCAGCTTCTCTGCCCTCCAACTAGTATGTGCAAAGTGTCAGAGACCATGAGTTTCTACTTAAGGCTTCTTGAATATATTTTTGACTTTGTGCTATGTTAACATAGACCTTTCAAAGCAAAGTACTACTGACAGGGACATGTCTCTTCTTTTTTTTGCAACAGTTTTTTTTAACGCATTCAAAGTTTGTGTCAAGCCAAACCCATTCACCAAGTTTTGGATGAAATGGAAATCGATTAGAATTTGTAGTGTTTTTACTGCTGTTAGAGAGATTTTACATCACTTGTCCTTCCTTGCTTGTCTAACAACTGTTGCTGGCAAATTCTCCTAGGAGGTTCTTCTGCAAGGGAGCTCACTGAGAAGCACATGATCAATTTGTCTGCTTTGATTGGCTGATTCTTTTTGCCTACAGAGGAAGCAGGTGACACATGGTCATATGTGTATTTGTTAATCGAAATGATCAAGTGCCTCTCCATAAATTCTCTTGTAGAACTTTTTCTAGGAGAAGTGCAATAGAATTTATCTTTATCATCATTATGGCGGTTGGAAAGTTCTCAACGTGTATAGTGTAAAAGGGCCCTAAATGACTAATTCTGATGAATGTAGAGGGGGGGGGGGGGTGTAGACAGTTGTACTTCTTAATTTCTCATTGACTGCAAACATGGAAGAAGCTAATTTGTCTTCATGTTTTTCATCACATCTTGATAATCAAGATAACACATGTGTACACTATTGATATAGAATAGAGGCTAATCTTTGGAAACATTTCTCAACAATATAGAACTTAAAAATCCAGTTGCATCACTATTGAGGTGTGGTTCACAACTATCAGCCTAGCATTCATGTGCACTCTTTGGATATGCTCAACATGATTTGCCCAACGTGTGTCAAAAACAGATAGGTGTGAACCAGGTCTGAGAGTTTTGGAGAGGAAATGTTCTTCTGATGTCGTATCATTATATTACATGCTACAACCACAACCTATAGTGCTATCCTGGCTGCATTTCTTTAAATGTAGCAAGTTTGGAGTTCAAGTGATAACGTTTATTGGCTAACTGAAGTCGTTGAAAAAGCAAGTTTTCAGGACATCTCAGAACCCTTCATTGTTGGCTAACATGGTACAACAATCTACTATTTTTAAATCAGTGGAACATTTTATGATACTTTGACAAACACTAAAGAATTTTTTATTCTGGTGTTCTGCTTTGACTCTCAAACTAGAAAATAAAAATGAACACAAGCCAAGATTGAAAATCATGAGATAAAAAAATTGTAAACAACCACATCTTGGTGGTGTGGGATTTTACCCTCTACTAGCCACTTCCTTTTTGATATTTGGAGCTAGAAAACACTATGAAGAGGAAAGAAACTTTGACTTCTGACCTCTAGATATTATCTTTGTGATCATCATCATTTTGTATAACATAAGCATATTTTATGATGCCAAATAGCACAACATAGATGGTAGCCTATAATAAAGGATGTGTGCAACAGAGCTGCATAATCCATAGAAAATAAAATGTATCACTTTTCAAGTAAACACTTCCATTGTGCTTCCCTTTAGCCGTTATCAACAAGGTTCCATTTCATAACGATTTTTCAGAGCGTACAGGGGCTCTGTGACAAGCTTTCACAGTATCTTTGCATAAAAGGAACTGAACACAATGACTGCCAGCATGTATATCATCCAAAAAACAGGCTGTGTTCTAACTGGCATTGTTCATGCTATATTGTAAGATTTTCATAAAGATGAATGCATCAGAAAACAAAGATCTCTTGTGTACACCAGAGCTTTGCTATGCACCATTTTCTTCTATCAAAACTGCATTGTAATACAGGAAAAACACCTAGTGGGTTTTTGGGGGGGTCTGTATAGGTCAAACGGCCCTTTCTAAGCATCTTACAGCTGTCAATACAGGTGAAACATTGACACATCATGGGGCAAAGTTAAATACAAATGATTTAAAACAAATAAAGAGCAACTGAACCCATGTAGTAATTCTTTTCTGAAACCATATTTCACAAGTTTTGCAGGACAAATAACATTCATCTCAGTCATTCATCTAACTTCAGGTGAGCCAGGACATCAATGTCTAGAAAGCATGTTATCTACAGTAGATGCCCAGGGATCATAGGAAAACCCTCCATAAATATCAAACTCTTAAGCTGGGCATAGACATTTACCGTATTTTTCGGACTATAAAACGCACCGGACCATAAGACGCACCCAGTTTTTAGAGCTGGAAAACCAGAAAAAAAATGTAATACGTTTTCACATCAATGGGGTTAATGCAATGAATTCAATGAATGCAATATTCAATTCAGGGGTCACTTGCAGCAGTACATTCTCAGCTCAGCGTCCTACTTCACACTGATCGGGAGGAGGAGGAGAGCAGACATCTGCAGTCTTCTCCCTCTCCTCTGATTAGCTGTGACTGTGTCCGTGGAAAGTCCCGAGTGATTGCAGTTACCACGGACACAGAGAGAGGGAAAGATGGCAGTTCATCTCTCTCTCTCTACATTGCCTATGCCAGCAAAGCTCTGCTGACATAGGCAATTATACAGTACAACTGGGAGAGCGGACACCAGCCCGGAATTCCTATAATCGATTCTAATTACAGAATTGATCACACAGTGCACATATCACATCTTTGATTCCTGGCTGATTCCTTCCGCCGATTGATCGGCTTTTCTAATTGGAAATGATGTCATTTGGGTGTGACACCACAGAAAAAGGAAAGTGGGTTGTGGCATTCATTAATTGATCACTGGAAACGATGGCATGGCTTACATAACATCACTCACTATGTGCAATTTAGGGTCAAATTGATTTATTGATCACTTCATGCATGCATCAATTTGTGATCAATCGATTGTGACAATTGATCATGGTGGTCGTTCTCACAGAAATCGTTTGGAAAATTCTAGGTATGGGTGAGCAGGTGACTAATTCTTTTAACATGATTCAACACACACAAGTGTTGAGCTTGAATATTCGAACTGCGGCGAATATCAGCTATTCGAGAATTCGCAAATTTCAAGAATATGGCGGCGGATATTCACAATTTTGAATATTCGCCATTGGGATGCTTAAAGGCATGGAAATAAATAGCACATGTGACCATTCATTTTGAAGGTTATTGCAAGGTGATTGTAATTGTGCAATTGAATAAAATTAAATATTAGTAGAATTATTCACAAAATATCGCGAATTTGAATATTGCCTATGCTGCTCATGACTACTCATAATTGGTCGATTACAGTCACATGGCACCAGTAAATAATCCAGCTCAGTGTAAGCTCAAACGTTAGGTTGAAGCTAAGAAAGAGTTTTCTTTCCCAAGTTTTAAGAAAGTGGTGGACGAGCATTGAAAGTTGAATGTATGGTGCTGGAGCAGGAATGAATAGGGTATGTTAAGAGACCTTTACATTGCCCTGCATGGGCAAAGGCATAGGTTAAAGCTTGATTGCTACAGAGAATGTATTGTTCTAGAATGGCAGCTACTTTACATCCTAACAGCTCTGCCAGCTCCATTCAGTGAAAAGGTTATTATTAAAAAAAATCTGTCTAGTATGCCTCACTATAGGAAACCAAGCAATTCGTTTAAATTTCAATAAAAAAAGGTGTCATGTTGCCAACCTTGTCTGACCCCTTTGAAAACCATCCCTGGACTGCCCCTTTGATACATTTATTTGGGCATTCCAGAAGACGTGAACAGCACCTAGACATAAACAGCATGAAGCCAGAAATATATAGCAATTTATCAGCGCTGGAGAAAAGCCAAGTCAAATGATTTCAGCAAGCTCCACACACGGCTGAAATTAAAAAACACCGGCAATCTGAGTGCAGGATTGTTGCTTTGGGCTAAAATTGTGCTAATAACCAAAACTCTGAGAAGGATTTGGTTTCATTAACTAAGCAGTGCTCCCAGCATGGAGCTGAGTGTGTGAGACAGGAAACTGTAAATTATGATCTCTGGGTCCATATGTACACATGTTCCTGTTTTAAACATTCATTAAATAGGCTCCTGAGCTGGGCCGTTGCACAGAAGGGAGAAGGCAGTCCCTCTGGTCCGGTCTAGAATGTAATGTGCTAGCTTTATAAATCTGAGCTTGTTCGTTTGAACAGCAAGGCCTTTCTATGTGCCAGAATAGGCCTCGTGCTGTCATCTAATTTAGGTCACACTTCTATCATTGTGCATTCTATGCTACTGATATAATGTAAATTAAAATACTTTCTTTACTCCCAAAGCTTGGCAGCACTGGGAAAAATTCAACCCCTTCAGGATTTTGCTGTTGTTCATGAGATTGGATACTATTCATTATATCCTTATTTTTCAGGTATAACAGGGACTTAAGGCCCCCATACACGTAGTGAGCCATGGCAGATTTTTTGGCCGACCAATGTGCGGCCAAATTTGCTGCTGAACGACGCCGGCGGATCACGCGTGCCCACGTGGGAATGGATATGTCCGTAAATCTCTGGCCGGTGCCATTAGTTTGAATGGGGTGCCCACCGATACTCTGAATGACGGGGTGCAACATGATGATGTCATCACGTTGCACTCCATCACTCGTGTATTGGCCCCGGCTCATCCGATGTATGGGGGCCTTAACCTACAAGAAAAATCAAGTAATAATAAAAAGAAATTGTACAGAGAATCTAACTTTTCTCTATGTGGTAAGGTCACTCCCTATCGAAGAACAGATGGACAAGGCATTTTAACCATACCTGCATTAGGAGACAGTAGGCCAACATGAAAAATCTACATCACAATGTTTACCTTTATGGAAACAAATGCTGTATGGGGCAGAAAATCTATTTATCTATTATCTGGGTTTTTTTATCATAGAATGGTCACCATTTCCCTTGTGTTGAACAAAATCACTATCCCTCCTCCTCAATCTGTTGCAAAGACCTATCTACAAAGTTACAAATTATATCATAATAATGCAAAGTTTTGGAGGTTGGATAAAAATTTTAGCGAGCCAAAACAACAAAAAAATATGTTGGTCTGGTGGTGAAAAAGAACTTGATGACACTTGACACCGTCCACATAGCAGAAGGCATGGCAAGAGTAGGTTCTTTGTCTACATATGTTATATTGGAAGACACCCATGTTTTTCCTCTCAGGATGCTAGGAGTTAGCCATATGCTAACTAGAGCATATTTATCCCTATAGAGGATGGATTTGAACTAGAAGTCACAGTTGGGAAACATGCCATCTTCCTTCCTCTAAAATAGGAGCCTGGGGCATTTTCAGATATTTGCTAGTGTCCTTGAAAAGGAGAGTCATCATCATATTTTGCTTAAATTAAAACCTTCAGATACATAATTAATATCAATCTATGGGGAAATAGTGTAGATTTTTAACTACCGGTAGCTAATTCTGAGTATTTTTGGCTGTAGAACCGTTGTGCTGTATAGTATATGGAGCCCATTTAATGTTTAACATGTGTAAGGTCAATTGTAGAGCACCTCCATTTTTACCGCTTAATATTAAATTAATCAGATCGGTAAAAAATCGACATTGAGGTTCCATTTTCACCATTAACACAAATAAACTACTTCTGAGCACAAGGGAGGAAATAGTCAGAGTTTGTTTCCTGTCTATAAATATTCTGTCATAACTGAACTCACGAAAGACAAATGACAATAAATGCACAGAGCGGGTTATTTATAAATCTTTAGCTTTTTTCCAAAAATATATTTTTCTTGAAATGTTTTTGTTGTTTTGTTTGGTATAGCAATTAGTAAGGCGTCTGTAGTAGAGCAGAGATTATTTCAGCATTAACAGATATCTCCTCTAAAGTCATTGCTAGGCATACTTTACCTCAGAGCAGAAATTGTTTATAATAACATTATACATTTTGTCATAATTTGATGCATGTTGTTCTCATGTGCCATATATTTCATTAACCGAGATTGTGCAGACATAGCTACACAAGGGTAAAGGTTTAGGAAAGGCCCGAGGGCACAATCAGATTGGCAGCTTCACCATCAAGGGATTATATAGGGTCAAGTCACTAGGCAGGCTAAGAGTCAGAACCAGGTAGTCAGCGAAGATGATGCATCACAATCTGACAAACTGAAGAGGCAGAAATAAAGTTTAGAGATGGAAAAGGCACTTGAATGAAAAAGACAACTAGCTCTGTAAGAGGAGAACATTATATCAAGAAATCTTTTAGAAACATTGTATGGCCCACATCGTCTGAAAAGAATCTTTCTGTCCCATTGGTTTCTAACCAATCCCTGCACAAATCGTGTCTAGCACATTTCACCCAAATCTGCTAAGAGGACTCTGAAGTCTCTTGTACATCTTCTATGTTTACCTGGACATGAATCAGAAGATGGTGTATCTTTCTTTCTACCAATGAGGATAGAATAGATCAGTCCATATCATTAAATTGGAATATCTAGTAAATAGCTAAAAGAATGCTGTAGTTACCAAAGTATTTGGCGTTTTGGCCATACTTACAGTTGTACGTTATGATCATACCACCCAGATTTCTGGAATGGTAAAGAAGGGAAAATATAAAGGCAAAGGCCCTAACCTTTCCATGACCCAAGTTACAACAGACCATGCGCAGTATGACCTATATGCAGTAGAATACTTAAAAAAGTACATAATGGGTACATATGTCAACTATGGGTATAAACAACTATGGCCATACACAGATTTTCCCGTTCCACTGAGCAGTAGCAGCAGTTTAAATATTTGTGTAATTGGATAATTTAAAAAAGGATTCATTTTAAGTATCTGATTTGGTTTTTTAGGTGTTTCAATCAATTTGTATCCAATCAGATGTTGTATCATGTGCACATTTGTATTTGTATTTAAATATATGGCAAGCTTGAGTAGGGAAGATTGGCATTGGATAGGGTCCCAAAAAAAGGACAGCCCTGCAAAAATGAGTTGCATTTGTCAGGTATGGTGTCAGTAACGCTGCATCAGTCTGCTTTGGTGCTTAGTGTACCACTTTGACTGTTTCTTACGCCAGATTCCTGCTTATTGGACACCAGTTATGGCTGAAGGCATAACATAGTTGCATTATCTGTAGAGCCTGACAGTCAGTTTAAAGTCCCAATTTGTGTACCAGAAACTCTTGGTATTCTGGTAAGGGTGTCACAAACGATAGAGGGTTTTAATCCCATATCTCATGGTATTTATATTGTATTCTAAAGGGATGTTGGCTAACCTAAGACACTATAGGTATAATTAACCGATTTGTTTTAAACACATTTTTCATTAACAAACAGCAGAATCACAAAATCTAATACTCTATTCTGCACTTGATAGCTCATATATCTTATGTGGGACAAAAAGCTCTTCCTCTTGTTTCTTAAACTCAACTCTCATATATTAATAGATGAATATTTGATGCTTTGATTTCCTCCAGTATTCTAAGTGCATAGCAATAAGAACTGACTTCAATGAATCTTACAGTCAGCTATGCAAATGGCAGCTGCACTTGGTCCTTTCCGTCCTGTATAATTAAAACTAATACCAACTGAAACAAAGCAGTCGAAGCCCATGACAATTTCAGCCTTAGAATCCCAACATTGAAGAGATATTTACACAGCTTTATAACCAGCTGTCTATAAAATAAGAGCAGACTGGCAGGATGCAGCTGTTTGTCTTTCTGTACAGAAGCCATAAGCTGATGGGTAACGGAGAAAAGAATGTATTGGGAAGTGATAAATAGCACACACTATATAGCACATATGAAACATACATGTACACTATTAGTGCCATAAATGATATACTACAAATTTGGTAAGAAGCAGAGGTCTGTTTAATACACTCATCATGCTTGCACTTGAATGAGAAGTGACCTCAATGCTGCGCTATACCATCACAGTTCATTTAATAAGCTTCTAAACACCAACTGTGCCTGTCACCACAAAGGTGTCTACATATATATCCATATTTTAGAAAGACTTGTTTCATGTTCAATGCATAGACAAGCCTTCCTGGCCTTTGTGAAATACTCGTGCAATCATATACTAGCCACTTTGGCTAAGAGGCTGTTGCTTTGCCGCAATAATTGGACTAAAAGGTATTGGGCCCGTATCAAACATATACATTTTTACTCTTGTTGGCCAATGCATGTTTAGCATATCCAAAAAGTTATTATTTCTAATTTCTAAATGCATAACAACATATGAAAGTGACTAGTGTTGAACCATACATTTTACTGGTGGTTTCAGTCCTATCATATGTGTATATATATATATATATATATATATATATATATATATATATATATATATATATATATTGTACAGGACCGCTGGGATAGGTCCTGCCAGAGAGGCATATTTCCCCTTCTTGCAGGTCAAGATCCCATTGAGTGGTGTATCCTAAAAGAAGAATGGGATAATATTGCTCTGCAACAGTTGGTGGCTGAATAGTTTTTATTTAATTTTTGTTATAGGGCCCTGGACTCAGGAATGGGAAGGAAGGAACTGGGTGGGCCTTCTTATTCCCCCAGGTACACTCAAAACGTTTACACCTTGCAGGTCAGTGGGGAGCTGGTTGTGTCTCCACATAAGGTGCTGAGACAAGTGTGTCACAGTGTGAGGAGACCATGGGCTAACTAAGCAGTGAATATGGGGAGGGGGGCTCACAAAGAGTGTAGGCCTGTGCTTGCTGGTAGACCGGTGATCTGATTTTCCTGATGCCAAGGATAATCATTTATGTTGAGTTATAAAAACCAAGAAGCTTTACATTTGCTTAATAATTTTTGTTCCTATTGGATATATACACAAACATGCATACACAACCACACATATACACACAGACAACTAGAACATTTTGATTATCAACATTAGGAACTTAAAAAAAAAGACTTGTTCTACAAAACAGAGCACTCGCGCTTACGCTTGCACTCAGAACCTTGGTAGTGAGCAGGAACTTTCCCTATAATTGGGTCTTACAACGTTATCATTTTAATATGGAAATACTTAATTGTTTAATTGACCTTAAAATGTTTGTGGCAGCACAAATAATGATGGCAGCTATTACAATAGTTACCTTTTCATTTGTGACATTCATAATATCTGAAAAAGGTAAAGTATAGTGGAAAAGTATTGGACTTTTTGAATATGGGTGGTTTGAGTCCCCATCTTAACAACCAATATTCATTTTCCCATACAGAAATACAGATATCAGAGAATACAATTTCCAACTTCGTTTAAGTCATAGAACATGCTGTATCCTCTCATTTAAGAAAACTTTTCTTTATTCCCTTGGAACTACTTTTCATATGGCTGAACTTTACTCCAGCAAGTTTAGAACGCACTGATCTGAAACAAAAGTGCCACTTTCAGATGTCTGCATTCTTGATTTTCCTCTGCAGCTCCCAAAAGTTAAATTAACAAGATAAAAAAAGCCAAAACTTTTTTTCTAGTTCTAGAGGGACATCACCTTTTAACAAAGTAACCATTTGGGTTATATCTAGGAGTTTATTCATCTTAGCAGTCATTCCAGTGAAATAAGGAAAGCTTTACAAAACAAGAAGTACACATTAGTCATCCCTTCTATTTTTAAACATTCACATTGTGCAAGGAGGAAGAAACTTTCCAGTTTACATTACAAGGTCTGCAAGGAACTGGCCTGTCCATGCTTTTTAACCATCATTAAAAAAATACCTGACCTGATATTATGCCATCTGCTTAATGTATTCCCAGTGTGTCACTGAAAACACATCAGATCTTTGTTCTTAAAGGGAAATATGGCATATCCTGTTAGTAAGTTAACATTTCCCTTTACAGACTGAGCCATCTATGGATTTCAAAGGTGGGCAACATCACTTTTGAGAATAATATGTTACGTAGTGTAGGGCGTATTACTACCTCTTTGGTGGTAACAGGCCCCACTTATTGAGAGCAGCCCTCAGAGAACCAACATTGAAAACAAAATAACAACACATTAATGGGAAGGCTTATTCCCACATCTTTTATGAAGCTGGTGGAAACTAGTACTTAGACATTACCCTTTCTTTTAACTCTGCCCATACCGCACCATTTAATATGGGTGAATGAAGCAAAGGTTAAAGCTTCAGTATGTAAAAATGACATATGTAAAACTAAAGCCTGCCATAGACACCTTGATCTATGGCAGACCTTTAGCAGACTGATTACAGCGTGGTGACGACACCACGCTGTGAGCAGTCTGCTGAATGTCGGACAGGAATCCTGTGTGTTCCACTGACACACAGGATTCCTGTCAGACTGAAGCCAATTACCTCAGAGGGGGAGGAGATTCCCCCTCTGATTTAACAGCGTTAACAGCCTGCAGCTGTCAGTCGTACAGAAAAAGAACCGGCATGTCAGATCCGTGTGCGATCCGTCCTGCCGGCTTTTTTTCAACATAATTCAAGGTAGGCAACATAATTCAAGGTAGGCTGCCCGTCTATGGGGGGCTTTAAGTTTGACTTACCTCTGAGCTGGTATGATGGTGGTTTAGCACCTAAATCCTAAAATAATATACTTACCTGCTGTTGTCTGGAATCGTATGAGCGCATTTCTAGTGCCGGCATTTCTAGTGCCATTCATGAAATCCTCATTTTCTGGTGGTAGGCCCACTTTAACATGGAGGTCTGGGGTAACAGAGAATAGCAGCGGGCTTGCGCAGCATATGTAAGTTATGACAATCACAGTTCGGACAGAAGTTGTTTTGTAACAAACTCTGGACAAGCTGGGTTCATCCCAAATGCTAGGCGGTTTAAGGTACATTTAAATGGGCAGTCCTGTCTGCGACCACTTGTACACTTGTGCAGGTACTCAGAGGGCATTTAGATAACCGCCCTATGACAGGCCTATCGGGCAGAAGCCCAAAACCGACCGGTAAATGCTTCATGCTGCATTAAGAAACACCTATGTAAATGAGCCATAGTTAGAGAACTACAAATAAATCAGCTGAATTAAATAGAACATGTGCTTCTCCAAAACTTCTCATGTAATAAAATGTCCCCCGGGGAACTTACAATTCCAACTAAGGATCCAAATGTGCAGTTGGCACATTCAATGCAACAATATAGTATAAAGTATATTAATTCTGTAAGTAACATAGTGAATTTTTGTGGTTGGGCTTTACCAAGTCATATACACACTAGTTAGATAAAGGTCCCACACTTTTCTAGTAGACAGGAGACACTGAGAATTACTTATGATTCAGGAGCCCAGAGGACCATTTTACACTAGCCGTGTTGCAACTTCTGTGCGGTACAAGTTTCCAAGTTTCCATAGTTATTGTGAACAACCTACAGCATTTTTGCACACAGCACAAGCATCTCCCATGCACTTATGTAGGAGTGTTGTACAGCAGTGCAATGCGGTAACGCATGGTTTCACAAATCAGCTGCAACGTCCTAAAAGAAATGGTGTTTATTTTAAGCAAACACCTACTTAAAGCTCCATTGGTTATCATTGAAGTGATTCTATCTATGTGTTATGATATGGGTTTAATAATAAAAAATCCCTACCTTTTCTACCCTATTTTATCTACCTGTTATCTTATTACCACTAACTACATTACAAACTCTGCATCAAAGGGTTTTCAATAACTTTGCAAAATCATCACATTTTATATGATAATGCTTCTGTTTACTAAAGCCCCCCCCATACACCTTTAGATTCCTCCATACAATTTCCATGAGACCTACCAACAACTATGTAGTATAGTGGCCTCCCTGATAAAATACATAGTGATTGGAAGGTGTAGAAAGGTCCTCATATTACATGGTTTTGGTAGAAGAAAAGTTGGTTGTACAGAAATTGCATGGTAATTGTATGTGGTGTATGGGGGACTCTATAGACTGCGAATTTGTTAGGCCCCCCATATAATGTTAGATCACTCCATACAATTTCCATTAGATCGACCAACAACTATGTAGTGCCGAGTCCTCCCTGATAGAATACATAGTGATTGGAAGGTTTAAATAGGTCCTCATATTACATGGTTTACAAAATGTGATTGTACAGAAATTGTATGGTAAGATTGTTAGGTGTATGGGGGCCTTTACGATTTCCTATTTTAGTATAAAAGCTTTGTCAAATTTGCAAATAAATACTTGCCTCTGTATAAAGGTGGGTGTTCTACATGCAGTGGCGACTGAACTACCTCTTCAGATGTTCTATAAATACTAAACACCCACAGCTCTCAAAAAAAAAATAAAACAAATAGAATCATATATCGTATGCAAGAGGTTTCTGATCAATGAGTATCTCACCAATGGATATATATATATATATATATATATATATATATATATATATATGTGTATATATATGTGTATACTATCAGAACTATAATATCTTTATTCTTTGTCCACTCAAAAGCATTTTATAAATATTTATTCTATCCTCCTACTGTTCAAACTGCAATAGCCCTTTTCAACTCCCTCTGATTTCCACGACTTCCTTCATGAGCTTTTATCAGTGAATTAACCTTTTGTCCTAAGCCAACTTGCAATGCAAAGAAGTCATGAAATATGTAAAATGTACAATGGATCCACTGAATGTAGATGCTGACATACTGTATGTCAGGAGACACCCAGCTGCTCATATTGCAATGAGTGTGAATGACTGTGCACAGGACTCTAGTAGGAGTAAGAACACATATTTGTCTTAGTAACAGACTGTAGCTGTCTATGTGTTATTCCACTGAGAGCTAAGTCAAGTTTTGTTCACGTGGTCATAAAATGTAAGAAGACGCAAGAAGAGAATGTTCCAAAACTGAGCATGAATATTAATGTGTGTGCAAGCAGGTTGTGCTGTCAGCTGCAATTATAGTGGAGCTCCGGCAAGGCCCAGGGAGAATAGGAGGGTTAACAGGAAATCCGAAATACAACTCAATGTAAAATGTTTACATTTCTCCTGTCTCTCGAGTTTTTCACTCTGAACACTCTAAAATGTGTGCTCTAATAACACAAAACACAGAGAGAAAGCTGCCTCGTTTACAGTTCCTGATGACAATTAGCAGAGCCTTTGCTCTGGGTCGACATTTACTCTTCTGCTTCACATAATCCAGCTTTAAGTATTAAAACACTACATGTCACTGAACACATCATTAATGGTACTACCCTTTGCTGGTTCCAAATTAAGTCATATCATTCTCTATGGCAATAGAAAGTGTAAGTAACCTCTGGCATCTACCAGACCTGCAATTAGCTTGTTCACAACATAACCTGAGTACTCTGGAATTCTAATTAGGCTGCATTATGTTACAGAGTTTCCATAATATATCTTAAGCTGAGCATAGACGTCTCGATCTGCGGCCATTTTCGCCGCAGATCGACCACCTAGTGCACTCTGGGCTTTTAATCTGCAGTGAAATCCGACGCAAATCTAATGCTTAAGAGCTAATTTCGCCCATAAATTGGCCTGGAAATTGATCAAAGAATTTACAGACATGTCAGTAAATTTTCGATCAATTGCATTACTTTGGGACCGATTCTCTGCAAGACCGGTCGTGCGTGATGACGTCATCACACACACTCGATCTGCAGAAGGTTTGAGGATAAAACGAGACGTCTATGGTCTGCTTTAGAAATGTCCCTGGATATAAGTTATAGATTCAAGTACTACCATTACTGTTGGTTGCGCTTGCTGATAGTAATAAAGTTCTGCTTCTGATATGACGGTAGATATACCTATTGAAAGCACAGCCTGCTAAATCATATTACGTTTTGATTAAGGCTAAATTCACACCAGAGGTCGGAAATGTGCCACCTGCTTGATGTCCCAGGAACTTTGTTTGGCGGTTGTTCTTAGTGACAATATGGAAGCAATGTCCTGGTGAATGACCAGCCTGCTCCACAAATTGCATGGCATCCTGAAACCAGCCTTATTGGACCAGCCCTTATTTACTGTTTTTTTTTCTAAGGTTCTACTACCTTTTTTTGTGGAAGGGTTGTGGGTACATTTCAAAAGAATAAGCATTGCTCTAGCATATTAAGTTATTTCGGAATGTTTTCAAGTTGAAATTTAGACTTCATTTGAACTCCATTTATTAAAAAACAACATGTTCATACGTGATTTTCGATGTCTGGGGTTTGATGCCTGTATTTTGTGTTTTAATCATGTTAAATACATTATGTATTTTATTTTGTAGACCAAATTAAAGCCCCCACCCCCAGTGAATTATATATTTAACTTAATCTTTAATTAGTCTTTATGTATATGGGGATGAGGCGTTTTAACAAATTCTCTTACTGATTCCATTTGCCCACCATCTAAATCTTTTTTGTACCTTTCTCTACTTCTCCAGCTGTTTGGTGATGATACCTTATTCAGGTACTTTGCAAATACCAAATTAACTAGTGGCAATTCAATGACCTAGAGATGGTGGAGTTAAACCCGGAGACTCAGTCTATTTTTGGGCCAAGGCCACGATATAATATTGCTTTTATCTTTAATGTAAGTTAGATTTTATATTATGTTTATGTGCACTCAGCAGTTCTAAAATAAACTAGTAGATTTCAGTCAAAATACACAGGGAGCAGAGCTAAGATGCCCCAGGTCTTTAGCTGTCATCCAGACAGTGCTGTTCTACATCATGCCACCCACAGTGCCCCTGATGGCAAAATCCTAAAAAGATTTTCTTTGTTATGTGATCAATGACAAAATAAACTCAATGCTAACCATTGTAGTTTTTCTGTCTATTCTTATGAAAAAGAAGCTGAACAGTAAAGTTAAACACAGAAAGGTAAAAAAAATTCTTAGCACAGCAACAGTCCAGCATGTAATAAACATGAGAAGATACACAAGCCCCTTTCTACTACCCACCCATATTGCAGTATAATATGCATATATAGGGAAAAAATCGTGGGGAGGTGTCGTTAGACCCTCACCGCGAAGTACATTCCTGCGGCAAAGCAGAGGCTGGGGGACTTTAAAGGACACCTCAGGTATAAGCAAATAATAAATAATGAAAGGTGAGTCAGGGTGTATAAATAGTAAAGACAAACCAAGGAGTAGTTTACTTGGGGTAATCTAATGTATCACCCCAAGAATGAATGTGAATACAAAGATAACAAAATTAACAGTTTACATAGTTGAAAAGAATAGATAGCATAAATCATAAACTGCGCTAGCTGCTGGTTCGACGCGTAATGGGATGGGACGTCTGGAGTCCGTCTCCTGGGGATGAACGAGGAGGAATAGGCCTAGGACGATGGCGAAGACTGTCCCGACGTTTCGTTGGGGTGACTTCATCAGGGGAAATCAGCCCGCCATAGGTCAATTTTGGGTAGCCTAGAAATGGTATATGTTGGTTAGTGGGGTATGTATAGCCCAGGTGGTGAAGATGGTAAGAAGAGGTAATTCAACTTACTAGGCTTAGTGGGGTAACAATTAGTGTTGAATTGATGGGGCAAATAGCAAGCCCGGGTATTGGAACGGGAGGCCCCCCTTCCGCAGGCGGCAAACGTCCACTCGCCAAAGGCACCTAAAGGTAGGTAATTAGATGTCAAGAAGGTGATGTCTCACCTTTCATTATTTATTATTTGCTTATACCTGAGGCTTTGGCAGAGGGAATGTACTTCGCGGTGAGGGTCTAACGACACCTCCCCACGATTTTTTCCCTATATATTTTGTTTTTGGGATGCCGGTCACCTCACGGTATTAGAGCGAGAGACTACCTTTCTCTATAGTATAATATGCATAATTATAGAAAGGTACAAAAAAAAGACTAGTTGCCTCCCTGTGTTTGCGCAGCATACATGCAGTCTCTGCCTCTGATTGGAGAGAGGAGAGAAAATGGGAAACAATGTTTTCACCTCCCCTTCCCTCCTCCCCTCTCCCCACCAATACCGAAAATGTTTCCTATCTTGTATATATATATATATTTGCACATCTAGAGACTAAAATCCTTGCACATTCTTCTTTGCAAAACAGCTCCAGCTCAGTCAGATTAGATGGTCATTAGCAGTTTTCAGATCTTGCCACAGATTCTCAATTGGATTTAGATCTAGACTTTGACTGAGCCATTCTAACACATGGATATGTTTTGTTTTTGTTGCCCTGGCTTTATGTTTGGGGTCGCTGTCCTGCTGGAAGGTGAACCTCTGCCCCAGTCTCAAGTCTTTTGCAGACCCCAATAGGTTTTCTTCCAAGATTGCCCTGTATTTGGCTCCATCCATCTTCCCATCAACTCTGACTAGAGATCACTAATTCTCAATTTTTTTTAATTTGAATATTGCCTATGCTACTCACTACACAAGACCTGCTCTCTCTGTGCACACGATGACCTGCATGCATGCTGTCTCTGCCTCTGGTTGGCAGTCAGCAACCTTCTCAGTCAGTATTGGCCACAAGGGATGGGGAGGTTATGTCTGTGTGATGACACCACGACTTGTTGACTTGACCACAACTTTAGTGATAGATGATTTGACTTAACAAAATCATAAGTCATTAAAGTATATATATATATATATATATATATATATATATCCTGGACCTACTTTATAAAAGCTAGAGAAAATATATACCCAAATTGTGATTAACATGAAACATCAAATAATGCTTTTTACAATATAACCAAAACTATAAAGAAAAAAAAATACCCGGGAATAAAATGGTTACTATAGATACCATGCTCATCTTAATTTAGTCTACATAATAGAGACAATTGTTCTAAACAGCTTTTATTTTTGCATCACCCTATTTATTTTGAACGCTCTTGAAAATACTCCTGGGCACATTGTCTGATCGCCTGCGATATTACCTTATTAAAATGTTCCAATGTCGACAAACTTATTTAACTCGCTGCTGAGTACTATTATCTAACCTGAATCCAAGTATATATATTACATATCTTTAGCAGCTACTCAGTATGCATAGCTTACAAGAGTGCGGAGGAAATGGGAAATCATTCATACTTTCACACTCTAATTTATACTGCAAATTACACGAGGAAGGACGCAAAAGAACAGGGTGTCCTTCTCCACGACAAATGCATGTGGAAAATACAGACAACTTCCCTACAGGGCTGGTTAAGGCTAATAAAGTAAGGAAATTACTATTATTCAATGATTCATTGTACAGAACAGGGACATTCAGCTTAGAAGGCAGCGCACAACAACCCAAGAGTTACTCAAGGTTAAACATCCACTTGCAGCTTCCACATCTAGCTTTAACCTTAACAGGGGGAAAAAATGAAAACATGTCCGTCCACAAATATGTCCGTCCACAAAAACTGCTGAAAACAATATATTAAATAGCACAGGGTTAAATGCTTAATGATGACATTTACAAGCAATTGCATGCAAACATAGTCTACATTAGGATAGCAACTCTGGTCTAAATTCTGTAGAAGGGCAGCAAAAATGCTTTAGTTATTTTCATTATTATTATTATTATTATCAACATTTATTTCTATAGCGCCAACATATTACCCAACGCTTTTCAATAAATAATTAGCAGGGTAACCAAGAATGTTATGCACTTCACAGGGGAAAATATTTCATGAACAGCTTGCGTGCAAATTTAGAAGTAGGGAAGGCTGTCTTTAGTTTACAGTGGGGAACTGGCAATGTGGACAACACTGTTTGGGTTTTAACATGCAGCAGAGGCACTGTGTGGTCAGCTGGGCACAAAGTGATATAAAACACTGAATTTCTGGTAAGAAAAGGCATGCCATATTTTTCCCTTATAGGATGCACTTTTTGAACAATCGGTTGAAGAAGGAGATTGCACAGAAAAGTGAGGATTTTATCTAATTCTCTGTATAGAAGAAGTCTGGGAGAATGCAATGCAGCACTAGACACCTATATTAAAGTGTGAAACATGCAAGTACCCTGACAAGGAACAAGCTGTCAGGAGAGCAGGGGTCATCAGACTACTGACCCCACCTATTCAATATGAAGCTTTGGGTATACAGGTTCCATTGCTAAATTGCAATAAATGGCAAGTGCACAAGCTCCTCTACTTCCTGTAGCTTCTGATTGGCTCGCATGCCAGGGGTGGGTGGGGGCATTGCGTTCCATTAGAATAGGGAGAAGGTAAACTGACAACACTGAGAGCCAATAGGCTGAAATTCTCTCCTCTAACAGCGTGCATGCCCACAGAGAGGGCTTCAAGTGCCATTTTTGGCATGTGTGCCATAGGTTCTCCATCACTGATCTAGGCCAGCGGTCCGCAAACTTTTGAAGCTGACAGGGGAGGGGGTGATCTGGATAATGCAGAGCAAGGAGCAACACCAAAGATCTCATGTAAGGCTTCTTGCTCTAGCCCCTCCTTAATCGCCCTCCGACTTGACCCCCCCACGTCGGCGGACCCCTGCAGCCTTGTGCATACACCCCCTAGCCCTTATGCTGGGAGGAGAGCTCTTCCTTCCAATGTATTACGCTAGTGACAGTAAGAGAGGAGGTATGCAAAATGTGCTAGAGCAAACCTAAAAGTGGATATATACTTAAAATCTAAATCTTAAAGAATAGGTCAAATGAAAGTTTGACTAACCTCTGAGCTGGTATGATGGTGGCATAGCACTCCACAATCCTTAAAAAATATACCTACCTGCTGTTCCCTGGAATCATCTGAAAGATTCCATGTTTATTTTCCAGGCTTCAAGGGGTCAACACAGGGTGCAATATTGCGACACTTCTAGTGTCATTAATGAAAATGAATGAATTTATTGCGGTAGGTCTGCTTTAAGAGCCTCTGATCAAGGCTTTCCGCGATAATGTATTGTAGATTGTATATTTTGAAATTGCTGTTTGGCTTTGGTGGCGTTAAATGATCTCTTTTCCATAATAAAAAAAAACGGCTTTTTCGCTCACAACTATCAAGAAGTACAAACTCTTCCCTTGTTTTTGCTGGCCTACTTTTTTGAATGTTTTATTAGACATGTTCCACTTAAACCCTACCTGTTTATATACATTCTCCTACCTGATGTGTGTGCACTGGAATGGTGACATTGCTTCTCATTAAATAACATTTCAGGGGGGATTCATTTTATTTTTACTCATCTATTCTGCATAAAAGGGAACAGGACTTTCACACTCAATCACCACAAGAAAAGTCAACTTGGATAAAGCAAGCAGTCAGTTTTGTCACACAGGCTGATAGGAAAATGCTCACAATTGCTTACTTATCATATTCCAGTTATACAAGTCATACACTATAATTTCAACCTTAATCACTTCTGACAGGATTCTGATGAAAACCTTGTGTCACATGAGTCAACATCACCATAAGAAAAGTAAAAGAACTTCTGTTTTCCATCTGACATTCCTGTCAGTAAAAAAGCATCTGTCAATTGGGATACGACATAGAACGGCACTGCAAACCTAAAGAGGAATAACAAATATGGCAAATATTTTATCATCTGAAGGCTTTGTAACGTTCACCAGCCACTCTTGTAATTTTTATATCTAGCACTTGACAATCACAGAATATGCCATTTGCCTCTAGATATGTAATAATTGTGATTAAGGCAAAAGCAGGCAGTCCCCAGGTTACATATGCAATAGGTACTGTAGGTTTGAATGTTAAGTTAGTTAAATTAGTATGCAAGTCAAATACAGCGTGGAGAAATGTTTCTTATTTTATTAAATATAATTCGCTGTGGCTGGGTCCCAGTGCATATGGGTCATGGGTTACCACTATAAGGTGTTCCCAGACTCCTACTGAGAATGAATAGGGTGAAGCACCCATAACTGCCTCATAATGGTGTCTGTCTTTCCTCTGTATAGTTTCACACTTTCTATTTTCCCATTTCCATTGAAAGAAAAGATGAAAGAAAATAATCCAAGAATACCAGCTATCCCAGTGGCATCTGTCAAAAGCTGGCCATAGACATTTAGAATCTTCTTAGATTCTCCTGCAGATCGACCGTGGGTTCGGTCATGCAGAGAATTGGCCGCGCAACCCTTGTGTGTTGGCACTTTGGATGGAGACCAGCAATCCTTCTAAAATTTACAGACATGTCCGTTAATTCTTAGAACGATTTCCTGGTTCCCAGAATGATTTAAGCAGGGTACAGACCTGCAGATATGGGTCCAATCGATGGTCGTTTCGAGCGCCGTGCGCGCTCATGGGCATCTATTTGACCCATATAATCTGCCCCTATAGCTGTTTTCGAGCAGGACAAATCAATCAGAACAGCCTTATCGGACATGACCGTTAATACGGCGATGTCCGATGCTTTGCCTGGGTCTCCAAGCAAAGCACAGCTGAGGAGGAGAAGCCAGGGAGAGGCATTTCTGCTCTCCCCGGCTTCTCCGATATCGGGCAGCAGCGTGATGACGTCATCACACTGCTGCAGGGTACATCGGTCGGCTCAAATATCAACCGGTTGATCGTTGATCGTTGGCAAATCTAAGGGCACCAATACACCTTTAGATTTCTCTGTCAGATTTCCTTTAGATCTCCTTTTGTTTTGCCAAAACCATGTAATATGAGGGACTTTCTAAACAATCAAGTCTGGTAGATCTAAAGGATATCTGACAGAGAGATCTAAAGGTGTATGGCTAGCTTTACCGTCTATGGCCAGCTGTTGGTTTCCCGTCACATAATTTTTTTGTAGCTCCAGGACAGCCAAATTCATATGGACAGATTGACTTTACACAATAGCTTGAGTCTTAAAAAGTTCACCATTGCTGATATATTTGATTAAATATACAACATATATGTTTGAAAAAACACCTATAGCATTCATGATGTGGTTAGAGATTATTAGCACTGCCATACTTAAAACACAGCATTATCAAAAACAAAAAACACAAATTTCCACCATGGCGTATAAAATATTACAAAGCACAAAAACACCATGGGTCACATCAAATTCATACCATATAGCAAAAAATCTTGCCCCACCCCACCCAATTGCCCCTGATCGTGCCCATAGAGAATGAATGGCCGCGTTTAAAAACCAATGATTTGAGACGCGTTTTTTAAACGTGTCTATTAATCTCCATGGCCGCGATCAATCAAAAACACGGTGAGTCGTGTTTTAGATCGCGGGTCGCATTGTGCCATGCACAGCAGTAGGGATAAGCCCAATCAAATACATGGGCACGATCGATGGATTAAGTGGGGACAACCCCTAACAGTGGCATGACGTATGATTTCATATAATCATTATTTAATGTTAATTGTTCTCTTTGCTGGTAGCTCTTCTGTGAGAAAGCAAAGCTCTGCTTCTAATAAAATGGCTGCCCACATGTACAAACAGGGAGCTATTTAGGCCATCATAGGCATCACAGTAATGACAGAACAATCAGCTACAGTGAGTCAACCAAGAATACTGATGACTAGTCCCTTTTTCAGGCACAGCTTTTCTTAACTTCCTCTTTAATAACTTAACTTTCTAAGATGTGTTTTTCTATAGAATGTAGTTTTTGTTCTGGGATTTCCAGCAGTTTAAGAGAAAAAGCGAGGTATCTCTCTTATGACTATATGACATATTTATACAAAACGTCTCTGAACTGCAAGTATAAAGGAATACAAATGGTTGGTTTTAAGGATTTCTGTAAACAAACAATATGTAACAATATCCATTGAATTACCCACAGCAAAATTGCTGGTATACTGTACTATATGCCAAATAGTAGGAATTACCATGACCTACGTTAAATAAGAAATGTTTTGTATTATAACAAAAGAATTGACAGTTAATCAGAATAAAAGTTCTGAAGCAAACATCCATCCTGGGCAGGAAGATGTCCACTCATGGCTTTCTTTTAGTACCTGAAGGAAAGAATAATACATACAGCGATCAGTAACCCCAAAATATTGTACTCAGCTACACTCTGCTCTTCTGGATATGAAAATGTAATATTAAATATCTCATATCTCATGATGATTACTACCTGTAACAACATGTCTCCTTTAACCAGAAAACCTTTTTTTATCAGGCAGGAAGTGAATGAAGATTTGTAGCAGATACAGACAGAAATACAACATGAAGTTCACCTATGATGATAGACGGTAAATATGGTACAGAAGATGGTCAGAGAGCGCAAACATACTACAGGAAATAGAAAAAGATGATAGTCAAAGGATATGTTAGATGAGATGGTTGGATACTGCAAATATACTACAGGAGATAAAAACAGATGATGATAGACTATGGCCATGCTACATGAGACGGTCAGAGACTGCAAACTTACTACAAGAGATGGAAACAGATGATGATGAGACTCTGGACATGCTGCAGGAGATGGTCAGAGACTGCAAACTTACTACAGGAGATGGAAACAGATGCTGATAGACTATGGCCATGCTACAGGAGATGATCAGAGACCATACTACAGGAGATGGAATTAGAAGATGATGAGACTTTGGACTCGCTGCAGGAGATGGTCAGAGGCTGCAAACTTACTACAGGAGACGAAAACAGATAATAAAAGACTATGGAAATGGTACAGGAGATGGTCAGGTGAAAATCCATGATGACAGACTATGGACATTCTACAGGAGATGGTCAGAGACAGCAAATATTCTGTTGTCATGTGTTTCCATTCAGCAAATAGTCCATTATCATCTGTTTCCATCCCATTTCTTGTAGTATATTCGCAGTCTCTGACCATCTGCATGTCCATAGTCTATCATTATTGGCTTCCAACTCCTGTAATGTATTTGTAGTCTCTGACCACCTCCCTTAGCATGTCCTTAATTTATAATCATCTGTTTCTATCTCCTGTAGTATAAGGAGAGTTTTGGAGATTCCAATATATTACAGAAGATGGAAATTGATGATGATAGAATGGACCTGCTACAAGAGATGGTCAGACATGCAAACATATTACAGAAGATGCTCCTGTACAGAAGCTCAAGTCCTCAGCTGGATGTCAACACCCCCATATCTTGCTGAACAGGGTTATTTGCAGCCACACAAACAAACTTCAGGTACTTTTTTTTATAATGTTGATTTGGAATTTAGATGTTTGTATTATCCTTACATTAATGCCTGGTTCAGTATGTGGCTTTTCATTAGTTTCCTTGTAAGTTGCAGTTTGTTTACACAGCAAGTTGTGTCTTTGTCTTTGTATACTGTGTCAGAAAAATGCCATGAGTCACTAACAGAAGACTATATGCATGCTGGGGTCTGTAGTCCATCAGCAGCCTTGGATTTACAGGAAGCTTGTAACTACACTTATCCCCTATGAACAACAACAGAACCCTGAGATTTGTTTGTGTGTAATTTAGGTTAAATTGCTAAGTCGGCACTTTGTGATAAATAAATGGGTTCCAGTTTAGGCACTTGGACTCGCCATCACTGCACCAGATTGTCTGTTCCTGGTCGCTCTTGGGAACATCTGCTATGCAGGGATAGGGGAATGGTTATCTTACAGTTGACTACCCATCTGAACGCATTCTAAGGGGTTACCACTCAAGAATTCATCTATGAAACGATGTACAGTTGCAATATATCTTTTTACACACTTAGCAGCCTTTACAACAGTGTCATGAACAATACAACTAAAAGGCTAGTATAGCTTTCTTCACATGCATGAGATCCTCTCCAAAAGGCCATAATTGACATATTAGGCATTTTCTCCTTGCCCCTTAACAATAGCTTCACAGTTTTGGCCACGATGGAATGAAACATGAATGGCTTTAATGTATAGCTTATATATAAGTTACAACTTGGGAAAACAGTCAGCACATCTGGAGCAGAAGACATATGTGTCATGTGTGTGTGTGTGTTTTCACAGCCTGTATATGTAGGAGGAAATATAAATCAATGGTTTGGACAATGTTTTATGTCAGGTATATGCACTGAAATACACAGACATGAATTAGTGACCCTACTGTGCAATCTAGACAAGACTTGAGGTGACATGGCTACTTATTACACCCAGCAGGGATACCTCTGCCACTATGGGTCACAGAAGAGTATTTATCTCTTAATGAAGTCGTTGCCACTCACTATAATTATACCTAGCAGGGTTCAGCTTCTGAAACCATAACGAGTTTAGATAAAAGGAAATGTTTTGAACATTGACAAAGATTTATGGCCGCATAAAGGCAATACAATTCCTTATCAGTTGTAATGTGTCTGGGGGCCTGTTGCCACTACATATGTGATAGTGTGGAAAGTGTCCGCCACACACTTTCTGAACTGCAGGGCAATGCATGAGCTTTAGTGCACGTGGTGTCATTACCTCACAATGACACTGTAAGGGCTCTTTCACACAACACATGCTGTAGACAAAGTGTGCGCTTTTAACTGAATAAGGCACACAGGTTTCCTATAGAAAACCTATATATACCACACATACTGCCATGTACTGAGGAGTGTATTAGTTATTTTTATAATGCACTGCTGTGTGGAGTTTAAATGGGTTGGCATTTCTGGTAACAATACATACAAAAACGCATACAGTGTACATTGGCAAATACTTGATGCAAAAGCATGTAGTGCTGTGTAGTGTGAAAGAGTCCTGACCACATACAACAGTGCACTATACAGTAATGCACTACTTGTTCTGTTATGCAGTGTGCTTTAAAAAGCAGGCTGAAGTTTGCTGGTGTCCACTCCACGATGTTTTTTAGCCCATTTAAATGAAATAGCAGACATATACAGAATGCATCAACATACACAGTGCTTTCTATGCATTGCCATAACTACAGTGCATACTTCTAAGTCAGTGGTTCTCAAACTGTTGGTCGGGACCAACAAGTAGGGTGAAAAGTTAGAAGGGAGAGTAATGTCCCCCCCCCCCTCCTATCTTAGGAGGGATGTGGCATTAATATCCCTCCTAACTATCCACCCCACACAAAATTTGCACAAGTGGGGTGAAAAAATATAAAGGGGGTGGGGGGCACATACACCTTCCAAATACAGGAAGTGACACTTTGCAACATCACTTTCGGGGTCACTGATCACCACTGTTCTAGATGGAACAGGCCCAACAACTATTTAACTTGTCAATGTATAGAATCCTATAGCCACCAGTCACTGTAAATGTACTTAACATGTTTTTACTTTTGAGTAGGAAATAGTTAACACTTCTGCCAACATTTGTTTACCATCTGCAGCCATTTGACAGAGTAGTGTTCACTTCCTGTTTTACAGACAGGAAGTCTTTCTGAAGTAAGGAAAACTCTCTCTGTCTTTTTGTCACCAAGTGTCCTGTTGACGTTTCTTGTTTTGGTGACAAATGAAAATTTCTCTTTTTTGTTCTAGTAATCACTGTCTCAAATAAACAGAATCAGGGACCTTTCACACCATGCACGCTCTGATTGCAGGCAAGCATATGCATGACACTTGCATGAGGTCCAAAATTGTGTACTGCAGGGCATTTGCGTTAATGTGCAGTGTTAGCGTTTTAAGGCAAAATCACAATGCAGCACAGTGGTATTCCTAAAAAAAACCTGTGTACCCTGCATTAACGCAAAGATAAAGTACATGTATGGTGTGAAAGGGCCTTTAATCTCAGAAATAAGAACGTGTTACTTTACACTACACAGGACTATGAGTGCTGCCAGCATTCACAAATACCCACTTGATGCATTATTGGATTCGCTGGCATTTCCATTTCCAATACAAGTTTATTGGAACTACATGCTTCAACAAAACTGCATGCAGCAGTGTGTTTCAGAATGGCTAATGCTACCATGGGCACTAACAAGTTGGAGACGGATGCACTGCACTTGGCAAAATGAGTGCAGCAGGGTGTTTTTAGTAATGCACAGCCATTGCACCTTACTGGAAACGCAAGCGTGGGGCTAGTATGAAAGTTGGAAACCTGTGTATCTTGCCTTAACCCAAACTGCAATGCATTGCGGTACTGTACCACACGGCTACTGCAGCGCGGCTAGTATGAATGACCCCTTAGACAGAAGGCATAGCTGTGTGTATGGTAGCAAAGGTTTCCCATAGCATATCTAGTGTGAAAAAGCCCTTACAGGGGTTTGATGATCCCACCAAAGTATCCAAAACAAGAAAATCTGTTAGCTTTCATACACTTTGAAGCCATAGTAGTCAATTTACATTGTTAATATCCTTTTCTGATGTCCCTTTACACTATAATTTAAAAAAGCCATAATTAGTATGACATCTTCATTAGGTTAAAACCACATGACAACATCAAGTGTAGTGGTGAAAGCTGTGACACCGCTGTGTGCTTGGCTCCAATCTGGGCAAGATTTGAAAGTTGGACACCATTGTCCAATGAATGGTGGGTTATGCAATCCCAGGAACCCACCTACTGGCAATGTACCAATCGGACATGGTATCTATGCCAGGGGGTGTTCACCGCCATTATCACGACACCATTTACAATGTAATAACATAACAAGTACTATATATTTCTTTGTTCCTTGCATATTTCCAAACTTCAAAACTTTCAAAAATGAGGAACATGTTCATGTCGGGGTGTTACCATGCTGTATGCAGATTCCTATTCCAGTCATACAGTTACTGGCCACTTACTATTACATGTGAGTGCAAATAGTGATCTGACATTGGTACACTATCTGTACCAATGTCAGATCACTATGTGCACTCACATGTAATAGGATGGATTTGCCCCCATCTATGTATTACCAAGTTCCCAAGCCAACGTGCTGGTAAGTTCTCACATAGACATTATGACTATATTAAATGGTGTTATTTTTTGATCAGTTTGCATGTTGGTACAGGAGATGTGCATATAGAGAAGGAATCCATACATTCTCTACTCTAAAGCTAGGAACACACGGCTCGATTTAAGCATACAATCGATGTAAGATTAGATGAACCCAGATTTTGGTATTTTATAGATTGTACCGTGTGCGCTATAGTGTCATACAATCGTAGTACAATATTGATGTAGAGAACATTGATTATTTACTAAAATCGTCGATGCCATTGATGTCCTACAAACAGTAAACTATCACTTCATAGAATACAATTGGACGATGAAAATGAAAAAGTAGTACGATCATGGTACAATTCGACGATAATTTTCCAACTAGTCCAATCACTTTTCAATCGATGTAAAACTCTTCATTGAACTAAAATCGTCGATTGTACCATGTGTCCGGGCTACGATTTTGGTACAATCGATGTAAATTTTCATTGATTTACATCGACTGTATGCTTAAATCGAACCGTGTGTTCCTAGCTTAACAGTTCTAAATATAAAGTCAGCACACTGAGCAATCTTTCCCTTGGAGACCCCATCCATTTTCCTGAAATGCAGACTCCATGTAATCATAGACAAGGAGGGTCCTTTACATTCCTCCATATCTGCAGTCATTGAGAGTGACATGTGTAGACTGATTCAAGTCACATGCAATACAATGTGCACTTCCATTATGCATTCACAAGCACCCAAGCCAGCATGCTGAGAAATGTTTCACTTAGTCTGGTTGAGGTCATCAAACCATTTGGCAATAATGTGCTTCATCAGCATGACACTTGGAGTCAGATACACACTATGGAGACATGTGAAATCAGCATGTTGGCTTGTGACCAGTGAGAAGGGATTACCGATTTACAGATGTGCAATATAAGTCTTTTGTTTACATGCCACATCTACATTACAATAATAAAATCTGCGCTGAATAAACAGATATCATCTCTAAGTAATAATTGCTGGACAATAGGGTTCTGGACAATAAATCTGAGAACACATTGGGCAATGTTATCTAAAAAGACCCATATACATTACAGATATAGAGGATCATAAAGGGCCCTCTTCCACAAACGAAATATATTGACAGAGAAAAATAGGCATGCGAAAAAATGCTCAGCATGCTGGCTTAGGAGCTGTAGATGGGGAAGAAAATGAAAGAGTAAACTCTGTGCAATCGAACATAGACATAGCATAAAGATGTCCATCATGCTGGCTTAGGGACCCCTGCAAAAATGAAGTTCATCGCTTGCATGTAACATGAAGTTGCCCCATCTGTATAGATAATAGGTGATTATACAATTCACATTGCTAGGCATGCAGCAGCCTTCATGGGTACACACCCCTCTGAGGGTAATGATTCATATCGCCTGCTTAGGAAGCAATTGTAGGAAAGTTACAACACTAGTTATAGGAACATTTTACAGTGAATAAAAAGGATGGCGAGCAATCAAATCTGTCCCATATCTCCAGAAACACGGTTGCTAGGGGCAACGCCTGCCTCCTTCCTAACTTTATAAGCATGGTCTCTTACCCTGGAGATTTGCATACATTCCTTCCTCTAGGATTCAGCTCCTGGCCACTTCCACAGTTCACACAGCAAAGCATTAAAAACACAACAAAGACGGCCGACGTCCCCGCTGTCAATTTCAAAGTACATTTCCTCTGGCATCTTCCCTCCATCACTCCAAACTTTCCTGCTCTCCTCATCCCCATCCGACCCAGAGAAGCCGATTGCTCAATCCGCATCCCAAACACACAGGAATAAAGATGTCTAAAGGAAAGTTTCAGAGTCCCCCAGAGGCAGGCTGGGGGAAGGATAGGCACATCCCAACAGGGAGCAGGGCATAGAAAGCAACTCCAAACTTGGGAATAATCCACAGATTTCCATCCAGCAGGATCGATGGAGACTTCACACACTCACAGAGTGGGGCTTGTACATCCCAGGGTGGCCCAGCAGGATGGAGAGCGATGGTACTGGATGGAGAAACACAACGTGCTGTTATTGTTAGAGCTGCAAGCCCCCAGAGCCCACTACTTTCTGCTAACGGAAATGAAGCTCACTCACTCTGACTGCCAGGCAGCTTGAAATGATTTTTACAGCAGGAGTGGCAGAAGGAAATTCCAGATTTGCTACCCTGATCCTCTAGTAGGTGGGGCAGAGTGGACATGTCCCACCCAACCTCATCCACTTTGGGCATCACAGTTACAATCCACTCTGAAAACTTTCTTCTGTTTCATGAGATTGTTGTCAGCCTAGGCATTGTGTCACAGATGTTCAGTGTGAGACATTCCACTAGGGAAAAGAACTAAAACTGAAGAGAAAAAAGTTTCAAACAAAATGTTTTCCATCCGTACAGGCTTATGGGTTGTATATTAAAGCTTTCTTGTAAGGGAAGGCAGCAGACAGATAAAGTTTGAGTATACATAAAGTTAAAACTTTATAGTCTTTTGGAGTATTCCCTTCACTTCCTACAGATATAACAGAAAGTGAGAGGAAATAATTTCAAAATGAGATGAAATCTCCTCTTCCCCTGCTGGAAGATTTCTCATCTATTCCTGTTTCATTGACAACTTAAAGTTTTGATTTCCTTTTTACTTTAACTTACCAGGAGTAGAAGTGAATGCTAATATTCCCAGCAGCGACATAGGGGAACGAACGTACACTTCACCAGTCCATGCAAAACTGCAAAGCACAAGGTTTAGATTTTAGATACAGATGGCAGAATACAGAAAAAAGTGGGCACTTCCTTTTCTTTTAAGTGTGGTATCAGACTAGGACACACTGGAGGCATCTTTGAGACATAGTTGTGACTTTAGTTTACATTTTTTTTTGTTTTTATTTGGCTTTAGATAGAGTGTGAAGCCCTGAACTTTATATTGCTGGGACTTAGGGAAGTGAGAGAAAACTTGTAACCAGGAGTGACATCAGACACATAGTAGACAGGATGTGAGGGAGGGAGTCAGATGTGGCACTAGAGCAGAGGGTATTGTAACTTTTTCTACACTTAGGGATGACAAAAACAGTGGTGATATAGGAATAACCTTTCTCTGGTCCAATTATGCACCAGGAATTGCCCAGATGGGGGGCAACACTGTGCTTTTGCCTACAGCAAAAGATGAACCAGAAAACTGAACCAGAAGGAGGCAGTATTTTTAACTGTGCTTCAGATAGAGCTAGCACCACGCACCACACATGGTGCCTATACCTGATACCCTATATCTACTACAAGGTGGTAACAGACACATCAGTGAAGAGTATGTAACATCACAGGATACAAAGTATAAATGTCTTGAATCATTGGTCAGTAAAAGAAAAAAACCTCAGACCCCACTTTCACCCCTACATTCAGATCTCAGATATGCCCCTTACCCATATATATATATATATATATATATAATTACACTTCAAATAGTTGACTCAGATCTCAGAACAGGTCCTCGCTTTACACTAGGACCCTAGTTCCGAATCCCCCTTTATTCTCAAGCCCTACAGCACACTCCCCTTTACATTTAGACACCAGATCAGATTCCCCTTTAGGGCCATTTCAAACTTGCAATGCTGTGGCTGTAGTGTGGTTTTTGGCCAGTAATGAACTCGCTAGCGGTAATGCACGTTACCATAAATGCAAACACAATGTGAAAGCTACAGAGGTAGCCGCACTACGTTGCAGTACTGTACCGCACCTCAGCTGCAGCGCTGCTAGTGTAAAATGGCTCTTTTACATATACAAGCAGTCACACTCCCATTTCAAATCAGACTCCAATCAGAGTCCCCCTTTAAAGACCCTTTCAGATGAGCCCTCGCTCAACAAATACCTTTCATACCCCATATCAGTCCAATTACCCATTCCAGATCTTCTCAGCTCCAGCAGCCTTCAGACTTCAGCACTTCTTCAAGGCTGTAGACCCCTTGCTGTCCTCTTGGTGATTTGTATTACCTGGTGGAAGTATGGTTATTGAAATATTAAAGCATATGTAAATCCTGACAATAAAATCATCTTATTTGCCTTTTTAAACATGTTAAAGATTTTTTTTATAGTGGAAAAACGTACCTGTTGACATGCAGAGCTGTCCTATGACCAGTGCTCACTGTCTGCATTAGATGAACACAAGTCAATGGGTGTCCCAGTTATTGGCTTTGGAACATTAAGGCTTTATCCTGTGGAGAAGAGAGAGTTGTTAGCTCACAACAGACTTTCTCTAAAAAGCAGAAATAGGTTATTTGTGGTGAAATGTGCATGTATTGCAGAGACAGACTAAATTACTCTAATATAAGCTTCACCATCCTATAGTCACATATGAAATTGGATAGGGACCAGCAGGAAAAAGCAATACTTTACCACAGCAAAAACAGACTGAATAAAACATCTCCTTGTTCAAAGGAACAAAATGTCCTACTTTGCCCCTGCTAGGGCAGTGGGTCTAAGCTGAGTGATTTCAGAGATGGTGATGGTTTAAAAACGTAACCTTTGACAGACCTGGCCTCTGGTTTCACCACATGGTGCTGCTCAGGCTGATATTGCTTTGCTCCCCCTCAGCTCCCCCCTGCAATCAGTTAATGGCTGCCCCTCCTTTATAAGCCAGGTTTCCTGTGTCTGCTGACTTCATGGGTTATAGTAAGTGCCTGTGACTGGGGTGTCAGAGAGAGCAGGGCGATAATATCGATAAGTGAGGGAGTTTTAGATAAACTGTGACAACCAATGCATATGTACTTAGCTAGTTACACATAAACAATGACCTGGAGGTAATGAAGTCTATAACAGTGGTCATGCACACTTCGGTTTTTCCGTTTAATCACCTTAAGCCAATCATACACACGTTTGTGGCAATCAATTAGGAATCAATGGCTGCCCACCTTGAGCGATTGACTAGAATCTAACAAGAAATCGATCATAGGACTTGTTCCCACCAATTTTTTTAAATCACGTTGCCTGGTCAATCGCGCGTGATCATGGCCACTCGCGATCATCATGTAATTGCCCAGGCAATGCGATTTAATGCACTATGAAAGTTCGCCCATAGAGAATGAATGGGCGCTATTACAAAACCACAGCCATGCACAATTTTTGATCGCGTCCATGCATGTCTTTAGGACGTGATCCAGGGACGATCGGCCGCCCGCGACCTGCGAGCAAAAACGCAGGGAGCCACAATCCAGATCGCCGTTTGCCTATGTGGGGACAAGCCCAAACAATGATCTGACATGTCGATATTTTTTTTTGTTCGACCACTCTCAATTTCTGCTCTAGGGTCCCCATTCAAAGTATAGAGCGGAAATTGATTCCTCAAGTTGGTTGCACTGCATTAGTTGTGGGATCGATCGTTGATTTTTCGATCGGTTTTGCATGATCACATTGTGTCACAAAGGGTGACACCGCAAATCACAATAGGCCTTGGCAGAACCTACACTACAATGCAGGGCACCCCGACTCCTACACTTACTGTGACATAGCTCAATGCTGCATGTTTAATTCTTTGTGTAATGTCACTATTTATTTATTTTTTGTGTTCCCTACCTCTGGGAAAACAAAAATAATATAGTTATTTATATAAACATGCATTTTTGGTCAATATTTAGCCCATTAAGGGCCCTTTCACAATATATGCGTTTTTTAAAGGCATGCATTTTTTATGTATGCGGTAACACATGTATACATAAACACATGTGTTTTGCACATTACACATCAGCGTTTGTGTTTATGAACAAAGCATGAAAAATGCATAAAACTGCATTCAGCAGGGCATTATAAAAAACACATGCTTTAACACTGCGTTTTTAAAACGCAATCCATATAGGGCGAAAGGGCCCTCAATCATGCACTTTTTACATTTACACACAGACCATACTGAAAATGCAAAACAATTACAATAAAGGGGTCACTCAATTTTTATTGAACATGAACAGCCACTACTGCTTTGTTATGAATCACCCTGTATGTGTAAAGGTACCCATACACGTTGCAATTTTTCGTAGACCGATGCGATATTCGATTTCGACTCCCGATTTTTGCTTTACTGCTATTTTTAAAAGTCGTCGGATGCACAATTTTTTCGGCCTCCGATTAGTTGCCGACCCACCGACCGATCGGCCGGTTGGATCGGGAATCTTTTAAAAGTCCCTTTGAAATGTGGCCGACCGACCGAAAATTACGGGCATCATCATTCGGGACCTGACCGACTTTTCTAAGAACAGCATCGGTCGGACTACATTTGAATGTTACGAATCCCGAACGATCGACCTACGCGACCGACCAGATCGGCCGGAAGGGCTAAAATCGCACGAAAAATCTCAACGTGTATGGGTACCTTAATATAGTTATTTCTGGTTACATATAGGATAGCATGACATATTTATAACTGAGTATCACAACACACATTACAATCTAACTATACATACACCTTCCAACATGTTTTCAGTGTGAGGACATTTTGGGTACAAACTGGTTTTATAATCTAGTTAGGTCCTCATATAATATTGTTTTATTGAATGATTTTTATCAAGATTACATGATCAGACTGTAACACGTACAGGAAAATTTTTAACTAAAATGAAATATTGGGTAAACATGTCAGCACCAGTAATACATAACTTTTGTAAATATGGATCATTACAACATCCTATACATTTCAGTTTACCAAACACTTTGTGTAGTAGCTACATTTAATTTCATTTACTAGTCGCGTTTAATAACAATGTTGATACTGATAAAGAAATATCAAACCCCAGATGATCAATAACAACTTTGCTAATGTCCTAAGCACTCATATCAGTAAACCCCCTAAAGCCCCCCATAGACAGGCAGACTCCTCCATACAACTTTCATGAGACCTACCAACAACTATGTAGTATAGTGACCTCCCTGATAGAATACATAGTGATTGGAAGGTGTAGAAAGGTCCTCCTATTACATGGTTTTGGTAGAAGAAAAGTTGGTTGTACAGAAGTTGCATGGAGGAGTCTGCCTGTCTATGGGGGGCTTAACACATTCCTTTCCAGGAGTAGCTCATTGTAAAAGGAAATAGGTGAGTTGATCACAATAGTAAACAAAAAACGTTACTTGGCAGTTTCAGAAGATTGAAGTGTTAGGGATATGTAAGAAAACATGGATGGTGCCAAGTATCAGACAATGTCATAGTGCACTCTGCATCTATAGTTTGGTACAGGTAAATAACTGTAACAATAGTGATTCTAGTGTATGAAGAGGAGTCAGCCTGCCATTTCCTGATGCCACTTAACTAGTCACTCCAACTATAGACGATCTGAGCTTCCTCTAGGTCAGCCCCTCTTAAAAACCAGCAGGCAACATACCTTTCAAAAGGGGTGATACCTTCTTTTTTCTATCCAGAAGGTTCTAATGCCTGTGGAAAGAGAGAAGTCTTTTTATAATGGCATACCCAAAGGGAAAAAGCCAGTGAGGGAAGATGTAGAACAGGAAGTGCCCCAGATATTAAAAAGACCCCCCCCCCATGCATCACCAACCACCACCAAGGCTGCTGATTGGCTTGGGCATTAATCATAACACATAATGTCATCTCTCTAGCACACCCTGCTGGAGCAAGTGCAAACAACAGATGGCAAAGGAAATACACTCAAAGCCACATCCTACAGAATGGATGACTACAACCCACACCTTCCTGCACAGTTGTTATTATTATTGGCTTTTATTTATATAGCACAAACATATTATGCAGTGCTGTACATGAATAACAAAATATCAATAATAACAAGCGCAAAAATAACAGAAACAGTATAGAAAAGTCCTTATTGATCCAGTGCCCTTGTAAATGCAGAAATATCTAGCCATGATATCAGCTTTTCAAACTAACTTCTGTAAACTATAGAATTTATCCTTTTTATGTAATGGAGATAAGACAGGGAGGTGTTTGCTGTCCAGTCTAGGGTGACAATGCTTCCAATCAATAGATACAAAGGGTACTAAAGGGAAACACATCTACTGACTAGTCATTACATTTCTTAAGCAAAAGTATTCGACTTTTCCAAATTTTGTCACATTACAGCCACAAACATGAATCAATGTTATTTTGGAATTTTGGAATTCCACGTGAAAGACCAATACAAAGTGGTGTACACTTGAGAAGTGGAACAAAAATCATACATGATTCCAAAAATTTTTTACAAATAAATAACTGCAAATTGGGGTGTGCGTAATTATTCAGCCCCCTGAGTGGATACTTTGTAGAAGCACCTTTTGCTGCAATTCCAGCTGCCAGTCTTTTAGGGAATGTCT
>CM070032.1:73680143-73694720 GCA_036250615.1 Ptychadena robeensis | reverse complement strand
GATGGCAGGCTTTTGAGTGTCCTTGCAAAGAAAGGTGGCTATATTGGTCACTGCTTTGTTCTTGTTTTTAATTGAAATGGGTATAATTATTTTTTTGTTAAGTTGCCTAATAATTATGCACAGTAATAGTCACCTGCACACACAGATACCCCCCTAAAATAGCTAAAACTAAAAACAAACTAAAAACTACTTCCAAACATATTCAGCTTTGATATTAATGAGTTTTTTGTGTTCATTGAGAACATGGTTGTTGTTCAATAATAAAATTATTCCTCAAAAATACCACTTGCCTAATAATTCTGCACTCCCTGTATAAGGTACATTCATTAATTCACTCTATTCTCTGTATTTCATGTGTCTATACCATGATGAGTATCAACTGAGTATTGACTGGCCGTGATGACATCATGACGCACGGCCACTAGTGCAGAGAATCAACAGGGCACCCTTTGTGTGCCGGTCATTACTTTGGATTGGCCAGGAATTTACCGGTATGTCAGCATGCGGCAGATTCCTTGTCAATCTGACCAGGTGGGCTCGACGGATTTCCGGCCGACCGACCACCGGCCACTTGGCGGGAATGCACGCGTCGGCCAATCGGCTGAAGAATAGGGCAGGTCTCCTAACTTAGAGACCCTGACTCTATCCAAATCCTGCTACCAATACTTCTGTGTTAAAGTGCCACATTAGGACTACTTATGTAACTAGAGACACATTCTATAGACAAGAAAACCTAGAAGATTTCCGGGTCAGAAATAGTTAAGAAAAATTACACTGCTAATGATGCAGTCTATCTTTTCAATTGGAAATGAATATATTTTACCCACCAGAAAGAAAGATATCTCTGACATAACGGAACAGTCTTGGATTCAAATAAACGCTGATTATTTTTACTGTTTAATGCAATGTTATCGAGTTATTACACTGCCAGATTTCATGTTTTGAAACGACAGTGCTTAATTCAATTAATTTTACATTGATAAAAGCCAGGCAGATCTTTATCGAGGTTCCAGTTTCCAGTTACGAGGCCAATGCAACCTCTTTCTTTGAACATAGAACCCCTCTGGGTCTTGAAAAGGAATTGTAAAAAATGTAAAGCTAATTGAAACTTAAATCCAAAGACTGGCTTTATCATTTTAATTAGCATTCTGAACTTGACTTTCTGGTGTGTTGTACAGTGACTTTATAGTTGGGTCAGAAAAGAAAAGGGGCTTTTCCATGGCAACCTGTAAAATTTTAGCTTCCTTTTAAACTTTCAATTGTATTTGTGTTAATTTGTAATAACTTTCATATTTCAACGCAATTTACATTTCATGTAAATTAATAGGGCACATGCTCATCAGCCTAAGGCCCATGTGTATGGTTAATGGCCTAGCTCCCCAGCTTAGGTCCCATGTTACTTAGTTAACTACCTTCAAGAATAAGAGTAAAACAGTCTTAAAGGAAAAGTTTCCTTTTAACCTTTTTGTTTAAAAAATGCATCTACCCATGCTCCCTTGTGGGCTTATGGGAGAACATGTGCTTTTTATATAACCGTGGGTGGATGATGGCTAGATCTATAGTGTGACACAAGATGGGACCCTTCACACATATAGTCACCATGGTTGTTGTCAGAAACCAGCAGGTGTTGGCCCACTGTGCCATGAGTCCTAACTCCTCTAGGGGCATTGTTTATGTGAACCCACTTGTTCTTCACAATACCCATGAAGGTGGGGATAGACTTTCTCCAGGGGAACACCAGGTCGCTACCTCTGAAGGAGGGTAGGCACACAAGGGAGCTAGCCCGGGGGGACCTGAAAAGGTATCAAAGGCACAGGCCTCATCAGCAGACAGGGTTGTTACCAGGAGCAACAGAGCAGGGCCGAAGGATGAGGCAGAGATGTAGTCAGGCAGGCAGGCAATGGTTCAGGGCAGGCGGCACAGGTCAGGCAGTCCAGGTTAGCAATAGTTAAGTCAAGGCAGGCAAGGGTTAAACAGGTAGCAGATTTATTTTTAGAACACAGGCATGAATCAGTAACACAGATAGCAATCACAGGCCAAAGCAAGGTACAGAGACCTTAACACTGAGGCACTTGTGAGAAGGGCAGACCCACTCTTTCACTTGCAAGAGGACCACAATTGGTCAGCCATGACCAATCCCTTAAATCCCAGAAAGTGACACGCGCTGGTCAAGTTCTGCAGAAAGCCAACAGCAAGCTGTGACTAGGACTGGGAACTGTGGACAAGATCCCAGCACAACAGTAATCATCCCTGAACATGGCGCCCAGAACCACGGCGGTAAGTAGGGGGGCAGCAGCTCATGGCAGCCACTGTTATTGGTGTTTTCAAATTAAGCATGCTGATATCTTTATTGTGCATTCCTGCCATGTTCCTTTTATCATGCATGGCATTGCCAGATACATCAGAAGGGTTCCATATAAATAACAGAAATGGTTTTAGAAGAACGGCAGCGTGTCACAGGTGCCAACAGTTCCAGGTCTGTTCCTTTGCCTCAAGGACTATTCAGCTGAAGAGCTCCTGCTGCTGGATGCTGGCTGTTATCCCCCAACAGACACCCCTCCTTCCAGCCCTATTTAAGGAAGGCTTAGGGCAACAGGAAAGTGTTCTATAGCTTTATGCCTAGATGCCTTTGCTTGGTATACTTACTCTCTGATTCTTTGGCTTCTGACTCTCGGCTTGTTCTACGTACTGTCTTTGTCTCATTCCTTGGTGTCTCAACTTGGTAATAGTCAGCTGCTAATTGCACAGGTTTCCGCTGAGAACCACAAGGTGTGGGTCATTTGCAGCAAAGTCTATCACCCCTTTAGCGAGGTGCGCTGGTGAAATCCAGATGGTCCCTTCGACTCTGCAACTCTGATTGAAGCTTTGCCAACTGTGCAGCTAGTCCAGTTGGTCTACTCCCTTATATCCTTGATGTCAGTAGCCATGTCACCCCTGCTTTAGTGTCACCCGCCGTGACACTGTGTGGCTCCAGGAAAGGCTGCAGAGGTAAGATCGCGATCAGTGTCAAATGTTGGACCAGTGGGTTGCACTTTGGAGGGCGGGACATGGCCTACATGACTACATGTGCTTAAGATCTAATATTCTTTATAAGTTACAATCTTCAACATGAATATATAAGAAATAGTACAAGCAGTTTTATTATTTCACAAAAAAAACTAAAGAAGGAGAAAGGGAATAAATGCTACTGTAAAGTAAAGGTATAAAGGTGACTTTATAATTCATATTTAGAAATGAAATGACAATCTGACCAACATGTTCCTTTTTTTTCTAGGCCATGAAGAAACGAATGGTAGCTGGCCTAGAACATTAGGCATGCAAGGCACAGCAGTCAGAATATACAATACTTAAAGCAGTGGTTGCTATCACCATTGTCTTTCTGATCATACTTCTCTATGTCCTTTAGCAACTGTCCTCTGTGATGTGGTAGAGGTTGCTAAAATAAGTTGCTAACCACATTGTTAACCACATATTAACACTAGTTTAAAGGGATGTATACTCAGAATAAAAAAAAATACATATTAAAGTTTGACTTACCTCTGAGGTGGTATGATGGTGACGTAGTGCTCCACAATCCTAAAAAAATATACTTACCTGTTGTTCCCTGGAATCATATGAGAGATTCCATCTTTATTCGCCAGGCTTCCTGGGGTTAACTCAGGGTGCAATATCGCAAGTGTCCACTGGGGGCATTTAGCCCCCAGTGGTCACTTGCGATATTGCACCCTGAGTTAACCCCATCACCATATATAGGTTTTCTACTGGAAATTTAGTATGAATATTGACATTACAATGGAGTGCCAAGGTTTACCTGGCTGTCACTGTGTTCAGAGATGTGGGGCACTTCCAGAGAGCCAGGAAGTGAGGAGAGACTGCGAGGGACCTTGTTAAATGACTCATTACAGGTAAGTTGTTTTTTGTTATGCCATCCTGTACTTCTAGTGCCATTCATGCAATGATGAATTTCTGGTGGTAGGTCCTCTTAAATATGATTACTTAAGCTGGTCATAGCTGGTTGGTTTTGCGGCCGAACGATCGATTGTCATGTGTGTAGTTGCAATCGATCATTTGTTCGATCCATCTTGATTCATCAAGAAATCAGGCCATAAATCGTTAGACCAAATTATGGACAGGTCGATCTCATTACTTTGTAATGCCAGCACACTCTACGGTTCTCAGAACGACTGGCACTACATGATGAGAAATCGGCCGCAAATGTAACCGTTTATGGCCACCTTTAGAGATTCATTTCTCTGACATTTCCTATGATACCTGTGAGGTCCATTTAATATTGTGAAAAATCTTTTGTGTATTTGAATATGCTATAAGATAAAAACTTTACATTTGTACAGTATATGAGATGGATGATTCTATTGAAAATAATATGGTAATTTGCTTCCGAGAAATGTTTATACCATATTGATTCTGAAGTCCTTACCTAACAGATATCAAATGAAAAGCATCGCATTAGTGGAACATTAAACTAGATAAAAATGTATATTATTGGTATAGAATAATAGACCTAAGAAATAAGCATAAAAAAGCACGAGTAGATTATTCTAAAGCTTGAACTGGTTGGCAGAAGGTTCTGGAATCACAATGTCAGACAGAGGATATGACAGAAATCACCATATATTTTGTTTGCTTGGAAAGAACGGTCTGCCACATGCTAAAAGAGGAGAGTTTTTGTCAATATCCTTTCATCCAAATAGATGATAGATACCCTTCACAAAGTCTCCACTGCTTTTAGCACTGTATAGTTAGTAGAGTCCCCTACAATAATAAAAATGAATAGACCACGGATGCCCACATGGTCAATTGTAGCACCCAAAGTGGATTGCAGAGCTTGGCCCATTTTTTTCTTATTTTCTTTATTAACAAAAGCCTGTATTTACATTATATTACATTTTTTTTTACAGTTGGTAGATTGATTCTAGGTATTTCAAAAGAAGCTTGCAACCCATAAATGTATGGGCACCCCTAAACTTTGAGGTCCTCCTAAGGTGGCACAGAAATCCTTATGGATCCCTCTTCTGTGATAGTCACATGATTATATTTAGTGTGAGTGTGAATCAATGATGGCCTAGGGGTTGAGAGTGGAGGACTCCCCCTCAACCTCCCTGGCGTTACTCTGCCATGATTCACCGCTCATCCCTCTACACATCGAATGATGCCAGCAATGTGGGCCGGAAAAAGCGATGCCCCTTCATTAACATGAAGGTCTATGGTGCGGGACACACCGGCAAGGGGTCAGAGAGCCTGCAGCGATGCAGAATCATTGTGGTTCCCAGAGGCGTGGAGTGTTTGCCCGATCCCGGTGCAGGCACAGTTTGTTTTAAGAACAAACTGTGAATGTACTGGGTTCAGGCATAACATAGGTTAATACAGCCAGAACTTGAGACCATATTTCCACTCATTGCCTTTCATCAGCTCTTCACAAACCTGTTTAATTTGGGCAGCATTTGTCACAAAGGACAATGGGATTGTCAAAAAGGGGGGGGGGGTGTTGGCTATTGACAACTGCCCCCCAAAAGCCCGCACATTGTGCACAACCACTGCACACAGCAACTCGGCTTAAGCTAACCATACACTGTCAGTTTCTCCCTCGATAGATTGAGGACAGACTGCAGTGTGATGACGTCATCACGCTGCAGCCGGCCCCTCAGAGACTCCGAGGGCACCCTTTGTGTGCCTGACATTACGTTGCATGGGGACTGCAATTCTCATTGAAAGTAATGGGATGAGCCGGGAATTTTTCAACATGTCGGATCACGGTATGGCTACCTTTAGGGTGCTTGTTGACTGTAGGATGCTTTGAATCTGACAATCTGAATACAGCCTAGCTGTAGTAAAGAGAAGCTCACAATCTAATGTCCTTACCATAGTCAAATGCCACAAACAAAGTCCTAAAGTACAGAATAAGGACAATTTTGAGGCAAACTGCCTACTAGTATGTCTTTGTAGTGTGGGAGGAAACTGTAGTACTCAGATTTTGGGGAATTAGAGCTGCATATTCACTGTGCCACTCCAGTCAGTTTTTTTCCAAACTCCAGTCATTTTTATCACATACCTGTCCCCCTTATAATTAGTTTGTTTTTCTACAGATCACATCCTTATGCGTCAAGAAGAATATAAATCCGCCACCTCATCAGGAGCATAACCAGGCGTTGTAGGGAGGTCAGGCACACTCAGGTCACAAAGCCTCATTTTGTCTTGTTTGAAGGACATTACATCAAAGTTGGATCAGCCTGTAGTGTTTTATGCACTTGTGTGTGACTCCAAATCTAGACCTCCATGGGTGATAAATTTGATTTCCATTGATCATTTTTGTGTGATCTTTGTTGTCAGAACATTCAACTATGTAAAGAACAAAGTATTTAATAAGAATATTTTATTCATTTAGATCTAGAATGTCTTATCTTTGTGTTCCCTTTATTTGAGCAATGTATCTAACTTATTATAAGCCTAATTTGGCCGAGTTAATGCCCGTCTTTAGCTTTCAGGTTCAAGTTATTGGGCATGTTCACAGAAGTGTAAATCCTTACTCTGTAGCTGAGCTTCAAATGCTATAAAAACTAGGGAGAAGGGTTAACAAAGTCATTCCAACTGGTGGAGCATGAAAAGTTGGCCAAAGGGGAAAAGAAATAATAAAATAAGCGCTGCTTTTGGCAGTGCCATGGGTAGTGATGGGTCAGACATGAGAGTCGAAATTCTGATAGCTAGATTCCCAGTACAGAAAGTGTCTATATACCATTTGCCAGACTGCCAACTTGGCTGGTTCATAGGGCAACAGGCTGCAGGCGAAGAGCAGATCCTAGAACATGATTACAACATGGAATAACAGTTAAAATCCCAGAAAGTGTCAGATAGATGACTTCAGGTTCTTGCTCGTTTCCAGTCTGCTCTGAGCTTTTTCTTTTTGCAAATGTAACTTTAGCATCTGAAAACTATTACATAGTATGTCCACGCAGGAACATCAGTAAAACTGTATGTTACAGAAAGTTATAAACATGATATTCTCATTGTGTACTTATAAGTATAGAAAACTTTGAAGAGGAAAGCAATACCCGAGGCGGTTTATTTTTTATTTTTTTTGTGTTACACCAAATCTTACATATCTGGAATTGTAATAACAGGATTCTCTCCACCACCAGCTTCCATATAACTAAGTAAAATGTTCCAGTGAAAGATTAAGTGAATGAAGCAGCTGCTGAGTTATACATTAAAGGAATACTATTTACAGATGCTGGGGACTGTATGTACTATGAAAATAAATAACTGCTGCTCCAGCAGCCCATTAAAGAGAGGTCTGATCACCTTACTGAAGGTTCACTAGCAAGCATGACAAGTATTTATGAATCTCTATGATGTTGCCTGGGATTCATGAGTGCCACATGGCAAGGTTATGGAATTGAAACGAAGAATGCTTTAAAAGCGTATATTCATTGCAGACTTTTTGCTGCAAGCATGATCAGAGCCAAAAGGAGACCCCCTGCTGATTCGTCTACAACACAACACTCAGTCCATTGGCAAGCTGAAATCTGTTGTCACAGACCACAAAAGCTGTGTGCACATTTAGGAGCCATAAGGGTTAAGTCTTCTGAATACCCTGTAAAATACAGGAATGTATTCCAGATCACATGAAGGGCTGAGTCAAGGGACCAGGAAGCCAAAATCACAAGATCTCTGACCGCACAGTCCATTCCTTCAAACCATGGAAATGTCTTTTTTGCAGAGCACCAGTGTTCTGAACATATGTAGAGTGTAGTCCCAGAAGGGTAATAATTACATCCTTGCTTTGTTTATAGAAAATTGTGTTACTTAACTCTTTCTTCATCTGATTGATACTCCGGTCATTATGGGTCAGGGAGGTCATTTTCCCTGCATAAAATATAATCTACGTGACAATGTAAACTAATTAGTCATGTATAAATCTTGTCACAAATTTAAAATAAGTCCTACATAAATGATGTGTACTTTGCTCAACACTTTTCTCACTGCAATCATTGTTCTGGACTGGCTTAGTGATAGTGAGGATGGGGGACTATGTCTGCATTGAAATGATGGTGGATTATGTCTGTACTGTGTGTGTTTAGGTGTGACAACTAGAAATGATGCCAAAAAGAAACAACTGCTGTCCAAAAAAAACGGATTCATGAGGTGGAAAACAAACAACTTATTATATTCACATTTAGGCTTTGACTCCACTATGCGTAAGGATGCGCTACGTTAACAGATCCAATAAAATGCAACCCATGCATTAGGGATGCGTCAGGGATTTGTCAGGAATGGGTTAAGGTAGTGGTTCCCAAATTGGGGGGCGAGTCCCCCTGGGGGTGTGTGAAAGTATTCCAGGGGGGCCGGACCTCATTCTGAACCTGTGTTTCAATGGGGAGGGGGTGCTTGAAAATGTTCTTAAATCGAAAAGCGGGGCCCTACAAGGAAAATTTGGGAACCACAAAAAAATTTACACATCACAAACGAATCCCTTTGCCATTTCACACTACCCATGTTTGTGTTGAGTATCACAGTTGTGTGAAATGGCCCTCAAAATTTATTTAAAATACAAATCCTACAACTTTATCATACAGAAACAATCATATGGAAACATTGATCATACACATAGTGGCACACAAACTACACTCATGCAGAGACATCAATCATTCACAGAGACTAACACATACCGAGACACAGAGAAACACATTACATGCAGTCTAATTTTTGTATACAGCAGGTTCCTCCATGGTTGGCTTTCTGTTCTCCCCCCCCCCCCTCGGAATACCTCCATGCTCCCCATTTTGGGAAGCACTGGCTTATAGTCCAAACAGTTCTAACTTTGTTTCACCAGTCCACAGAACGCTATCCCAAAACTTTTGTGGTTTGTCCAGTTTTTTGATAGTGTTCTGTGGACTGATGAATCAAAAGTAGAACTGTTTGGGCCCATGGATCAATGCTATGTTTGGAGGAGGAAGAACAAGACATATGAAGAAAAGAACACCTTGCCTACTGTGAAGCTTGGCGGGGGGGGGGGGGGGTCAATTATGCTTTGGGGCTGTTTTGCTTTTGCAGATACAGGCAAGCTTTAGCGTGTGCAAGGTACCATGAATTCTCTTCAGTACCAGGAGATATTGGAAAGAAATGTGATGCAGTCTGTCACAAACCTGAGGCTGGGAGACGTTGGACCTTTCAACAGGACAATGATCCCAAGCATACCTCCAAGTCCACTAGAGCATGGTTGCAGATTAAAGGCTAGAACATTTCGGAGTCGCCATCGCAGTCACCAGACATCCGAATCCGATTGAGAACCTCTGGTGGGACTTGAAGAAAGCAGTTGCAGCACGCAAGACTAAGAATGCGACTGAACTGGAGGCTTTTGCCCATGAAGAATGGGCTAAGATGTCCGTAGATCGCTGCAAGACACTTGTGTCAAGCTATGCTTCACGTTTAAAAGCTGTTATAACTGGAAAAGGATGTTGTACTAAGTACTAAGAATGAATGACACTTGGGGGTTGAATAAAACTGATAATGATGTGAGCACAAAAAGGACATTTGTGGTTATTTCATTATTAATGTTATATTTGTCTGCCTTACAAGTGCCTCGCTGATTTCATTGTAAGCAAGATGACTGAAATGATCAAAATCAATGTCAAAATGGCCAGTATTAAGTTAAGTTAGTTAATAAGGCTAGCCATACACAGTCGGATTCCATGGCCGATCGATCACCTATCCGATCGATTCCGGCGATCTCAGCAGGAATCGGAGGTCCGATCGATCGGCCAATTAGGTATGTCCGATCGCTACATACCACCTTGTCCCACGGATTCCTGGACGATTCCGTGTCCGATCGCTTACTCCACAAATGGCAACTCCCCCTGATGTGTGCAGAATCGGATCAGAAATCTAGTGGGGCAAGTGCCCCTGTTTGTATTGCTAAGTACAAAATGATTCACTTGTTTTATAACTAGGCCTCTTAATGTACGGGGGCCATCTTTACCAACCACTTTCAATAAATCACCTAAATTATTAGTTCACAACACTCTTTGATGTGTCTGTAGAGGCAGCCATGGTTGTCTTACAGAATGGGCAACATGTCTGCCTTGGTTTACCTCCATTGTCTGTTGTTTAAAAACAATTGATTTGATTAAGCACTAAAATCAAAATACATTTTGATAATGAAAAGTAAACAAGAACTGATTTCATCATTTAAAATTCTGATGATGCTAAATGTTACTAGACTGAAATATATAGAATAATAGATGTGACATTTTATTGTAACATACTTTTGTACTTGCAGCATATGGAATGTAAAAATATGGGTTCTATGAACAACACATGTATAGTTCCTTGCTAGAGACATGAATACAGCATGGAGCAGAACTTGGATACAGACAGCTCCCTCTGGTGGTAAATATTGTCTTCACATTATAGCTCCCGTTGCTGGTCAATGTTGTTATCACATTACACATACCATACATTATGCTATTTCACATGTACCAGGATGAGGACCAACCTTTAGAACAGAATAAGATAGGTTTCCTACAACTGGTCAGTTTTGGAGAAAGGATGAGCTCAGCAATCATCCAGCTTTAGGATCATGCTGATGGCTGAACGCTCAATTCAATGGACATTTTTCTTTGCTTACTCTAGGTTTAATTGGTCACAGGAACAGTGTGTGAGGTAGTGCTCCACAAAACTACAAAGGATCATTACTCGTTTAAGGAGACAGAGAAAAGAAAATATACTCACCTGATACTGCTGTGATGAGCAGCACAGGCAAAATTCGTATTCGCAAATTGATATTCTCAAAAAAAAATTAATTTGGGAACTTGTGATCTCCAGTCATTTTTACTTTCATTGCGAAAAAAGATTTTTCATATTTTCATATTTTCACGATCAATGCATTCACATAAAAACAAACTTAAATATTCGTGATTACAAAGATATAGAACTAGATCTAAGGTGCGAATTCATGAAGTGCTGAGAATTTTGCGATTTCAAATATTCGCAATTTGAATATTCACAATCAACACTAAAACGGAATGCCTTCAACAACTGCTCCCACATTAGACAGACCCCAGGCTCCTTCTCAGGAACGTTAGCCCCCCATACACCTTTAGATCACTCCATACAATTTCCTTTAGATCTCCCAACAACTGTGTAGTGCCGGGTCCTCCCTGATAGAATACATAGTGATTGGAAGGTTTAGAAAGTTTCTCATGTTACATGGTTTTGGTTGAAGAAAAATTGATTTTACAGAAATTGTATGGTAAGATTTTAAGGTGTATGGGGGGCTTAAGGGTCCCCATACACAGGTTTTTAGTTAGATTCCCAAACAATCAGTGACGTAGGTGTGCATTAGTGTTGAGCTCGAAAATTCGAATTGCGAGTATATTCAGCGAATATCGGCTAATCGAGAATTCGCAAATTTGGATATGAATATGGCGGCGGATATTTGCAATTTCGAATATTTGCCATTGGGATGCTTGTAGGCATAGATTGCGAATATATATTAGTATATATAATAGCATGTAACCATTCATTTTGAAGGTAATTGCGAGCCAATTATAATTGTGAATCTAGCAACAGCGCAATTGCGAATATTCACGAATATAGAATCAAATATTAGTAGAATTATTCGCCAGAAATATCGCCAATTCGAATATTGCCTATGCCGCTCATCACTAGTGTGCATGTGCACATTCGTGGTAATTGATTGTTTGCAAATTGACCAAGGCCACCCTTTCTTCGAGCGGGGTCAATCTTTCCTGCTCAACGAAAGCTCCATCCAATAGGGAACCAACATGTTGCTAAATTGCTGTTAGATTGCCATTACTTTTATGGGGTCCAGGATCCCCATCAAAAGTATTAAACAGGAATCAACTGTGCAGTTCAATCGGCGAGCGCTTGAGCACAGAGGGCTCGAGCATTCATGGATCGAGCGGGCATCGACCCGTGTATGGGGACCTTAACAGGCTTTCTAAAGCCCCCCATACACGTTCCGATTTTTCGTACGAATTTTGCCCGACCGACCGATCGGGTCGGGAGATTAATCGGATTCGGAATTATGTACCCGACCGATCCCGATTTCTCAAAATCGGTCGGGACCGCTTCGGACCTGTCCGTAAATTTTTGGTCGATCTGCTGTTCGGGTCGGGCTGATGGATCGGTGATAATTCGAATTCCGATTTTTCGTGCCAGCCGACCGACCGACCGACCATAACATTTTAGGTGAAAATCGGGTGACAGGATCGGACGAAAAATCGGTCGGGAGAATAATCGGAACATGTATGGGGGGCTTAATGCTTTGTCCCCTCCTCCATGCAGATATTATAGCTCTCTGACCTAGAGGGGGGTACTAAGGGCCAGATTACAGAGATGCTGGAGCTGTAAGTATAGCTAGCCATACACGGGTCGACTTTTGCACGATCAATCTTAGATGTGTTCAGCATGTGCAATTTTACAATCGTGCACCAGTCTTGCATCGATCGCTTGTACCACCATACAGTGTGAGCAAGTTAAACATGATCGTTTCACGATTGTACTATGGAGCGCATGCGTAGTACAATCATAATTATGATCGCTAATACATTTGTACGCAAATCTATTGAAATACCTAGAAAAACCATCAGATATTTGTATGATCAAGCAGAATTTACCAACATGTCCAATCACTTTTCAATTGATTTTTGTTCGATTTCAATCACTTTTGGTTTCGAGTTAAAAGTCAATAGTGTTAAGCCGAAACTGGAAATATGGCTACCTTAGTCTTCAGGCCCCCATACACATGACGAGCGGTGGCCAATAGACGAATGACGGAGTGCAACGTGACGTCGTCATCACGCTGCACTCTGTCGCTCAAAGTATCACCCTTTGTGTGCTGGCTGTTACTTTGGATGGGGTCCAGATTTCTGTACCAAAAGCATACCATAGACTTTAATGGCTTTTTTTTATGTTGTCAGCCTGCAACTTCCCAAAGTATGTCCGTACAAGGGTCTAGTAGACATCCTGAATATAATAATGTTTGAAACACACAATTATGTAAAAAAAAAAATATAATTTGAATGAAAAGATTTCAAAACAGTATGTATTTATATTTTGTTTCTAATAAAATTTGTATTAAATTGGAAATGTATTTTGTGTCTTTTTTTACTTTGAATTGTATTGGGTAAAGTTATCACTGTATCCAGTACAATTCCCTTTGGCACCCTCTCTCACCCAGAGCCACCGTAGCAGCACTGAATTTTAAATCTGTGCTGCCGGGGCTCCGATCTTCACCGGACAGCTCCAACTCATCCAGTGCAGTACTGACAGGACAGCGCTGGACGAGATAGGGAAAAAATATATAATTTGCTTAGGCACTTTTCTTCATAAACCATTGGACATTTTTCTAAATAAAACAGTTCTTAAAGTCTGCTGATCTCCTGTAGTCACTGTTTGTCTTGATGCAAGTGCTACATTGTTGGTGAGGCATTTCCTAGGTTGGGTATTCTACAGCTGCCACCAATGGACAATGACTTTATATGTTAAAATGGCAACCTCTAGCCTTCATCAGAAGCCTATGTGACAACCCAGTAGCAACCCAAGTAGGAAAACATTTAGTAAGTCTTTTTTCAGCTTTCCAGCAGCTACAAAGCAAGATGGCCCTGGTGCTTGCTGGACTTTCTTGGGATCTCAGCAGGTCCTTTTGGTGTTTTTTTTTTTTTTTAGGATTAGGTTGATTTTAATGGCAAAGAAGGACTTTGCAATAATAAATAAACACATGCAGTGGAATGTAAAGCCCCCCATATACCACATACAATTGCCATGCAATTTCTGTAAACCAACTTTTCTTTTACCAAAACCATGTAATATGAGGAACTTTCTACACCTTCCAATCACTATGTATTCTATCAGGGAGGACACTATACTACATAGTTGTTGGTAGGTCTCATGGAAATTGTATGGAGGAATCTAAAGGTGTATGGGGGGCCTTTAGGCAAATGCTATTAACACAAGTTGAGCATGAGCTTAAACTTTAACCTCCCTAGCGCACTGCTAAGGTCCAGATTTCTGTAGCAAAAGCAAAAAAAAAAAAAAAATTATAAAAAGTATAATGATAAAATCTCTAAAATACTCATTTGGTATGAAAGATTTCAACACAGTATGTTTTTATATTCATGTTTTTTATAATAAAAATTTTACTACAATTGGAAATGTGTTTTGTGTTTTTTTTCTTTGAATTGTATTGGATACAGTGATCACTATATCCAGTACAATTCACTTTGGACCAATTCACTTTCTTTTACATCCAGCAGCTGCAAAGCAAGACGGCCCTGGTGCTTGCTGGACTTGGGATCCCAGCAGGCACTTTTTTTTTTTTTAGATTAAGTTGATTTTAATGGCAAAGAAGGACTTATAAATAAGGACAATATATTTGGTCATTCTTCATAACATTCCAAAGTATCTGCAAGTTGGCATTATAAAAATTTAACCCAATATATGTCATTCTCAAAAGTGTAGCCACTCTAACTCAAAATGAATTATTATTATCATTTATTTATATAGCGCCAACATATTACACAGCGCTGTACAATACAT
>CM070032.1:73653694-73678347 GCA_036250615.1 Ptychadena robeensis | reverse complement strand
AAATTATTCCTCAAAAATACCACTTGCCTAATAATTCTGCACTCCCTGTATATTACATATTTGATTTGACAGGGACCGATTTTCTTCCCATTTTGCATTTAATGTTGTGTCTCTGGGACAGGGTGTGATGACAAATCTCTCCAAAGAGACAGGAATGGCAGTGAAAACAAGATCAAAGGTTTCATAAGGCATTGGTCAACTAAACCTCTGGCCAACCCTACTTTTATATTAGCTCAGTCATCATTAAGCTAGGGCTCCACATGCACTTAAATCCCTTCGTTGAATACAGGGATTTAACGCAGTGCACGAGCCGCCTATTGACGGCAATGGGGCTATGACAGGGCTGTCCAAGCTTCCGTCACGTTGATGTTATTCACAGGAATGCAACCCAGGCTTGCCCGGACATCAACGGATCCCATCACATAGTGTAGCCCTAGCCTAAGGTGTGTACTTTGATTTTATTTTCTTTCTATAACCTTAATCCATAGAACATTTTCCGGGGTAGTGTAATACATATACAAATATAAAGACATTCAGAGATGAGACATTATTCAAGTGTAGTTTCTAAATTTTAGCATAGCCAATGTGAAGACAAGAAACAAGATTTCACAGAAGAAATAATTAATAAAGCTCAATTATTCAGCATGCATGGAAGTACTTATGTGACATTTGGATGTTATAGACAGTGGACAAAAAAAAAAAGAGGTGAGTACGTACGCATCCAATTCAATTGGATACAAATCACTCTAAACACTTTAAAAAACACTTGTACAATTGACTGACATCTTCCAACATGACCAATCATAGCCTTTTCCATTGTAAAGGATATCTTGTCATCAGAGTCCTTGAGTATTTTAGAGGTCAGTGTGTACTGAGTGGACCTTAAATTCTTTATTTACTAAAGCTAGCCATACACTCTGAGATTAAAATTACGATCCATTAAAACAGACCAATGTATCCCGACGGCGGTATCGGTTTGGATCGTAATATTTGGCAAAAAAGCTACCACATTTAAAATCCAATTTACGATCGATTTATTATTTTTTTTTACGAGGATGTCATCGAAATTAATTGCCGTTTATATCAGCCATTAGGATGTATTTTTTTTTTTAAAGGGGAAGCCTCGGCAGTAATTGGTCGGTAAACACTATGAAAACAGTATGAAGTTTCCCGATGTTCCCAGACCAATTACAATTTTTCAACATGTCCAATAAATTACGACCGTAAAAAACGGCAATTACGATCGGATTTTATCGGTTGTACCATGTGGACATGTGCAGATTTCAGGACGATAAAATGCTTTCATTGGTCGGTTTTAATGGATCGTAATTTTAATCTCAGAGTGTATGGCCAGCATTAGTGAATGATCATACAGTTTTTATTGTACTTTGAGAAAACCTATGTAGGCTCCTTTTGCTGAGCACTTTCTAAGGTTGCCTGCACTCTTCTCAATTAGCTTACCTTCAGTGGCTCTAGGCTGGCGGAACAACTGTAAGCCCTCTCTCTTAAAGTAGCCATACACAGGTCGATTTCATTATCAAATGCAAGACAATATCACAATATTTGTTTCAAAAAAAGGAGGGGCAACAGTCTGTGCCTACAACCCAAATGGGGCATGTGGAAGGTCTTGGTCCCTATGCTCTTCGTGTTTCACCCCTCAAGAGGGCTCTGACCTGCCAACATCCACCCAAACTGCCAGGACACCCAGATGTTCCCATTTGGGGGCTAAGATTGTTGATGCCCTACTGTTTACATTAACAGTCCACTGGTGTTGCAAGCAACAGTGATTATATACAATATCATTATTCAGTCATAAAGTGATGATATAGGCTTCAGACAAAAAAAGTCCCTTAATTGAATGGAGTCATTCAGTTATATGAATTAATAATATTATATGTTAATACAGGCTTCCATTCAGTGTTCATTGAAGCACGCTCCCCAATCTGCGGCTGGTGCCATCATGACTGGTAGATTAACTTAGACTGATAAGTAGATACCAATTGAGTGGGCACCCCTGATCTAAATCACTAATGCATATTCTAAAGTCTAACGGTCTCCATACAAGGCTTGATTTTTAGTTTGATTCCCGAACAGTCGATCACAGTTTGTGTTTCACGGTGATTGTTTTTTCGTAAATGGAAAGCGCAATCAAACGGGGAACCATCATGTTGGTAAATCCCTGTTCAATTGCAATAGACTTGTGGTTCATCGTGACGTGACCGTGCTGTGCTTGAGCATTTCTCGATCAAGTGGGTATCAACACGTGTATGGAGACCCTAAGGGTTATCCTAAGGCAACATTTTGTTACTGGTTGGATCATTAAATGTAAATAGATGTAATAAAATATGTATTATTCGTATAGTAATGACGATAACAATATTTTAGGTGTTAAGAGCTGTAAAATATTAAATATTTGTTCTCAGGCACAGATACTCTCTGAGGGTATCTTATATGTTTTCAAACTGCATTATTCAAGTATTCACACATTGTTTTATTTGGATAAGTTGGCAAAGTTGTGTGGATTCTGCATAGCTCAGTCAAGCCTTCTTGAAACCAAAGATATTTACATTTCATCACTTATTTAATCACAAATCCCAAAAGTGAAATTTCTCACTTCAGGACAGAGGGTGGAGCCACTCAAATCATTTCCTTACATCCCATAAGTAAAAATGTGAAATAAAAATATTAAAATCTGGTATATTGTGGTAATATCTTTGATTTTAATATTTATTTTACTGCTTTCCCAATAGTGTTAATTGAAATAGCGAGAGTTTGGAGTTCAAGTGATACCGTTTATTGGCTAACTGAAGTCATTAGAGAAGCAAGCTTTCGGGGTGTCGCAGATCCCTTCTTCAGGCTAATACAATTCTGGTTTTTGAGACTCAAATTATTACGCAACATAACAAGGTCATAAATATTTGAACAAAAACAACAGTTTTCTCTAGACACACATGACTGATGGAGGTGAGAGTGAAGGGTTAGTTAGTGATCAAAGTTAGGAAGAGTTATTGGGGGTAATGCTAGCCATACACATGTCGATAAACGGCCGGATTTTAATCTGACCGACGGGCGCGGTCTTGTCGTCGGTCAGGTTAAAAATCGGCTGCTAATCGGCATGTGCCCACATGCCGGCCAGAGATCCGACATGTCGGAAAATCTCTGGCCGGCGCGAGCCGATGGAAGCCGATGCCATAAGCTACAATGAAGCGGCGGCTTCATTGCAGCTTATGGCCAGCACACAAAGGGTGCCCAGCCGATTGAAGGGCCCCAGAATGCAATGAGGAGGCTAAACGTGATGACGTCATCACGTTAGCCTCCCGGAAAGATATCGGCGGCAGATGTCGGGGTAAGTCGCCATGTGTATGGCTAGCATAATAGAGATAAGAGGTTCAGTCGTGATATTCACCTCCTTTAGGAATTAAAATGTCCACAGACCAGGGCAGCGAAGAAATACGGCTAACATAGATACCCCCAATAACTCTTCCTAACTCTCACTATCTACACTAACTAATCCCTCACTCTCACCTCCATCAGTCATGTGTGTCAAGAGAAAAGTGTTGTTTTTGTTAAAATATTTATGACCTTGTTTTTTTGTATATCAATGCAAGTCTCAAAAAACAAAATTGTATTGAGCCTGAAAAGGGGATCTGAGACATCCTGAAAAAAATCCAAAAAGCTTGTTTATTCAATTTACTGCAGTTAGCCAATAAACTCCAAGCTCTCTGTATTCATTGATGGCTAACACGGTACAGCACTCTATTATTACTGAAAATGTAAGACTGTTGTAATAGTAAAGTCTGTAATAGGAGTTGACTGCCTATTGATGGAGCCTTGTCCACTAGCACGTCTATGCTCTGTTACGTAACTAAAAACTTATATAAGTGTCTTTCTCCCTCGTGTGGCAAAAGAACTGGCTGCATGTGCATAGAGTACTTAAATGTAAGTTTTTAACAGCAATTGATATTAATGCTTTTTAACCTAATATTTCTAGAACATAATTTTAAGTGTAATAATCACTTGTACTGACCAATGTTTATTCCACTACTGCAATAGGCAGGATCTACTAGCAATCAGTACTGTATGCTTCCATTTTTCCATAGATGTTGGAGTTTTCAACAAATGATCACAGAAGTTACAGAACTTAGCTTTACATAAAAAAAAAAAGAAATGCCATGCACCATCATTAAAGTGCATGCAAAGTGCCTGCAGGTTATAAGAGAACTTAACACTGGAACACTCTACATATTGTGTATGTAAATGGCCACTTAAAAATAGAAAGAACAGTTTCACTCCATTACACATATTACCTGAAAAGTTATAAATGGTAAGATCATCAAATGTTAAAGTAAATGAAAGCAGAATATTAAAAAACTTTGAAAATTATGTAAATGATGTATTTTGTATTTAGTTTTTTTTAACGTTTATTTATTACACAGCTCTGTACATTAAAAAATTGCTGAAGATTGAGACAAGTTATACTTGGCTGATACAAGTTCAAGCTGTGACACAGGAGGAGGAGAGGAACTTGCGTTCACCAATCGCACCAGGGAAATTCTAATCGCGGCACGGATTAGAGAGTGAGCGATTAGAATCGCGCCATGGCATCTTAAGGCAGGAAGTGGGAGGGTGGGACAGGACATCTTGCCCCACCCCGTCTGATCAGGGTTAGAATGACACAAGGTTAAAATTTAAATTTTTAACCACGCCCATTCATGTCTATGGCCGCAATCAGGGGCGAGCAGCTGCAACCGCATGTGGCCCACACCGCAGATGTGGAGAGAAGCCCCATTACATACATGGCAGTGTGCACCCCAATCACTCATGTGGGGACAAGCCCTAAGAGGTTGGGAAAAAGTGTATACAATATGTAGGATAGCTGTAAATGGCTAGGCTGTGATGCTTGGAATGAGAAGATGGGGAGGCCAGAGTGAAGAGATGGACTTGAAGGTGTTAAATGGGAACAAGTCTAAAGGGGTCAGAATGCTCCAAAGAAAAGGGGCGACCCCAGAAAAGTCTTGGGGAGTTGGAATGCTATTAGTCAGTGGAAAAGCAGAGAAGCCAGTTAGTGGTATATATATGCACGAGGTTGGAGATGTAAAGATATAGACTTGCTGATTCCCGGCCTGGTGGTCGGTCGCCCGCACCTACAGGGGTGCCCACCTTGGGGTTTCAACTCAAAAAGCTGGCAGGTCAGATCGCACAGCGATCTGTTCTGTCAGTACTTTTTGTGGCCGATCCTGTTGGAGAGACTCCCCCTCCAAGTAAATTGGCTACAATCTGACGAGAATCCCTGTGTTAGTGGAGCACACAAGTTTCCCGTCAGTTCTGTAGCCAACTCCGCATGGCTTTGTGACGTCACCACACTGTAATGAGTCTGCTACAAGCCGGCCATGGATCGAAGTGTCTATGGCTGGATTAATTGGGACAGGAGGAGATGCAAAGTGTTTTAATTGCGAACCACAGACGTTTGTGTAGGGATTTACAAAGAAGAGCAGTGGATGGAGAGAAGTTAAAGGAGTAAATGGATCTGGCACCAACATTCATGGCTAGACTAAAGAGGTGAGAGTCTAGTTAGTGAAGACCAGATAGGAAAATGTTGCAGTAGTTAATATCAGAAATGTACAAGCATGGCCATAAATATAATCCTACCTCCAAAGCAGCTCACTTTGATATAACTGATCTTTTCAGCTGCTGCGTGCACCAGCCTTGTGTCTCTTGCTGCCCACCCCATTATTCAATTTTAGTAATCTCAGTAATCTCAGCTTTAGTAAACAGAGATGATTGTGTGTTACATGATTGCATGTTTAGTATAAAAAAATGTGCATTTTTTTGTTTTGCATTTAGTTACAAGAGCTTACGGGATTTACAAAATGAGTAGAAATAAAAGTAAAATAAATTTTTAGGGCAACTATATCCAATATTCAAAAATCCACAATTCAATCCAAAATTTCATGATTTTATTAGGGAAAGCACAGATGCCAGACAGTTCATTTTCCAAACTTTAGGGAAGCTCTCTCCTCATGATTCCGATCCAAAGCATGACTCTTTACCGATGTTGTAGCCTTGTTAGGACATGGTGGCTGTCCACCAGCCATCCACCACTTGACCATCCAGGGTTGCACGGCACTCATCATTAGACAAGACTGTTTGAAAATTAGCGTTCATGTAGTACTGGGCCCACTGCAGCCACCCTTACTTATAAGTATTAATACGAAGTGGTCGGATTAAAGGTTTATGCATAACTGCAATCCTCTGGCGGATCCTGCACTTCGATGTTCATGGGACTCCAGAGGCACCAGCAGTATCAAATACTGTTTGCTGCTTTGTAATGGCATTTTAGCAGCTGCTCTCTTAAACCAATGTATTTGTCTGGCAGATTTGTTCCTCATTTTGTCTTTATCTAGTCACCAACAAATCTTTTAACAGTATGATGATCACACTTAAATGTTCGTCAAATATCTAAAGCCCCCCATAGACAGGCAGACTCCTCCATGCAACTTCTGTACAACCAACTTTTCTTCTACCAAAACCATGTAATAGGAGGACCTTTCTACACCTTCCAATCACTATGTATTCTATCAGGGAGGTCACTATACTACATAGTTGTTGGTAAGTCTCATGAAAGTTGTATGGAGGAGTCTGCCTGTCTATGGGGGGCTTAAGGTTTTCATGCCTTTTACAAGACATTCAGCTATTTCACACTTTTCAGCAACAGAGAGGTCTTTTTTCTTCCCATATTGCATGATGGTGTTTTGCTTAATAATGTTAAACATCCTTCTTTAGTAGTTTTTCCTATTATTGGGCACACCTGGCAAGCATAATACCACAGGTGTAATTGAAAAAAAATATTCTTTATGATGATTTAATACAATTTCCACAATCATTCGGAATGCAGCATACTTGCCACTACACTCACCTCAGAACTTTCATGCTGCAGTAATGTGCCCAATGTAATAAGCCCATTCAATGAATCGGCACTTGTGCCTAGTAAGAAAGGTGATTTTATAATATTTTTGTTCAAAGAATTCCTTTTACTGGCCTCTTTACTGGTTGTTTTTTTCTTCCAATTCTTTACTGGCCATATCTGCAGAAGCGGAGATGGTATGCTTGATGGACATGAGTCCACGTTTTCTAGCCCTTATGATGTTATTATAAAACTTTTGAGCTATGCTGCACTGTGACCTTCAGTTCTTTTCATGTCTGATATGCTGAAATTAAATGAAAGTGAGCTTCAGTGGTAAAAGAATGAAAGATGGCCAATTACAAGGCCAGGGTAAAGAGAAGACTAAAGCCCCCCATAGACAGCCAGACTCCTCCATGCAACTTCTGTACAACCAACTTTTCTTCTACCAAAACCATGTAATAGGAGGACCTTTCTACACCTTCCAATCACTATGTATTCTATCAGGGAGGTCACTATACTACATAGTTGTTGGTAAGTCTCATGAAAGTTGTATGGAGGAGTCTGCCTGTCTATGGGGGGCTTAACATTGCAGTTTAATAACATTAAAGAACAATTCCAAAGGAGCAGGGAAAGCAATTAGTAAGATGCTAATGCTATAACTGTCAGAATGCTCATTCATTTAAAGCTTCATGCTTACACATAAAGAGAGACCTTGCAAGACATGTAAGCAAATAGTCTCATTGCCCTGCTTATTTCCCCTACCATGTAGAAAGCATTAGAAGATGGAGCAGGAGCTATGAGCCTGGCCATCTATCTTTCTGATGGTCATTAAGCTCTATGTTCCCAATTCATGCTGTCCATTGACCTACATTGCAGTTATCTAGTCTTGGTCCATTAATACCTGTTCGGTTAACATTTCTTCTGTTATATACATGTGCCCCTGTCTTACCTACTATTCACCTCTGTATAATCAGCACATTACAAGCAAAAAAAAAGTAAATTAATAACAGAAGATTTTAAAACTTCAACCCTCCAAACATTAATAGACATCCCCAAATTTTAGTAATGAATGCTACAGAAGTCAAATTTTATTTGGCCTGTGACATTAACAGTTTTTTTTGGGCTATCAAGAAAATAAGCGAAAGGTCATACACAAAGGTCAGTCCAATAGATACGGTAAAGCTAGCCATACACGTTCCGATTCCATGTCCGATCGATCACCCATCCGATCGATTCCGGCGATCTCAGCGGGAATCGGAGCTCCGATCAATCGGCCAATTAAGAGTATCCGATCGCTGCATACCACCTTGTCCAACGGATTCCGGGACGATTCCGTGTCCGATCGCTTATTTCACACATGGCAACTCCCCCTGATGTGTGCTGAATCGGATCAGAAAGACCAACATGTTGGTTCTCTGTCCGATCCGATTCTGGGCCCCTGATCAATCGGACGCGATCGATCGGACAAGGTGGGCTGCACGCGATTCTGGCACGATTGTTTCGCGTGCACGCGCCCGGAATCGATCGTACCGGAATCAGATGGGAATCTGACCCGTGTATGGGGGCCTTAAGATGGACAATCCAGAGTCAGGTTCAATCCAGAATCAGGGCAGGCAGAGTTCAAGCAATGTAAGGACTCATACCGGGTCACTGTTGGTCACTTGCAGACAGACAGCTTCAGCAATATGGTAGCACAATGCTATACAGAGGCTATATTGGGCAAACGTGCGCAAGACAGCCCAGTCACACAGCACCACCTGGCACTACAGGATTGGTAAACAATTGGCTGGTGAGTCTCCTGCAGCTGATTGGGAGCTGTATTGTAGCTGTTTGGGATTGTAGGAATATAAAGTGACAGGAAATCCAAGGTTTTTAGAGTTGTCACCAAAAGAGCTGAGGGTAATACTTGATTTTAGGAGTTCCCTGACCTTTATGGATTTCTTTTCATTTCCTGTTGTCTCCTCATAGCAAAAAAAATTAGTTTGAAGTAATTTTCTACTTAATAAAAAAATCCTATAGGGCTAAGGCTGGGTCTTGAAACTGCGCATGCACGTTATTTCAGAGAGCTTAGGATGCTGTATTCGCCATGTCGACAATACCGTGTCCTTTACTTTCTATCGGCAAACTGTGGCCGAAAACACACCGCAGTAATTTTTTACCAATGGACATGGTAGGTGTTTCCGGCGCATCCACCGGATCCACAAAACATGGCAGGGCACTGTAAATCAGCCATGCAGCCCTCAAACGCGGTAATGATGCGCCAGTATAGATTGGCCCGTCTTAAAACATAGTCTAAAAAGAGTAAAGAGTTAATAAAAAAAGAGTAAATAGTTACAAAGTATTATTGTTTCACCATGAATTTGGTTTTATTCTGTGCTATACTAATCATGATGTTATGGAATTCATCTGGCGAATATATTTTGCTAAATAATGAATGATGAGTATTTTGTGTAATGTGTCTTTTTATTGCACTTATAAAAACACATCTTCTATATGTGAATTGTTTTATTGAGTATGGGCTGTCTTAGTACAATGATATACCAAGATGATATGCTTTTATCTGCACACTCTTCCTATAGTACAATATGTTGGGCTTTGGGGCGAAGATACATTTCTACTTCATATCCCATAATAAATAGGCTTCTATAAAGGGAACTGGAAGCATGACCTTAGTGAAATATAGTCTGCAGTTTAAGCTCTCACAACCTGTGCTAAAAGTAATTTTGAGCTTGTGAACTGTTAAGGCAATGAAAACTGAATCTTATTGAAGATAAAAGAGAATTGCTTTTTACTGTTAAGGGCTTAATATCAGTTTACAAGACAAGGAAATCTATTTGAAATTTCACCTCTACCTTCATATTACACTATGTCTGGACAGCTTTTGTTTTTAATGTTGTGGTGTTTACAGGCTCGGACATTATTTTTAATCAGTAACTGCCTGGCCACCTAAAGCACTTAACCGGAATGTCATATTCTTCACGGGCACTGGTTGTGTAGGACCAGCATCCTTCTCATAGCTACAGTAGTAAAAATGTAATTCAACTGTAAATTGATAAAAACTAAAATAAAACTCGTTATTAAAGGAAGTTGGTAACCGTACAAAAATATCATTGATTATTCATTACCTAAAATGTATAGTTAACAGATAATTATAACTGGTACAAACTGACATTTGATTCAAAATGGTAAGACATGTTTAGGCTTTTAAAACTCTTGGACAAAAACTTTTTACGGGTTGATAGTATGTGGTCAAATTGCATAAAAATATGGTAGATTTGAAAAAAGAAATGAGCAATTGGTGGAAGACCAGTGATTTGAAGCCAGCTTTCTGCAAAAAATAAAAATAATCAATCAATCAAGCTTTACTTAATGGTTTGTGTCCACCCATCTTCCTATTGTGGTCATTCCAGAGGTTTCCCAATAGGGTTCAAACCTGAAGTTTGAGCTGGCCAAAACAACACTCTTAGTTTAGTGTTCTTCCCTTTGGGGAACATAGTCATACTGAAGGAAGTTGGGGCTCGTTTATACCCACCCGTTATACAACCAATAAGCGCAAACGACCGGTCATTTTTCAGGCTTTTGCCAGATAGTCCTGTCACAGGGTCATTCTCTAAATGACCCGCGAGTGTCTGCACAAGTTTGCAGGTGCTCACAGACAGGTTGTTTCCTTGTATGACCTTGTATGCCTTGCTTGATTCATGAATCCTTCACAAAGACATCTACCTTGTTTGCTGCTACTATCTATTCCATGTTTGCTAGGGCTCTCCTTTGTGCAAGACTAAAGGCCCCCATACACCTTACAATCTTTCCATACAATTTCTGTACAATCAACTTTTGTTCTACCAAAACCATGTAATATAAGGACCTTTCTAATCCTTCCAATCACTATGTATTCTATCAGGGAGGTCATTATACTACACAGTTGTTGGTAGATCTAATGGAGATTGTATGGATTGATCTTAAGGTGTATGGGGGGCTTAAAGCTGGACATACACCTTAAGATCTCTGTCAGATATCCTTTAGATCTACCAACAACTATGTAGTATAGGATCCTCTGTGATTCTAAACAATCAAGTCTACCTGTGTTCAAAGTCCCTCATATTACATGGTTTTGGTAAAACAAAAAGAAGATCTAAAGGAAATCGGACAGAGAAATATAAAGGTGTATGGGGACCCTAAAGCACAACCACATCCCCCCAACTTACCTCCATATTTAACAGTTGGTTCAACACACTTTGGGTTATAGGCAACTCCAAATCTCCATCTAACCCTTCAAATTTCAGCTTTGCACAACATCTGGTTATTTTAACTCATCATTAGGGATCTTTAGCATGCCTCGGCCAAAGACTTTGCTTACATATAAAGGCTTCCAAGGACTTCAGCTCTGCCTGTAGAAGCTGGTTTCGGAAAGTTCTAGCTGTGCACTTTATACTACTCTGTTTGCCACTGTGCTCGATGGTTAATAGTTTTGAGCAGCATAAGGTATATTAATGCAATTTTGCGAATATATTAAAGGAACATTCTAAATTAGTTTCAACTGTATTCTTTTGCCATACATCGAGTGTAGTAGTTTGCAATCATTCGCGAATCAGCTTTACAGCCTCTCTTGTTCATTCTGTGATCTTAGCCAGTATGAGTACTGTGCGTATTGCGCATATGCATTCTCAATGCACACAAATATGCGCAATATATGTCAGTAAACCATGTTGAAGCATAATATGACAAAAATCCGCCATTGCGAATATCCAAGTGCACATTTGCGAAATATTGCTAATTCTTGAATGTCGGGTATTCGTTGAATATATTCGAATTTAAAATATTCTTGCTCAACACTAATGGTTAATAGATATGATTTGGAAAATTAACATATAAAAAAAGATTAAATATAAAAAAGAAAAAAACTTTGGTGGTAGACTAGACCAATTTGCTGAAATGGCATTGCAGCAGCTCAAAATGGTACTCAGAAGTTTGTATGGCTTCCACATGCTTCTATGCATGCCTGACCCCAATGTCCTGGGCAGGTGGGCATATGCGGTTAAATTATTCTCTCAGGAGTATCCGATCGTACCACAGAGCATGAGCACGGGACTTTGGAAAGATTTCAAACAATTGACTTGAAGCAATAGTTTTTTTTAAGTCTATTTAACAGACTAATCTAATTGTGTATGGCCACTTTTATAAGATGGCAGATGGTGTGAGGTATCTTCTCCCAGTTCCTAACTAAGGCATTATCAAGACTGTCCTGGACAATCAGAGGTGCAAGCTGGCAGTGTTGAATAGACCTAAACATGAGGTCAGATGATGACGTCAATCAATTGCTTCAACATTTAAAATTGCCTGTATACTTTTATACAAGAGGATGGGCATTATATTATGCACCCGGAGGAACACAGGACTCACTGCACCAGGTAAGGATCTAACAATGGGGATTAAAAGGATTTAATCACTATATCTAATGACAGTCATGGTGCCATTGTCTATCCTGTACAGGTCTGTGTATCCCTCGATGGCTATGCCTCCACAGACCAACACTGATCCCCACCAAATTATGCTGAACAATGTTGCAGGCAGCATAATGTTCACTGTGGCTTATCCAGAACCTTTCACATCTATCACAAGAACTCAGAGTAAACTTCAGACCAACCACATATAATCTGTTTCTAATGGTTTGGTCAGACATTTATGCCAGGGACAACTGGAGGGACTTTGTAGTTCTCCTGTTCCTTGGACTTGTCCAGCTCTCTGAGTCACTGGTCACCTGGAATCTTCTCCATGCTACATCAAGTTGGACTGAAAGATTTGGGACATTTGTGCAAGAATGAGTTGGCCATGCTGTTGCAAGTGGAGATGTTAAATGTGGATTCAAAGCCTCCAACCCAAGGAGACTGAATGAAGGAATTACACCGTCAAGATGCTTGAAGAAAGTATTTTTTTAAAGGGTGTAACCCTTTTTGCAACCAGCCGATTCTACTTTTTCCTCAACAGATTCCCTACAGGTGGATTATAGATCTGTAAAACTGGACTAGTATGAAAGGGGTTAGTATGTTGGTATCTAGAAGGTTAAATAAATGCGTCAGCAATAAGAGCTTCCTCATTTCCCCCAAAAAGGTCTCTAATATTTACACAGGAGTCTGTCTGGGCTTAGGCATGCGGGCCATAATCAAAGAAATGCACAAAAAAGCCAACATTAATGTACTTTGTAATCTGTCTTCCTTAGCAAACTCTTTCCCTAACGAGTTTTACAAATCTATTCCCTCTATGCTAGTATGTTGGTCTTTTATGTGAGTGGCAGTTAACAATTAATAATGGACTGTTGCTCTTTTACTGAATGTAGTCCCTTGTGTGTATTGTAGCAGATGTGGAACTCTTAATAAAACAGCTGCTAAAGTAGAAAAGTGAAGAACAGAAGGGGGAAACCACCTTAAGAAAAAATGTCTAAGACATAATCAGATTGTTTTAATGTCTTCATATGCCAGCTATATTAAAACTATGAAACCAACAGAAATTACAACTACCAGATCCTACATAATCCTCTTTTGTATCTTCTCCTAATGAAGAGTCGATTTAATATAAAAACGTAATATAATGATACTTACATAAATGAAAATAGTAATATTTCAAAGACAGATTTAAATATTTTATTTATTAAAGATAAAGCAATACATTTTATACAAAAAACTCTTTACCATAGAATCCCTTTAATTATAAATCATTAGAGCAATGCCTTGAAGCAACAGATTTCATTGTTCTGTCTGAGCCATACAGTTAGTTGAAAAAAACAATGGGCAATACAAAACATGCAGCTTCAATTGCGCTGTTTATTCACATAATGAGGAGACCTCCTGAAAGCTTGCTTCTCTGATGACTTAGTTAGCCAATAAACGGCACTTAAGGCCTCCATACACGATACAACTTTCCTACGATAAACGTCAGATTCGACTGGAAATTATGAGCGACGTTGGTTTGATCAACCAAAGTAGGTAGATCGAACTTCCTCCCACATAGAGAAATAGATATTTGATCGATTGATCAAATAGTTGGTATGATCGATTGCAAAATCGAAGAAAGTCCATCATAAACACACCAAAATGTCTGCCAACAGACGTATAAGTATGCTTATTATTTAAATCCAACATAAATCAGTGAGGCACAACAAAATAACATTCGATGTGTACTCGATCGATTAAAATTTTCCTAACATGTCCGATCACTTTTCGATCGAACTATGTGGACAGGCAATGATTTTTGGTCGATTGACTTTAAAATCGATTGGTTTAGGTCGATCGAACTGGAAAATCGAAATGTGTATGGGGGGCCTTTAGACTCTCAACTTTCTGTATTCAGATGTACACAGAGCAGCTTATGGAGAATAAATGTATATCTCGGTTATAAACTTTTTCCTTAAGTTGCAAGTGAGCCAATCACAGCAGATTGATCAGCTCCCTTGCAATCTGCATACAATTTGTTTACCAATATTAACAAGTTTGCATCTTATTGTCCATCTCAAATGATATCATGATCAAACTGTTCTGTAGTCTCATCAATAACAGGGTGACAGAAGGACAAACTGCCCAATGCCCAGAGGGACACTAAAGGTGCCCATACATAGGCAGATTTTCCTTCGATAGATGAGGGACATACTGCAGTGTGATCAGCTGGGAATTTACCATGCAATCCGACATGTGGAGGATCCTGGTCTGACGATTTGTGGCAGAGCAGGCAGAAATTGGCCTGTGTCAAGAATAGCGGCTTAAAGGTTTGATTGCCTTAGTTACAGTCTGCATGCTAATGTGAATTTTCAGAATCTCATTAATGATCTCTAACCTGTTGTTGCTGTACATCTGTAGAACTTTGGTATGTCTATGTAGAAATCATTCCATTCACTTGCCTGTGGTCTGAAGGCTCTCAGCATCTATATTGTTGGGGGTTGTAAGACTTAATAAGATGGTCACTTTGGCTGCTGCATAGCCAGCAGCCAAAGTAACCATCTTTTTAAGTCTTACAACCCCCAATAATTTAGATGCAGAGACCCCCAACAATTTAGATGCTCCAAGCTGGAAAATGACCATTCTATATTTAAGACTGTCAAGGCTGCAGACGATAGGTGGATGAGAATTGAGGTAAAATTGTGATCAACTATAAACCTGAATGGACCAAGAATACATCAAGCCATTATAACAGGCAACACCTTGCTGATGGATTGAACAATGAAATCTGATTGCTTTGTACCACATCCAGCAAGTATTACTATTTGACAGATAAAACACTGGAGTGCATGCATTGCATTAAATAGGGACAATAAAAGACATAAGCAGCTCTAATATACACCATTACACATTTGTAACAGTCTAATATACATAGTCAGTAGTAATACACTCTAGAAAGCTTTTTCTGTTTTATGGGTATTAAGCAAACTTTCATAAAACTTCATTGATTATGTATGTGTATGACAGGTTCGTTTTTTCTGCATGTTAGTGAGGTGCCAGCTGGGTAAACAATACTCAATGCCAACATCCTCACTTAGCGGCAAACAGAAAACATACTGCACCAACCTAAACATATTAGGGCTACAGCTGATTCTGAAAAATAAAAGTAATTTTGGCCAATTTGAATGAAGCATGTTCACATTGCAAACTAAAATTATGAAGGTGAAACTGTATCTACTTCTACCATCCAATCAGGTTTTTACTTTTCCAGGCAAAATGAAAAGACATTTCTCCTTTAGTAAATCACCCACAATGTACATAGCTCCTTATAAATAAATAAAAAAAATAGTACAATCTTTCCACTTTACATCTTTATCAGTTGATTTGTTTTTATACTCGCATTTTCATTTGACCTGAAGATTTTTTTTTTGTACTGTTAATCTAAGGTGACCGATTTAAGCATCAGAGACATGCAACATCTCTTTTTGCACTTTTTTATAATAATTTTATATGTAGAATGCACAATGCAAACAAGTTTTACTCACATGATTGTCAATGTCAATGCCTGCACAGCGCAAGCGAAATATCAGTAGACCTGAAGACCTAAAAAATGCATTGGAATGTATTGGCATACCATGTGCTGTGTATGTGTGTATGCTGCCAACCCTAACCAACAAAATGTTCTGCTTTAATAGGGTGAACAGCTGAGATTGAACAGATCTAACCATCACCCTGGACTCCAAAGAAGCCTAGGTCAGTCTAATAAATGACGGTGCATTTCTCAGTTGACCACAAACCCCCCTCATGGCACTGTATTGCTCTATAATCACAATTCCGTAAACCTTCGAAACACAATCACATCTAAGACAAAGGTCTAGTTTTATTGCCACTTCATATATATATTCATTTCTATTGCAGTCTGACGCGTCATAACGCCTTATTTGCCTTTTTGTATAAGCTGACTCATGCAGCTTTTTCTAACCTATAAATTCATTGTGTGGTGATAGATTATTATTATGTTAATTGAGCTATTACCTTTGAATGAAGAGAAGATAATATACTTTTCTTCTGTTCATTATCATTTTAACTGTACTGAAAGCCTATTAAAATCTCCTTCAAACAGGAGCTCCAAGCAGGCAGCCGATAATATCAGTGTGTCAGGAATCGGGGCCTAGAAAAGCCCTTTGAACGGCAGTATACTATGGGCTGAACAAAGAATTCCTAATAAACAGACACAAGTCTTGATTAGTGTAGGTCACAGGAACTGAACAGGAAAGGGCTGAAGAAATTTAGTTTTATATCACCATTTCGGAACAACTTCTGCATTGTGCAGCCAATAGCAGCTGGTGATATAGAATGCTAATTTGGCAAAGCTTATGTTCATAGCACTGCCCAACAAGATGTTCTGCTGCGCAGAAACAAATACTGCTAATGATATTTAACATCTTATCAAAGTGGAGTAGACTAAGAAATGGTGCTACGTACATGCACTGTAATTTATAAAATACAGGCATGTACTGTATAGAAGATCCAGTTTCATTCAGGCAGTTGAATTAATGGCAGCTAAAAGTCGGTACCCACCCTGAAAGTGCCGTGGTGGCACACATTGTGAGGGTGGTGGTTATCAATCACTGACAACAGCCCCATGTTATTCTTATTGGATGGGTAACTTCCTTTAAAAAAAACAACACAAAATTCAGGTTTCCATGAAATGTTCCGCCAAGATAACTGCATAAGTCACTACACTGGGCTTTGAAACAAATACGCAGGATGATGCACTGTATTCCATTGAAAGCATAAGCAATAAAGGGGTTAAAATAACCTGACCAGCTGTAGACTTTCATGGCAACACCTTTCCCAATAAATAAAGATTTTGGTTCTGTCTTCTAAATCTGCTGAAACAATAACTTTATAAAAAATTATACGTTTCATCATTTAGATGTCATCAAGAAGATAAACCGATAAAGGTAGATTCAATTTGTCCTGGGTAGAATGAGACCATACAACCACGTTACTCACCATGTTTACTTCCTATAAGTAACAACTGTCAGGTCCAATACCTCGTTAGAATTATTGTATTTTCATGCATTGGGAGTGGATAGAAACCTTTAAATATCACCCCACAATTTATTCAGCCCTATGAAGTCTCTACGGGACTGAATACAGTAGTTTAAACACACAAAGTGCATATTTCACCAAAACAAATAGTACTTTAAAGTAGACATTTTATAAATAGTACTTATTTTATCAATAGTACTTTTAAAGACATTCTAAAGTGCCTGGAAAGTAATCTGTAATAACTATTGTATATTTAAATAGAGAATAGATTTTTGTTATCTTCCAATGGAATGCCAATTTCTTTAAAGCCTAAACATGAAAGGTTTGGTTTAAAAAGACAAGTTTTTGGTTTCATTTAAAATTTCCTATAAATAGTTAAAATAAAAATAAGCCTCAAGATCTGCTGTTGGCAAAACTAGTTTAAATGTTATGCGTATGACTGTCATCCTTGTCAATAGTCACAGCTGAGCGCCATGTTGCCATCTCTAGAATCTGGGAGTGTAGAGGAGGTTTCCTGTGAGCAGACGTCTTTTGAACTCCCTCCACAGAAGCTCACGCTCTCTCATTGCTCCTTTCATGATGCCGCGGTTTTCCTGGGCTCTCCTGGATAGGTATGGCAGAACTTCATTGACAGGTCCGTAGGGAACATATTTATAAACAGGGTAGCCTGCTTGGCCTGTCAATGGAACACAAAATAAGTTAGATCTACTGTTGTAAGAAAATAGACAGCTGCAGTACATACTTGTAGAATGCTATAAAGTACTGGATGGCTCAGATGCCACCCATGGGGCTCTAATAAGTTACAATGTTGTTCACACATGTCAACAATGGTGGATAAGAAACTGAAGTTAAAGTTTCAAGAAATTTCCAGAAGAATATAAAACAAGCAATGACAGTGAAAGGAGAGACTTTCATTCTAAAGAACAAATTACATTACAATTAAGAAAGCCAATGAGGACTCAATGAAGTCTTACAACAACTTGACTTTTAAATTTAAAAAAAAGGGTAGTGACCAGTTGTAGAAGATTTGATATTTGCAATGGTGGAACATGATCTCCTGCAAAGTGGATTTCTGTCTAGCACCTTCACCTTGCCTAGTGGTGCCTCATTTAGATAGACTTACTTCTGGCATTCAACATGCTGCCATATAAGATTGCCAAATCCACTTTGAAGGAGATCATGTCGAATTGACAATCTTATTGACCTCTTACTGAGGTGACATCCACTGTTCCACCATGGCAAATATCAAATGTAGTACAACTGGTCTCTAGCCTCATTTTAAATTTAAAAACCAGCCCAATTTTATTGCTTTTATTAACCTCCTGAGTGTTTGCTCCTAGTGTACCTGCTGGTGGGAGGAGTGAGAGTGGAGAATTACAATGTAAACCATTGCGATATTCCGTGGTGCGCTTTGACAAAAAAAAAGTGCACCAGAAGCAAAACACTTAAAGTTTTAAAAGACATCTTATGGTTAGTGACAGAAGACTCCAAAACCAAAGTGCTCCAACGAGCCTTTTTATGTATCCAACACACAGATTTTTAAACCAGTAGCTTAAAATGCATAAGATAATAATAGCTTAAAATAAATCCAATCCAAAATGAAGCCAATTAAAAACCTTTATTAACTTGCAATTCACTGAGATAATGGCATCAAATGCTTTGCAAAATATCAGTCCTACAATTTCAGACCAGGGGATGCCATGCGATGATCAAGAACTAAAAATTCATACTCACCAAGAGGAAAGCTTATTTGGTCGCACATGCCGAGCAGTTGTCCAAAATATACTTTTTTCTCTTCAGGGTAAATTCCCAATTCGTTCATTCTACAAGGAATAAAAAGCGTGTTTATAGTACATGAAAAACACATCCACAGGGCTTTGGCTTCTATATTAGCTTTCATTAAATGATAGATCACAAATTAGCTTTGTGCATGAAGACTGTAAGGAACGGCAATAATCAGAGGCAGCTGATTATTTTTGATATATTACAGTATACCCAAAGGAATATAACTAAAAGTACTATATATACAAAGCCTAGTCTAACTGGACAGCACTGCCTGGTTCTTTTATTGTATCGGGTGTTTACTTTTCAGGATACACAAACCTTATTTCATTAATTTAAGATTTTTTGTTGATTTTTTTTATATTGGTCCATTATAATAAGAGTCGTTCGTGATCATGGGAGTAACTTAAAAAGTAGCACAGAAACATCCAAATTAGAGCAAATTTTTACTCAGGTTTGTGAGGCATTTTTTTTGTGTGGCTGCTTCTACACTAGGCAGCCCCAGACACCACAGGGGCGTTATTGACACGTCAGCGTGGCATATCCATAGCATCCTATTCTTACTATTGGCAAACCATGTCCGAAAACATAAGGGTGTGGTTTACACAGGCCCACGTGCAGTACGTGTTTCTGGTGCATCCACCCCTGGATCCACAATGCCCGGGCCAGGCGCTGTGAATCTGCCACTTATGCAGAGCTTCCCCGACGACATCATGACGTGCCAGTGTAGACTGTATTGTCATTTCCCATGGTCGACCATGGGAAGAAAAAAAAAAGCATAGTGTAGACCCAGCCTTTGTATTAACCTCCCTAGCACACTGCTGAGGTACTGATTTCTGTGACCCTGTAATTTCCCAAAGTATGACCATACAGGAGTCTTGTAGAAATCCTGAATATAATAACATCTTCAGATGCCTTGTGAATAACTCACAATATCAGATAATTAAAATCTTAATAATTCACTTTATCAGGTAAATTAGCACTGCAACCACTAGATGGCGCCGCAGATGTGCCAGGTTACATAGGAGAGCATGGGGGGGGGGGGGGGGGGGGGGGGGGGGTCCGTTCACTTGCAGCTGCTTTATTAGATCAGAGACACATGGAGCAGTGAGTTTGCACTCCTGTGGCTCCGATCTCTGCCTGACCAACCCAGCCCTTCCACCTCTTCCACTGCTGTAATCCTGAGCACACATGGCTGTTTGTATTTTTTTTTGCCTCATACTTGTGTAGACACTCACACAAACGTGTCCAAGACTAAAGTGGCCATAGACTGTTCCATTTGTGGCCGGCTTCACCACAGATCAATCGTTGTGCTCTCTCGGGGCGATTGATCTGGCACAAAATCGTCCGCATCCACCCTAAATTGGCCCATAAATCGATCTAACAAATTACAGACATCAATCTATCTCCTTATTTTGGTCCTCATACAAAGAAAATGCCGGCACAAAAAGGGTGCGTGAGCGATCCTCCGTGCTTGATGACGTCGTTACACGTGGGCGATCTTCTACAAAATCGCCCCGGCATCGAGACATCTATGGCTGGCTTAAGTAATAACCACAAGACATATATTTATAGGACAAGGATACTGGCTCTACATGGCCATCCATCAGATACATCTGGCATAACTGCAGAATTGACTGAAGGACACTTGCGGCATTGCCATAAAAAAACAAAATATTCTATATTTTAATCAGAGACCACATTCTTGTTTTACATTTGTGTGGTATATTTTGCATATAAAATATATCACTGCATTGGTACACTAAGCTCATTAAACTAACAATGTTTTACCTATTTAATTTACAAAGCATGGGATCTAGGGTAACCAAAAGGCAATAACTCTAGAGTAGTTGTGTTGTACCTGATACATCAGATCTGACACATTAACAAGAATTATGACTACAACACTTGTCCAACATTGTTTGAGTAATGAGCCTGTAAGCAGTTTCTGTCACAGTATGAAGATAATATTAGCATAAGATAGATGCACTACCTTTTTACATGTATTTTACAATGCACCTAAACAGATTTATAGATAGACTACCATGAAAGATTACAAGGAAGAAAAATATAAAGAGAATTTAAAAATCTTCATGTAGACTCTCTGCAAGTAATTTCAGAGAATGGAACAGAGCAATCTGTAAATCTTTGCATCTCCGCAATATCATGCATTTTAATGACATGCATTTTGTTTTATTTTTCGCTTCATATAGAAAACAAATAACCTCATTTTAATAATATATTTAACATAAAATCAACATGTTCAGCACATCTTTCACGATGAGAAAAAAAAAACTTCAGTATATGCCCTGCCCTGAATATGTTAATGGTCATTATGAAAATAGTTTAAAAAGTCAAAACTCTACTATGTCTTTATCCCATGGTTCTGCATGTGCGCTCATTGTGGGGAAAAAGGCACCGGAGCAGCATGACCCATGCAAAGGAATGGGACTATCACACAGGTGCGTCATAGCCTGCAGACACGCCACGTTGTGCAAAACAGATGCTGTTCACTGTATATCCATTTTTGTCGAGGCATGTCTGATGTGGGCACCTCCATTGGTCATCTATGGGTATGTCTGGTTTGGGTGCGTAATCGCAGCATTGCGATGATTACCCGTCCAAGAACCAGGGTCACAAGGAGGCTAAGTGCCACCCATGTTATTTAACTTGCGATCGGTGGACCGAACTTGGGGAAATAAAAAATTAGTGGTGGAAATCCCTAAGGAAGTGTCCACGCAGACAGGACACTTCCTATTTTAATGAAAGGGACAGTGTCCACTTCTGTGTTGCCAAAGGGGCACACCTGCGTAGCTTTATTTTCTAGGTAAAGTCCTGCGTGACCATGGCAGGGTGTCGCTGGTGAACGTGGAACAATTGGCCTTATTGCACATAAATAGGGTTTTGTGTTTTGCTTTTGATATGCATTTGAGAATCATTGTGTATATACACGGAGTGTTACTTCAGCTGCATTCACCAATATGCCATGACCATATTATACTAAAAACCACTTGTCAGTACGTGATTTCTTTAAGTTTAAACCAAGCTCTTTATTTCCAAATAATAAATGTAATGTGCAACAGCTCAGAATGATGAATATTTAAATAATAATAGGACTAAAACTTTGTTTTACTGCCATAATGTCCCATCTTCTGAATCTAAAGATTTTGGTGGACATGGTTATTCAGCATGTCTTCCATCCACAAACTACATATTCCAGGACTTCATTCACTGTGGATTTAGTTTGTATAAAATAAAAAAAAAAATCACTCTGGCATCACTTTTTTATTGATTACTCAATAGCCAGCAATGGTCCTCTTACCTGTGCAATCTGTTCATCAGTTTCTATACTATTTAGAAAAAAACTAATGCATGTCTAAACAGCTGTTGGGGATAAATTACCTTTAGTAACTGATGACGTGGAAGAGACAGAACCCAGAAGGAACGGCGGTGAAGCCAACACCCAGAGGTGTCTCAAGTTCCCTGTGGACAGGTAAGTAATGGAGTGTAGCTTGGGGTAAACAAGCACTGTAGATCCGTAGGAATTTTGATGCAGTGGAAACGCAGCCTTAATGTGAGGGATGCTTAATGAGATGTAAACATTTCAACATTCACATTCTCCTATTGGAATGTCACTCCCCTGCCACATTTCATTTAAAAAACATGGACACTGTAAGTGTGCCATCTTGTGTGTGGTCAAGTCATTAGCTACTGACCTTCTGTTGTACCCATCCTTTCAGTGCCAAGCTTTGAACCCAATGAAGAAGGAGGCAGGTTTCTTTACTTCATTGTTCGGGAGATGTCCTACATGTGGCACATGACATGTCCTCGATTCTCTGCATAGGCAGAAAATGGCTCAAGAGGTGTGCATGGATATGATAGATCATATGAGAGACCAGTCACTATGAGTTTAGGTCTGTTGTATGTGTAGGTACGTCTTTTTCCTAGAGTTGTAAAAGGAAATGCCCTATAAACTATCACTAAAGGCATGACAGAAAAAAGGACAAATTACTTTCAATACTAGAAAAGAATTAAGCTTTTACAAAACGGAATAATCCTCATCTCTAGGGGATTTTTAAATAGATTGCTGCAGGTGGCGAATGATATCAGTATAAAATAGTAATGAAAAGCCTTACCTTTTCAAAGTGAATTTCACAGTGTCTTCATTGTGAGAGGCTACCATCACATTTGCTTTACGATTGTGCCGGATCTCTTCTAAGACATAATCAAGGCATCTGCCCAACAAAGAAAGCAAAATGAGTATGCAGAACAGCACCAACGATTTTCCAAGGGAACTTAAAATGAGCAGGATGCTATGGACAGCTATGAATGGTTATGAATAGATTTAGGAAGAAGAAATATTCTATTACTTCTAATATAATATCTATTATGAAGAAGATATTTTCTCTTTATTGAAAGATATATAATAACTTGAAACATTATTGGGAACTTTAAACATATTTCAAGTGTCAGTGAAACCATTAGGGATGTTTTAAAATCTTAATTGTGTTTTGCTACAAAATCATTATCAAAGGAAGGAGCAGTTCCTAGACACCTTTAACTGCGATGCACATACCCTGTTTTCCTGAAAAGAAAGGTGTTCTCCGAAAATAAGGAACCCTTACATTTTTGCCTCATGCTGAAATATAAGGCACCCCCCTGAAAATAAGTCAACCCTGAAGATACGTTACTGTAACATTGGACATGGGGCATCAGAGGGGTAATCAAAATGACACAGGAGGATCAGTAGGGGTTACTTAAATGGTAACCCCCCCCCCCCCCTACTCTGGTTCTCCTGTGCCATTTTGATTCCCCCCGTGTCATTTTCAGTTACCCCCCCCCCCCACCCTGAACCCCAGTGACGTATTCTTCCACTCCAGAATACAATTCAAAATCTCATGTAAACCCAAGGTTTGATGCATCACAGATCAGGGTAGGTTCTAGATATGCTTATTATAACTATAAGAGCATGTGAAGTTGTAGTGCCAGATTACATCATGCCTTAAGGCTACAACAGGAAATGTACTGTAAATAATATCCAAATGGTGGCATATTTATGAAAATCAACCAAATGACATATCAAACTCTCCCTCTTTTGCAAATATTTGAGTTACAAGAACTGCAAACTTCCGCACCTCTATAAAAGAAGCTGTGATTTACCAATACAAACCTTGGAATAGAGGTACAAATTTAAGTGTTTTGCTTTACAAAGTATAACTTTTTTTATTGTTTGGAATTAGACAATAATAATTTAGCTGCATATTAATGATTTTTCATTACAGTCATTCAGTATCACATATGCTCTGATGGGCAGTTGAGCAGGTCCTGTGCAGTACAACAAAGGAACCCCCAAACCCAGGGAGCTGAACACCCACCGAGGTGTCCAAATGTTTTTGAATTGTGAGCTACTTTTAAAAATGATCACGTCTACCTTCGAAAAAAGGTAAACATATTAATTTACCAAGTATATATTAAATATATAT
>CM070032.1:73634205-73653523 GCA_036250615.1 Ptychadena robeensis | reverse complement strand
CATAAGCTAGGATTAGGGAATCCTATGCACAGAGAAGAGAAAGACCTGAAAGATGAAGGCTTTCTGGCTATTGAAGACGTACAGTTAGCCGTGCTGAAACTAATCCAGAATTCATTATGGCTAAGCTGTAATAAGCTATTCTTTCTCCCTTCTGTACGTGTTGTAAAGCATATGTCCTAAACTTTCAAACAGAATGTAAAGCACGCCCTTGTTCACGATAAGAGCACTACAAGTGCTTGCACCGTGTAAAATAATTAGCACAAATGGCAAATACAGCAGATTACAGCTTTCTAACAGGCCTATTAGTGTTTTATGGTCCGACCGTGTTCAACTGTACCTCTTATTTTAACAAAAGAGGAGCTATAATCCATATTCTATATTAGAATAAAACCAACACTGCACAATTGCAGAGAAGAATCATCTTGGTTAATTTTTATTTGCATATTGCTAGCCATTTAGAAATCAGGAATGATGAAAGTATCAATTCTAAGAGTAAGAATGGGACAGTGTCCACTCGTTATCAAGTGGCGTGCCTGCGATGCCGTTTTGAAGCTACAAAATGCCGCGTTTCCGCTGCCAAATGTGCCATCACCTTTTTTTTTCCCCCCGCACGGATGTACATAGACACATTGCCTCATAGTAAATCATTTAGGCCATTTCACACTATGCAGAGTGGCTGCGGTGAGATTTTGGGGCAGTAATGGATAACCTATGGAAACCTGTGTACCTTGCCTTACTGCTAGCCACTTGAGCTGATTGCAATGATACCTGAGCATGGTATCCTCATCATCATGGTATTACTGGGGATAGAGAAAAGGGTTGTGGAACATTGGAAAAAAAACAAGTTTTCTTCTAGCACATGTAGTTTTTGCATAAATGAAGTTCAAAATTAAAGTTGAAATTCCGCTTTTCAAAATTTTTACTTGATTTTGAACTACATTTGTTCAAAAACGATTTGTGTTTGAGCAATACTTTTTTTTTGTAGTATACCCCCAACCCTTCTCTACAAGTTTGGTGATAATACCATGTTCAGGGGCTTTGCAATTAATTTGAAATCGCCGAATTTTCTAAAAACAATTTGACCATTTCTTTACAGCACAGCAGTGGAGCTAGTGTGAAATGGCCCACCATCCTAATTCACGCAGAGGGGTTGGTACTTGGTCACTTTCATAATTGTAAATCACTACCTAACAAATTTGCCCCATGAACTGTAAATCCTCTATTAACATTTTTAATTGGATAGATTATTAGACATTCTGTAGACCTTTTACCCTGGAAAGTTTATATCAAAGTAATATCAAAGTTTTCCTTAATTCCTCTCTTTAGTTCAGAATATTTAATTCTCTTCAAGGGATAAAACAAGCCAATGAGAAAAATCTATGCAACATAAAAGTACCGGGAAAATTGGATGCTGTATTATGCTAATAAGTAATTTACATCACACTTCTATTCAAATGTGTTCTCATACAGCTGGCTGATTAACTGAGCAGCGAGCAACTGGACGGATTCTTGGCAGCTACACACAGATTTTTTTTATTTATCTGGCAAAGATTTTGGCTGAATCCGTATAAAGCAAAGTATATATGCTTGACATTTAAAGTCTGTTGTTGCCTTAAGCTATTTTGGAAAGAAAAAGGGACGTATTTAATAAAGTTATAAAAAAATGGGATATAAAAAAAAGGGCAAAACTGATGTTAAAAATAATTGCTGTGGTGACTCATTTAGTGAAGACATAACGACTTCTACTCAAAGGCAACACTAAAATGCCATTTGCATTATAACAAAATTACAACAAATATCATTATCCTTGTTGGCAGCAATATCATTCCAAGACGAGGATTGTAATGAAGACAGAATACATCATAAGATATATTAAGCTACTTAATCTGCAATGGACATTAACTAATGTGAAAACAGAACATGCTATACATTTGGTTTGTGGATGCCTATCATCGCTTTTGTAAACCCAACTTTTCCATCTTCAAAGCCATCACAATTGTCTAAACATCCCCCCCCCTAGAGTAGGCTATATGGTCTTAAGTCACCAATCTTAAATCTATTGTTACCAGCTTCCAGTCCCTGGTGTGAGAATTTTTGTACAGGGATATTAAAGTGGCCCACAGCCTTGACCTTACCCTTTAGACCAGTGGTTCTCAATCTTTTTATAACTGCAATACCGGAAGTGACGTCATGAAGCGCCACTACCTGTATTTAGAATGGAAAAGCGGGAGTGGTGCTTGTTAGCAGCAGCTTCGATGCTTCCAGTGAATTTGGCGATCCCTGTGAAATAGTCATTCAACCCCCAAGGTGGTCCTGACCCACAGGTTGAGAACCACCACTTTACACCAACTTTAGGATGAGCTGGATTACCAACTGCAAACCAAGTCTTATCCATTTTTGGAACTTGACCTCACAAGCTTATGCCCAATTTGCAACATGCACATATGTGTGTAGAACGTCAACACACTTTGACCAAATCATAACGGCATGACGATGTCACTGTAGTTAAAATGACTAAAATATATTTACCAGGTCAGACAATCATTCATGGAATCAATGGATTGAACCCTACAGAACATGTAAGTAATATCACCTATAACTAGGAAGTGACATCATCCTAGCAGCCACATGGCTGAAGACACATGCCCTTGTAGGAGAACAGCCCCTGCTAAGCCTTTATAATTCATAGTGGACTAGGTTGTGGGTCTTGTGTCCTTGTTGCTATGTCTTTTACAGGGGGAGCCACACTCCCCTTCTTATTGAAGATACACAGCTACACACAACTCACTCACCTCTCATACCATTTTTACTCTGTGAACTTTGGCCGGCTACACTAACTTAGGGCCTTTCTGGCTACATACTGTACATAACTGCAACTGTGTAACCCCTGCTGACAGTTGTGTACACCTATGTATTACCTTTTTTTTATCATTCATGGAGCAAACTGCTGCAGAGCTATACTGGCAACACTTGGCCTTTACATCCAACATTTCTGACTGTGTTGGATACCTGTATCCCCCAGAGTCTTTTCCCTCTAGTCCTATGTGAGTATAAAGTCCCTAACATTTGCAAATATTTTTCAAATTACAATTAGTGATGGCCGAACTGCCCGCAAGGCGAACGTCACATCCGTCTACCATAACCAGGAACTATGCGTTCCAGGTACCGGATGTCCTTGTCTCTAGGAATTTGAATCTGTCCGCGGACGGCGGACTTTTTTAAAAGTCCGATCTGCTCCTTCGCGGATGGTCCTGGCCAATGTTCGGCCATCACTAATTAAAATATTGAAACACTTTATCATGTATTGATTCATACAATACTATGTACTGTGGGATTAACCACCTAGTCGATTCGTTGGCTAGTCGTTTTTAGAGGCAGAGTGCTCCACTCCTGGGGAGTTGACTAGTTCCCTCTGTGTGTGTGCTGGTTGGCAGCATGCAGTCTCTGCCTTGGGGGGGACGGAACGATTTTGTCGCCTAATAGCTATATTTGTCCATCTTACCTTCCTGGTAATGGTCTGCTCTTCCCTCCCCACAAAAACTCCAGCACAAGCCCTTCCTCTAATTGGTGGTCAGCACAAGCCCTTTCTTTCCCTGTCAGTACTGATGGGGAGGCAATATCTGTGTGATGAGGCCTAGTTCAATCACAACTTTAGTGACCGATAATTCAACTATAAAATCATTTGTGGCTAATACCCTATGTACTATTGCTATAGCTAAGGCAGCCATTTAAAAAAATCTTTGTACATTTCTTCACAAAAAAATTGTACAGTAGTCCTATAATCAATAGAGTTACACAAATTTTTACAACAGTAAAGAAATGTTGCCTTTCATACATACCTGTGATACATCTCATTGGTTTTCTCATAGGTGGGATTGATTGGGTCTGCATAACCAACCTCTGCTGCACGACTTCTTTCTTGCTGCATGTAGGCCCCTCTGACAAGTTTGGCTCCAAAATGCCAGCCCTCTCGCCGTGACAACTCCACATCAGCTGTCACATTGTCATATGCTTCCTAATGTAAAGGGATCAAAATACATTTTAAGGTCCTGTCTTTTTTAAAGGCCTGTTTAAATAAAAACTACTGCACTGGTCACTACACTAAATAACTTTGTGCAGCTTATAAAGTTGATACGGTAAATATGGATACAGTTCAGTAACTCCTGATGCATGGTCCTTGGAAAATGGAAAATGTTGGCAGTTTGAATTTTTACTTTTTCTCTATACATTATTGCTGAAATGGTTTTTATTTTTTTTTTCAAATGGTTTTTATAACCCATGTGTTAGGTAAGCATATGAATAAACCCAGAGATTCATGAATACACCACAGTGCTGTTTACCCCCCAATAATGGGAGCACGCTTACTGGCAGAGGAGTATTAAGAAGGTCAAAACAGAACTTCACTGCATGTCTAGTTTTTCAGTAAAAACGTTGTTATATAGTCATACATGGGTATCAAACAAACTTCATATGTTTAGTTTAGCCTAGCTTCCTAATGGCCATCATGTAAAACTCAATTCTTCCCTATCCTCCATCTTCATAGTCTTATGCTTCCATCCAAAACCAAAATCCAAAAAGTAAATATTTAAAAAATAAGTGGGGAAAAAACTCCCCCAAATGCTTGCATATCACCACTTCATGTTCTGTAGAGTACGAACGTAGGTAGAGCCTACAAGATTTGTGCTATAAGGTATGTGTTAGGCCATGTGTCCACTGCAGATTGTACGCCCAATGCATGGCATCAAGAAGTGCGCCAGCACATTTCCCAGGCGCATTCCTCGAGGTTTGTTGGCAGTATTGTGAGGGGAGTGCACCCTATTGATTCATCAGAAGAGAAAAGTGGAAAAATAAAGCCTGAACAGCAATGGCACTGTTTTTCCATGTCTTGGAGATAAAAAACATTCAAAACAGTACCGCGGGCGCAGTGGTTTCAGCTCAGAATACGCAGAGTGGACACTGTCCCATACATTAGAATTTTTTTTTTAAAAAGCAGCAGTGGACACAAGCCCTTAGACAAACCCCTGGAGGTTCATTTTCTGTGCTGACTCTGTCCATCTGGAATATTTACCAGAATTACTGTTAAAGAAGACTTTTCCAATGTAGAAAATTATTGTTTGAAAATAGACCCTTTTTTGAAGTTGGTTGGTTATTACAGCAATACAAAATTACAGAATATATCCAATGTGTGCATACTGAACAATACATTTACATTCTGTAACGTGTTACCCAGCAGACAAAGGTTTCCATGGATGTAAATTAATGACAGACAGTGTAGGCTGCAATGGATACGTGTCATGCGTTACATTAGAAAGCTTTTCAACCAACATTACAAAAACATGTTCGGGGGGGGGGGGGGGGAACAAATCGAGTGAAAGGTCTAAAGTTAATGCACACATTTCTTTTCATCAGACAGCGGAATGAAATCTGGAATTTGCATCAAAGTAATTCTAGCGTATGCCAGCTCGTAAATTCCACTGTATCTTTATTCTGCACTGTTGTGTGTGGAGCGGTGATCATTATTGCTCTGGAGCCTCTCACCTTTAAGTAGCACTGGTATGTGTTGAAGATAATGGGATTGTCCTTGTTAAATTTACGCTGCATTTCCAATGTCAGGCGGCTGATCGCAGGTTGGAAATAGGTCTGTTCTGCATCAACCATCAAGCGAACACCTGTTTCCAAGGCTTTCTGTAACACAAATTACAGGGGACAATAAAATGCACTGCATGTGTTACTGGAATAATAGAAGAGAAAGATCACAAATGAGAAAACTACACCACACAATGCACCAAACCAATATCACCTGAGTCAAAAGACCTCCTCCTTGTATTGCTGCTGCCACTATAAGCCTGACCCCACTATATATACATTGTTCTGTTATCCCATCTTTATCTTTGAATATTAAAAAGCATAAAAAGCCTGGTTTTCTTAAAATGTCACAATACAAAGATGCACACAAAATGCTGGCTACAATGCATGAAAAATGCATGAAAAAAAAGGACACATGCTGAACTAGCTTATAAAGGTATCTTCAAACAGTATGGTTAATACATGTATGGCTATATAACAAGCTATACATTTACACAGAACATTTATAGATTTCCTCAGATATTTGACTGAAGCAAATATACCACATGCTCAACAGGAATGGAAAATTGTTACTGAGCATAGGAAGGTCCAAGAAGTTTTCATATACAGTACAAAAATCAGTACAGTAGAAAAACCTCCAGATAGCACAGGGGATACTTGAGTAACAACTGACAATGCATCAAAATTGCTCAAAAATAGCTAGAAAAGACAGGAAGGAAGAAAGATGGTAAAGAAAGCAATCACAACTGAAAACAAGAGAGAAATACAAGAGTGGCAAGAGTGGTGTTCATGTGATTGACCTCACTAATCAGTACAGCATGTCATAATGGCTATCTCCACACTCTAAAGGCAGCCATACATGGCACAATCCCTGCACGATTCAGCAGGGCGCTCAGAGAATCAGACATTACTTTGGTAATGTGGGTGCTGATCTCTGTGAGATCCAAATTGCTGTGCAATCCTTGTCGATCTGTCCCAGGTGGGCGCATGAGATTTGCAGCCGAGTGATCCCTGGGAACGCGCATGGCGGCTGATCGCCGGCAAAAATGGCCGGGGATCATACCGTGTATGGCTACCTTTAGGCTACAGACTCTTTCAAATTGAGAAAGGATACCAGAAAGCCAGATTACTGATGTTCTTATGGAAAGAGACTCTCTTCCCAAACAATAACCACCTTCCATTTCCATGTCTCCTTGACTGATGAATATAAAATGATGGTTTCTGCTAGGCTAAGGAGATTTTAATCTTGGTCTTACAACCAACCCCTGCACACAAATTAAGTTCATCAGTAAAGAGTCTAATGTTTCTGCATTTTATCATTTATCTAAATCTGAAAAATGCGGTTTCATAACAATGTCAACCTAACCCCTTACTATAAAGTTTTAAAAACATATCGGGGGAGGAGTTGATTAGGGTTGTAAAGACATGACTATACAAATTAAGTTAAATTTTTTCCAACACAATCACACCCTTTAACATAAATAAGAAGATCATTCAGTGTGCTCCTTTATATATTGTATTACCAGGCTCTTCTGGGATAGGGGCTTGGCAAACATGCCTACTTTTTCTATCCATAGCAGGTCCCATTAAGCATGATGCCTGAAAAGCCACAAGGCATACCTGGCCATCCTCCAAATCTACACCTCCGCAGTGTAGGAGACCATACAATTTAAGCTAGCCATACACGTGTCGGATTCCATGGCCAGTCGATCACCCATCCGATCGATTCCGGCGATTCTGCCGGGAATCGCAGGTGTGATCAAACGGCCAACTAAGAGTATCCATCGCTGCATACCACCTTAATCCAACGGATTCCGGGACGATTCCGTGTCCGACTGTCCACCTCACAAATGGCAACTCCCCCTGATCTGTGCAGAATCGGATCAGAAAGACCAACATGTTGGTTCTCTGTCGGATCCGATTCTGGGCCCCTGAACGATCGGACCAGGTGGGCTGCATGCGATTCCGGCACGATTGTTTCGCGTGCACGCGCCCGGAATCGATTGTGCCGGAATCCGGTGGGAATCCGACACGTGTATGGGGGCCTTTAGGCGACTACAAAATTTAGCTCTCTGTTTATATGGAAGCCTACCCACTTTAATAAGGGATACCCAAGATATCTACCTACCCTATGGAATGAGAATATAAATACAGTATATACTTGAATATAAGCCTAATTGTTTAGCACCTGAAAAACTCCATAAGCTAGAACAAAACCGAGTATATCCAGTACTTGTCATCATTTCCTGAAAGGTTACTTTCACTTTACTAAAAATTACAATTCACACTATTAGCCATCACTGACCAATTTTAGCATGAATATTTTATATATGTATACATCTCCCAAAGCCCACATAAATCTATTGCAATTCAGCATCAATAAACATAACAGGCGCCCCTAGAGTCTCCCATACACAGGTTGAGTTTTCACTCTATGTTTGCCCGATTGATCACGATCAATCGAGTGCGCCTCACCAAACTAAATTAACTAAAAATCAGATTGGGCATTGATCTGTCATGTCAGTGTTTTTTTTGGTCAATCGGTTGGTGGCTCCCTATGCAGCAGCCTTTCGGATCAATGGATTATGTGGAATCTGCCATTTTGGCGATCGGCTCCTCCAAAATCGACCACAAATCGGATTTCCAAGGTGGTGTTCCATCAATTCCAAAATGATCATTTGCGCCGGAAATGATCAGGTCAGGAATCGATTGAAGACAATCGAGGCGTCTATGGGTACCTTTAACTGTTAGGCTATTTTCCCACTTAGGCGATTAATTGCTTGTGCTGGCAGTTAATCGCCTGAGCTGGTGTTTTTCACCTGCCAAATCGCCTACACTACTTTCAATAGGCTTGTCCCCATTGATAGGAGTGAAAATTGCCACCTCAGGCGATTAACTGCCAGTGTAGGTGATTAAAGTGGGAACATAGCCTTAATCTGCTAACATTGTGCAGCAGAATAATGAAGAACCAGACTGTGCAGATCAAGTAAGTCTGGTCCCTAAACTCATCTACACACACATTTGTAAAAGGCTATTCGGCAATCACAATCTGTAACATTACCAATACCACTGTTGTATTAATGCTATTGGCTGGAGATGTATGGTCCTCATAAAAATATTATGCTAACCATGTCCTAAGCATCTTAAACAACTTTCACACATAACTGAACAAATACAAATGGCATATGGTGATGTTGTGCCTGCAAGCCCCTGTCTACCCATTGTCTTAGGGGATGTTTCAACTGACTGCATTTCTTGCTAGGTTTTGAATCTCAAGCTGCGTTTGGGCATCCTTGTTACAGAATAACATTCAGATTTATAGGAGAAGACAGTAACACGCCCTTTTCTAATTAGCAAGTTAAAGTCTTTCCTCTAGGTGAAGGTGAAAATAAAGTACCTGCTCTTAATCAATTTGGTTTTAAGAAGCAATTAAAGCCTCTTTAAAGCGGCTAATAACTTATGGCACAAACAAGTGGCTGATATTGTTTTTCATCAAACTTCAAAAGAATCTATTTGTTTGCACTTCATTATGAAAGATTACATTTCAGAACGGGCCCATTTATTTAAATTAGTGTTTAATAAGGGAATTCAAAGACTTCCTGATATGGATGGTGTTTCCAAAGGCTGTTGTTACCCATTGAGATGCGAGAAATATTGTGGATTTGATTTATGGCGCTCTCGGAGCCACAAACTATACACGTCATGGCATGGAGACTTAACATTGAGGAGCCCTATCATCATTTACTAGATAAGGACGTTCTGCCATTTATGTATATGTACAGTAAAAATACCCTTAACACATTACAGAAATATATATATATATTTATTTTTTTCTCTTAGTTTGTCTGTAAATTATTAATAGCCTCTTCATGATGACATTTCAAGTAGCTCAAAAAAGAAAATTGCCTCATGGCATCAATAAGCTGCGGTCAGTATTGCTTTAGAATGTGAATAATAAATATTGCCATTTTGGTCAGACAAATTGGATTTGAAAAGAAGTTTTAAAACTTTACAGTATATTGCAGGAGGAATCAATAATTAAATTCTATAATATGTTTCTGATTTAATGGCTGTGTGTTACAATACAACTACATCACAAAAGACATGGTCCATTAACCAAAGAAGGACATACCAGCATAGACATCTAGTTGCTGCCCATGCTTTTTTTTGCCACCTTTTTTGTCCGCTACCAATTACCGTATTTTTCGGACTATAAGGCACAATTTTTCACCTCATCAGGAAGAAAAAGTGCCTGTGTCTTATGGTCCGGATGCGCAACCCCAGCGGCTTCCCACCAACTTTCCTGGCAAGGAGATTAGCCGGGGAGCTGTCAAATGAGAGATGCGGCCACGGTTGGTTTCCCATCTGAACTATATTATTGCTTATGAATTTGCTATTGCATTAATTAAATCCATTGCATTAACCCAATTGATTGGAACTTATAGAACACATATTAAATATTTTTTTCTGGTTTTCTTGCTCTGAAAACTATTATTTCTGCTAATATTAAGCAAATATTTTACACAACAGCAGATTCCTTATCCAGACATGTGCCACAAAGATAAAAACAGCCCAATTAAAAGGGAGTTCCTCAGAATTGAATAGACTTCACATTCATGGATTATATTTAGGATCAATGCAAGGGCACCGCACTGTCTGCACAAGACTCTGTTGTATTCCTGTGGACGCAAAGCACTGCGTCAACATCAATGTGACAAAGGCTCAGACCAACAGATCGGGAACTCTGATGGGCTGTGGAGCCAGCCCTGTCAAAGCCCCATTGCTGTCAATGGGCGGCTCATGAACTGCTGTAAAATCCCAACGCAGGGATTAAAGCGCATGTGGAGCCCTAGCCTAAAATCTAAGAGCTGCTATTGCTGACTAGCTTTTGAAAGAGTAACAATTACCTGTGAGTGGGCACAATGGTAGAAAAGTGCTCCGCAGACGTAAAACATCTAATTATAAATATAAAATTCCAATGTATGTTCCACGTAGTTAAAGAATAATGATGACCTGAATAATGTATAATGCATTGCAATCCTACAGTTGTGGCTTTGATCGTTATCTTTTGTTTTAATCAATGGTAAGTTTTATAGCATTTTGCAGCAATTTGATTGGTTCACCGTTTCAGTGCTGCATCACAGTTCACCGGGGGAATGTATAAAACTTGGTTGACTATTCTCATCCAAGACTATCATTCATGGTGGTTTTGGACAGAAACTTCTGAAAAGTTGTTTAAGAGATCCATTACAGATGCAATGGCCGTTTCCAACGGGGGTGGAAGAAGCAGGATGTACATTCTTCCATGCATATTCTTCTTTCACAATAACTAGTGCTGGTCTCCATATATATTGAACATTAATACAAAGCTGAAATCTTAGTTACGCATATTGGCGTCGAATAGAAGACTGGAATCACAAAGTTTGAATTGAGCTATAGAATATTTTAAATACATAGAATGACACATACAATAGGTAAGCAACCCATTTAGAAACCTCTTTAATTTACAATATAACTTCTTACAAAAATCAGCTTTTCAAACTGCACACAGAGTGAGGATGTGTCATTTACTCTTTTGAAGGTGGATTTAAGAGAGACTTTACTCTGAAGAATGCCAGTGGGTGTAAGCTGTGCAAGTCGCTTTGTTATGCCCTCTAATTCTAGGTTTCTATAGCTACATATATTGGCGCATTATTCATTTAGCACCTTGTTTGTTCTCTTATCAGAATGCTTCAAAACTTCTCAAGCACTTACCCTAGACTTATTGTAAGAGAGTGTCAAGAGATCTCGATTTCCATCTTCTCTGAATATGGATTGACTACACTCTCCCACATCCGTGTGTATTATTATTATTATAAAGTGCTTTGTTTTATCACTGTAGTTTAGCTCCTTTGTGATGTATTAGACACCGTTACCTATGCTGTATGATATATTCAGCATGCCAAGTAAACCAGACAGAATTATGTTTCTGACCTTTGCAAGAACATCCATTCTCTGCAACATTCTCTTCATCTGCAAATCTTCTTCCTCTGTAAATCTGGACAGGAGAGGTTCCAACTGTCCGCTCTAAGGAGGAAAAAAATAGTTTAAAAGGAAGATTAAAAGGGAAATGAACACACACCTTTACTACACTAAAGTCAGAAAATCAATTTTGAATGTTTATATTCTCTTGCAGCCAGATCCATGAGATTAAATCTATTAGGAGGTAGCCTGGAATCACTGCAATCTGTGCAAACCGGCATGTAGACCAACTACACCGAAGTCAGAATACATCGATATTATGATTACTAAAAGAAATTAATAAATAATCTCTGCTAGAGGAATGCTTAATAAATAACATTTAAGGTAGTTGGAATAGGGTATTTGGATGGAGAAGTTAGAGGTTTTGACTCATGGGCCACATTGGCTGCTTACATTTGATAAAGTGGCAGGACCAAGAGCCTGTAATGTTCGACCCACTATAGGTGTGCCAATTCCATGCATCGCCGGCATCAATAATGATAGGCAACATGTGACAGGGATGTGACTAGGCATTATGTGCACTCATTGCAGAGAACAAGCAGAGGAGAGCATCTTTTCAACAAGGTGACAGGGGCCCGGAAGAGAAGCTAAACATACTGAATCCGGCCCCCAGCCTTAATTTGCCCACCCTCGAGTTAGACCTTCTGACTCATAATGGTCACTGTCCCTCAATGTAAATGTTTTATCCTTGCAAATGAAGAATGCCAGAAGGTGAAGTTTACTTTGATACTTTGAATGGATACCCTGGTGCCCATCCAAAGTAATGACAGTCAAACAGGGATTTAACAACATGTTGGTTCCCTATTTGATGGAGCTTTCTTCAACCGGAATAAAAGGGGGCTGTCTTCGATTCATGAACAATCTGTCACTGCAAACGCACATGGTGATCGATCAAACTAAAAATGGACCTGTGTATGGGGACCTTAAGAGTGAAATAGTTCATATAATCAGAAGTTTTGGTTGGGTTGTAAATGCCCAGGGAGATTATAATGGATTAAGGTAAAAATAAAATGAGCTTTGGCTGGCATAACATGACATAAGGAATACACTAAGTGTATGTCTCCACTGCGTTATCAGCATTACCTGCCTCGGGTACCGGCTGTTCTCACTTCCTTCTCCAGATCCGCCAGTGGAGACATACCCTTACAATCCCCATTCCGCTAAAAAGTCATATATCAAGGGGTTGACCACCTGTGTCCAATGGTACAGGCAGCAGGCACTTGAGCTTCTGCAGGTTGGCTTTTAAAAATAATGAATCTTTTTCCCTATCTTCATTGCCAAACAGAACTCCACACAGTTGCAGGTGTGGAGTTGCCCATATAAGCATAGATATGGACTAGATGGATGGCCGCTTTGAGCACCATGAGCGCTCACGGCCATCTATCTGGCGCATATCTAATGCAGCCATTCCTATTTTCAAGCAGGATCAAGAGTCTTGTAATGATGGGGAACATACCAGGAACCAGCACTCAAACAGATCATCAGATGTGGAAGAATGGTTTGCGCACTGGAGGAAGGTCAGGATAATTAGTTTTAATTTAGGGGTATACCTTGGATGGGACCTACAGAGGCAGGGTCTTTTAGTAATTATTATGATACTAAGTAATTTTACAGCTTGATATAAGAATTAGCAGATTTGCCTTACTGAAAGAACTGTGTCCCTTTAAATAGAATAGGAAAAGGTGTTCTGTTTACATAGGAAGCCCAATCATAAAAGGTTTTAATTTTAAAACGAAGAAAAAAAAAATTGTATTGTCTGCAGAAACCTCTAACCATAAGTACGTCAGCGGGGAAATGGTTTGTCAGTTCGATTTATTCATCCACTGCAAATGTATTCAGGTGTGAATAAAAATCTGCCTAATTTATGCAAATACATCCCTACGGACTCGATACAAATCAACACAAAAATGAGTTTATTCTCCCTTACAACTTAACTACTCTGCCTTATTGCATATAAAAATGGACAGGCTCATAAATACATTTATTTATGGCTCGTTTTCCTGTTGATGAGAAAAGGTTAGTAGTTTCAAAAGTATTAGCGAAAAAAAGAAAACAAATATAATCCAAAATATTTTTTTTTGGGCTGGGGAATAAGACATAGCACACGCCATACATTAAAAGTGTCAAGGAGCATTAAAACATTATCAATTTATACTTCTATTAAGGGAGGTGTAATAGGAGCGGCGTGCTATTAAACTGTACAGAGGTCATAAAAGAGGAAACCCTGCTAACTAGCTGCAAGGAACAAATTTAAAATTACCCCACACTGACATACTGGCATAAAATCTGAACAATAACCTGGATGTAAGGTCAATGTCAGTATTTATGACTCCATAATTGTCATTATAGTCAGGAGTAAAAAGCATGCGGGTTGTAGCAGCACGCACCATCCTGCCTTCTAGTCGGCTTGCAGCAAGGCTTCGGCAGCTTTAGAAATGGCCATATGGTGGCACAATCTCTCTACATATTGTTATGCACTAGGTTAAGGTTGCTCAATTCTTTAGCATGCTGATAATAAGACAAAGCCTAGAATTTCACACATCGTGCAGGTGGCAAATCCCTCAGGATCAGCCAGCCCCCCCCCCACACTTCTCATATCTTGTTCTAATACATTTTGTTAGAAATATGCCCAAAAAAACAGATACAGCTCTGAAGCTACAGGGCAGCAGGAGGCGAGGAAATGAGAACCACAAGAAAGATGGTGGGGTAAAAGAATAGACTCGATGTGGTGAAGGGAGCACCGGTGACCAAGCCCTGGAAATCAAAAATCAGACTAAATTGAGCGAGAGACAGTACCGGAGATTAAACAAGGCCTGCAGATTCTTTACAAGACAGAAAAACAAACGGACAAGCTTATGTTTCTCTGTATACTAATTAGACTACACTAGCACATGGAAAACAATATTGCCATATATGTGGAGAGTTATTACCAAAAGTTTCACATGAAAGCTCCACCCACAGCAGTCCACCTCACACTGAATCGGACACTCCCGAGACAACCTCTTATGTGTTTCATGCTGTATTAACCTTATCGGGAGAGAGAAGCAAGTAGAGGACATGGGGACACAGGATAATTTATTCAGGTGAGTATTTTACAAAGGGAATCATATTGAATTGTGTTTTCAATGCAGAAACACTATTCAACATCATATTTATTTAAAACTGCTGCCCGTGTGTGTGTGTGTGTGTGGGGGGGGGGGGGGGGGGGGGGGGGGGGGGGGGGTGATGGGGGAGTGATCCGTTTTCCTGCAGCTGCCTCTTCATTAGATCGGAGCCACACGGATCCGTGAGTTTGCGCTCCTGGGGCTCCAATCTCTGTCTGATAAACCCAGCTCGTCCACTGCAGTTCTAGTAGGTCAGGAATTAGGCTATTAAGGCTCAGTGAAACGCATAGGTGGGGAAAAGGCCCTCAGGAGTGTTGGATTAGTGTGACGTTATCTTGGAGAATTAAAAGTACAACACTTTATACAATGTATTAACGATTATAACACACTAATCCAACACTCCTGAGGCCCCTTTCCACCCCCACTTACACTTTTTACTCGACCCTGTGAGCTTAATCACGGAGTGATTAGATAAGTGTGCTACAATCTTTGAATCGTGAAATTAAAGGCTTGGGTTCTTGATTCTGTGTGCGAAGCTTTCATATGGAACTTTTGGTTATGCTACAAGGTGGAGATGGAGAGATTCCCAGTATGGTAAAGTCAGATTAATTGATTCAAACAGCCAGAGAAGAGGCCTGTGTCACATCTAGATGTGAAATGTGAATGCGGATCCATATTGGGAGTAATCAGATGTGTTAAGATATATTTGTGATCTAGTAATCCTGTTTCAGAATTACAGGCCTTCTTTTGTTGTGATCTAGATATTACAACGCCTACTTTAAGCCGTCACAGAGGCATGCACCCAAAAAAAATGTTTTAATGCTTGTAGTGGATACAAGCAGTATAACAAACCCTTCGGCTAAGGACTATCATTGTATATACAATATTATATCTCCAAGATGTAAGCACTTTTTGTACAGTAATACACAACCACAATTTAGGGTAGTATGCTTGTGCTATAAAACCAATTGATCTAGGTAAACAGTATGGCCACAAGCCAATATTACACTGCGTTGTCTTCAAGTAGGGATTACATTGCCATTTAATTAATCTCCAGGAGTTAAACAGTTTATTTCTGTCTCCATGAGAGTCTCTAGAAGTCTCTGTAGAAATATTTGGATGCACTGATGGAAGCGACATTGGTAAATGCCACAGATACAGTATCTTTCTGTCTGAAGATGTATGCAGTCACCTCTGTCAACAATGAATTGTTTGAAGAATTACCGGTATTTTTTCCCAAGAACCGATTTCCTATAAAAACAAATATCCCACATAGCAAAAGACATTCTACTATGACAACTGTATTGCAATTCACTTGAAGACTGAAATCATAAAAGTAACAATTTACTGAAGGACAGGAAATTGCTTGAAGGACGGCCCATTGAAAAATTTGAGGGGATGCTGGCTTTGCCAAATGTCACCTTGTCCCAAAACCTATAGAAAGATGCATAAACAAGTGGATATAATGTATTTATCTAGTATTTAGCTGCGGATCTGTAAATATTTTTGGTAACAAAAAAAACCAAAACAAAAATAAATGTTCACACTTTTCTAGAATTCTGAATATAGAAGTATAGAAGTCCATGCCAGTCTAGAGCACCAAGACAAACCAAGACCAACATGGAAATTTAGCTTTTGCAACAGACTCACAATCTGAAGAAAAATCTTTGAAACACATAATTACATAAAGTCCCTGGGGCCTAGCCACCCAATTACAGGATCAGGTTTGCCCTGATTTCCCCAATCCTTAGTGTCCTTGAAACACATGCCCTTGCCGAAGCCATTCAAAAAAGATGATAGATAAAAAAGGACCATATTTTTCAGACTGTAAGACACACAAATGCCTGTGTCTTATATTCCAAAGGCGCGACCACCCGCGGCCACGCCTTGGCTCCCCACCAGCTCTCCAGGTAGGAAGATGGGAGCCAGAGCTGTCAGATGGGAGTTCAGCCCACGGATAAATTCCCCATCTGCACTTCATTGTTTACATCAGTGGAGACCCGCAGATATAAGCAATGAAGATCAGAGCTGGACGAAAGGGCTGCCAGCCAGTATCTCTCCCATCCAGCTCTGCCTGAGTGAAAGCTGCACTCATGCTGCCAGCTGTTCAAAAAGACAGCCGAGCAATGTGTTATCAGCCTTAACTTTGGCTGGATAACACAGAGCATAGGAGAGATCTGCTTGTGGTTGTATCTATTCTCTGCCTGTGTGTTGACTCCGTGTGAGCTGAGCTGCTTTAGTTCAATTCACACAGTGCAGATGCAGATTGGAGAGCTGCAATGTATGGGAGTTGGGCACACACACAGCTCTGCCTGTCAGGGCTAGAGGCAGAAAAGCTGTCAGTGACCACTTCTCCACCACCACACAAGCCAGCCGAGTACAAGACAGCCAAAATATTTTTCTGCAATCAGACGCTCCGAAGTATAGGTTGTGTCCTATACATTGGAGCGTCTTATAGTCTGAAAAATACAGTAAGTGGATTAGCATCATTGTATTTGCAATAGGGCTACTGCTGGAAAGGATTTTGAAAAAAAGCTTGGTGTCAAAGAATACAGGACACAGCATAAAAAAAACCCAAAGAACAGGTCAGGATCATTTGGTGCTAATAGAATCAATTAGAAATGTATTCAAAAATTTACTGTACTGTAAATATTAAATGGTTTGGTATTGGAAATGAATATTATGGTTTTGTGTATAATTACATTTTCCCCACTTGATTTCTATACAATTTATAAATTGTTTAAATAAATAAAATAAAAAAATTAATACCTGTGTGTTTGGCACCAAAAGAAGTTTGGAGAGCTTGGTCCTGCTGTCAATCAAACTGTTCCAGTCCAGCAAATCCACGGTTCTAAACAATGACAGATCAGTCAGCTTACAGAGTATAGCAACAGGCTTTAAAGAAAGGTATGTAGAATGAATTTATGTCTGTCAAAATATTTAATACATAGCAAAGATATTGCCATGCTGTCAGTTGAAGAGAAAATCCAGGTGCAGAGAGCTTGTGATCCTAAAAATGTGAGCAGTACATGAGTCTGCATCCCATTTTATTTTCCTATCCAGCCTTATTTGCCAAATTCAATTGGTACTTTTTGGGAGTACAGTATGAAACTTTCTTTGCTTAAGTTTTTGCCTATGGTATGAACTTTCTATTTTGTGTAAGACATGTTGATTGTTAGGTCTAAGCAGTATTCCTTTCAAGGATCAGATGCTGCAGAGTAAAAACAGTCTGGGTGTACAAGAGGTATTATTAAAGGCTTTCACTGCTGCTAGATTCCTGGCTTTCATCTCAACACTTCATTGCTTGCAGTATTCCGGGTAACTAAACCACAAAAAAGCACCCTTGTAATGGGTAGCCAATCCATACAAAAATTAGCAGGTGGATGGTAGAATGCTGAAAAACTGCCATTCTATTTTTACAACTTGTTAAATCTCTTGCATCAACCACTTGTTTTTCTATACAGAGAGATTCTGTAAGATACCGCTAGTGATCCTGCACAGTCCACATTGACGCCAGGTAGTCTCAGGGGAGCCTGCGCAGAAGGCAGCATGGTCAAGGCATGTCTACTCTCTCTGGTGGAAAGATCCATTTTGGCCAAACTGTGGCCATGTTGATGTGCTTACCACAGTAAAGACAAGTCTCCCCACTCTGGTGGAGGGATCCTTTTTGGCTGAACTACTGTTCGGCCAAACAGTATCACCAGCGTCTCTGTGCATGTGCTGTGCACGGTACAATCCAAGGGACCTACTGTCTTGCCACAGGGAGGGATAGGGGAGATTCACCAGCCGATTGCCAATTCTATAAGAAGGATCCATCATGCACACCATTACCCCTCATAGCCTCTGTATAGCGACGTGCTCTTTGTCTTTGGTTTACCTGTCTATCTGCAAGGGTCTTTGCTGCCAACAGTGACCTGGGCGGATTTCTGAGATTGCTTGAACTCTGCCTGCCCCTGACTTTGGATTGTCCCTGACCCTATCTCCTGCCTTATCCATCTGTACTGTACTTTCTTGCACTGACATTTTGTGTATGACATTTTGTGGATTACCAATAAAGCTTGTTATCTGGATATCTGGTTTTGGTAGGGATTGCATTCACAGATTCATTACAGGTTCCCTTAAAAATGCTGGGCTTCTGTGCTCCTCTTGCACTTAGTAAGTAAAGGCCAACTTACACAGAGTTAAGTGACCAAATGCAATGAAGGGCTTTTCCCCACTTTGGCGGCCAGCCATGAGGGGTTGATCGCTTGTGTTTTGGCACTAGTGCAAGTGTGGCCGCCCCCCGATACCCCCGCATTGCGTCCATAGAAAATGAATGGACACATCCATTCATGTCTATGAGCACAATTCGTGGTGATTGATCGCAACCGCCCGTGGCCAAAAACACATGAACCCGCCAACCACCTAAGTGGGGACAGGGCTATTTAAATTAATGGAAGCGGCTGCAGTTCAAAACCATGCCACCCCACGGCCATCCGCACAAGTGGGTAAAAGCCCTAAGAGGCAAAAAAATAAAGTATTCCTGATTATTTTACTTTAGCTTTAAATAATTTAGAAAAGAAAGTTGAGGGATAAGGACCAGATGTTTTACACATCAGTCCTCAATC
>CM070032.1:73616635-73634105 GCA_036250615.1 Ptychadena robeensis | reverse complement strand
GAGGCACAATACAACATCATTTATATAATCAAATGGGAAGCCAGACATAACTTCAAAATTAGCTTTAAATAATTTGCACAGATATTCATAACATTCCAATAACAAATAGATTCTCTTTTACAGCAGGGTCATATAGGAAAAGCAGCCTCTCACTCTAGGTTTTTTCTAAAGAATTTCATAAGTGTTTTAAGCCTTCATATATATTGTAGTATGCCTTTGTGAGAATGATTCGTTTCCTAGCACGGTTTCTGCTGTGTGACCATGAATATGACTATTGTACAAGTTTGCGGTGAATGGTCATTTATGGTTATATTACTGGCCATCAGGCATTGCATTCTGAATGAGATCTACTCAAGCACCCATTATATGACCACAACAGACAAGACAAGCCTAATAGTGCTTTTATAGTTCATAAATGTTTTATGGAAATATAAAATGCTAATTGGGATAACAATTCGTGCATACAGTAAAATCATTTAAATATCTGGTCTACATATCATGGATCTTTATGTTGAAAACTAGTCTATGTATAGAAGCACTCAATATGTGACCTCTATGTACATATACAACACAAGCTTCCCAAGTAATGTCATGGCAATTACTCATCTATTGGTTGGCTATAGGCCTGCTGCCGTTTGGTTGTTGAGTCACCTCTTCAAACCCAGGCTGTACCTGCATTAGGAAGGAGCAGCAGCACAGTGGGCAATAATTGCTGCAGAGTGAGACCCCATGAGTCTTATGTTACCCTGAATATATGGTACCTAACCAATCATTTAAATAACCAGACCCAGTGGGTGTGCAACCCATTTTTTAAACCAGAAAGGTAGTATCCTCCAAGAAAAATTTAATTGTGATACAGTGTTCTGCAGCCTAAAATATTGTAGTGCATTTAGCAGTCCAGCTCACTTCTACAATAGAAACAGATGTTATAACATATGTAAGATAAATATCATGCCAACTGGTGTGCAGTTCTAAACCTGAGGAACTACAGCGTAACTAAGAAGCCATCATTTCTCCTGATCTACTTTGGCACACAGTTACACAATTCAAGTTACAACTATTAAATGACCCAACTTGAATGTATGCCAGTCTCTCATTTCTTAAAGGGGACTGCACAGTCAAATGGTGTTTGGTACAGATGGAGCTGGTTGTATAGTCTTGCATACTCCAACATTGATATGTTACCAGCCCTATTTCATTACTCTACTCCTCTAATAGTAGGATCCCCAATTATCACAGCAAGTTTGCAGACCTATGAACAGTATCTACACACAAATAAAAGAGATAAACTACTATACTTACACATTAGAGGTTTTAAAAATCTGATCTGTATCAAAAACTGCTATAGCCAACTTTGCCATTAAGGAACCTGCACCCCAAAATGTTATAAAGGTTTAATTAATATATCATAGTGCACTTTATAGAAATGAAAGTTACGCAACCTCTTTAATGAACTTGCCCTTTAACCTCCCTAGTGTTCTGCCCATACTGCTCCATTAATGGGCGATCACAGCAGAGTACAATGTACTTTGGTTGACATTCCTGCCCTCCCCCACCTCTGTCCACTCCAGACTAACATGGAGGTCTATAGCGTGTCATCGGGACGTCATCTGGGTGAGTGCAGAAACTCAGAAATGCTGCAGCGATATAGAGAATCGCCACAGCTTTCCGGGTACCAATGATCCCCACTTCTCCAGCGTTTAGGATAAACCAAAGCAGCGGACGAACTGGGTTCGTCTCAAGGGCTATGGAAGTTAAGAAACCCACTCTCCTAAGTGTGGTCTTCTATGTTAACACTTTCCTACTCCTGGTCTAAGGGATTTCATTGGGCTGCCTTATATTTGTTAAGAAGTCCAATAATAAAATTCTGTTGTAGAAGTTTAAGAGAAAGCATATATTGCATAATTTAATGCTGCTCATTTAGACCACTGTAGTCTTTACATAGCAGATGAACAAAGCCAATCAAAATGACCATTAACTTTGACTTTTTTTTTTTACCATTAACTTTTTAAAGCCTTTGCGGACTAGTTTGTTAATGCACCTTTGACATCAATTACAGCGTCAAGTATTTTTGAATATGATGCCACAAGCTTGGAACAACTATCCTTACACTTTTTTCCCATTCCTCTTTGCAGCACCTCTCAAGCTCCATCAGGTTGGATGGAAAGTGATGGTGCACAGACATTTTAGAGATGTTTAATCAGATTCAAGTCTGAGCTCTGGCTGGGCTACTCAATGACATTCACAGAGTTGTCCTGAAGCCACTTCTTAGATACCTTGGCTGTGTACATTGTCCTGCTAAAAGCAGAACCCTCGCCCCAGTCTGGAGCAGGTTTTCATCCAGGAGGTCTCTGTACATTGCTGCAGTCATCTTTTCCTTTATCACAGTTTTAGATTGTAGATTGTGAGCTCCCCTGACAGTTAGCAGTATGACTGAATATACTCTGTAAAGTGCCGTGTAATATGTCAGCACTATATAAATACAAACTAAAAATATAAATAATAATTATGTATTGGCTTGGTGATGAGCGGTGCTTGGTTTTCTCCAACGTGGCGTCTGGCATTCTCACCAAAGAGTTTAATCTTTGTTTCATCAGAACAGAGAATTTTGTTTCTCATGGTCGGAGAGTCCTTCAGGTGCCTTTTGGCAAATTCCAGGTGGGCTTCCATGTGCCCATTTATGAAGAAGTAGCTTCCATCTGGCCACAGAGGACCTCTGGAGCTCGGACATAGTGACCATTGAGTTATTGGTCACCTACCTGACCAAGGCCCTTCCCCCCCCCCCCCCCGATTGCTTAATTTAGTTGGCCGGCCAGCTATAGGAAGTGTCCTGATGGTTTTTTGACTTCTTCCACTTACAGATGATGGAGGCCACTCTTCTCATTGGGACCAACAGCCCAAAGCAGCAGAAATGTTTTCGTAATCATCAGATTTGTGCCTAGAGACCATCCTGGCTCAGAGGTCTACAGAAAATTGGTTTGGTTTGCACTCCAACATCAACTGTAGAACCTTATATAGACAGGCGTGTGCCTTTCCAAAATGTCGCATTAACTCAAATTTACCACAGGTGGATATCAATTAGGGGAATCAGGGAAACAGGATGCACTTGAGCTCAATTTTGAGCTTCATAGCAAAGGCTGTAAATACTTATGTATATGTGCTTTCTCAATTTTTTTGTAATAAATTTGACAAAACCTATAGTAAACTCATTAGAGGGTACCATGTGTAGAATTCTGAGGGTAACAATTTAATCAATTTTGGAATACGGCTGTAACATAACAAAACATGGAAAAAGTAATGTGCCGTTAATACATTCCAGATGAACTATATGAGGCTATAATGTTACTGTATGCCACTAGCCCATGTGCTACAAAAGGTGAATCCCTGAACATATACAGTATACCATATGAACATAGCCTAAATGGTATGAAATAAGGTAGTAGTAGTAGTAGTAAATGTAGAATACTTTTCTTGTTTTTTTGTTTCCAAGTTTAACTTTATTGGTTCTAAAACAATTCTGTATTGAAGTTAGCCCCACTTAGGCAAAATAATAAAAAATAGCTGCAAGACACATTTTGAGTCAAGACCCTGTTTTCCCAGCATCCCACTTTCACTTAGGCTAACTCCACCAACTGAGACAAGACAAATGCAGCGTTCTTGATGAAGTCATTCTAGACAAGACTATATGTATCATCTTCTGCAATCACTTTGCTTTCAGGAAGAAAGACCGTTATGCCTGTAAAGCACCACTACAAAAATCCACTTTATTCAAACAATTGAAGCTCTTCTCAAGCACCTAATGTCTTAAATTGGAGTGGAATATGACAACAATGCAGGCACACTATTCCAAGAAGATGCCAAACAATTGAAATATTTTTAAAGAGGACTAGTCAACATTTTTTTTAAAAAAATAGGTTCTTTTATCCATTACTGATCATGGTTCAACAACTGTAAACATACTTGCATCAACTATTTACAAGAATGCCTTTGTTTAAAACCTTCCTGCAAGACTGGAAACTAAAGTTCTTCACAATAGCATTTAATCCATATGACGCTCTCATAACATTTCACTTACTCACTGCTTTTCACTAAAAGAATAGAAATGTAATCATTTTTTCAATGGTTGTTTATTAAGGTCCAACACTTCCTGACCTTGCATAGGCACTAGCACACTAGGTCTATCACCATTTGTCTGTCTGAGCCCCAGCAGGTTCGCCTTCATTGTTTTGTATTAGGGTCTATACATACTAGCCTCTTTTTTGTCATATGTGTCAATCTGAATTGATGTGCATTACCTTGTAAAAATAAAAGGTATCACCACTGTATAGATGTGATGCATTTCAAGGCAGCATGTTCAATATCTACCCACTAAAAATAGGTTTGAACTGGATCTATTGGTACCAATGAATTCCAGCTTAACATTGCGTTGGGCCTGCCCCACTGTCCAAAATGCATGGTATGTTTGGGTCATTAAATGGCTTAATGTATTTAAAATAAACTAAAAATTTATCAGCTTCATAAACCTTAATTTAAACATCTTCTGTCCTGTTAAGAAGAGAGGTGGCTTTCACACACTTTACAACATTGTGACCTTGCATTCTACGTTTACCTGCTGCAAGAAAATACAAGTAATTGCTTAAGCAGATACATGGTCTGTAGCCATAGGTCATGCAGGTTAAAATACTATTCTACAGGTCAACTGGTTAAAAAGGTCCTTTAGCGCTCAAATGGCCATTGGTAGAAAACCTACTGGTCAGATAAAGAAATTGATTTAACTTATATGCTCCAGCAATGTTTAAATTAAGACTCTTGATAGGTCATCTATTAAGTCCTAAAGTCATAAAGCTAAAAGCGCTCTTCATGCCAGAAAAAAAAGCATTTTTAAATATTTTATATCAAAGAATATTAGGTACATAAAATACTTCAACACACAGCGTGACAGCTGTTTTTAATGAACGCTAAAGCAGACTGCAGTAGACATTTATTTGGGCTTATTAGGAATAGTTTTTGATATAGTTCACTAGAGTTCAAATTTAAATCATATATTGATTTTAGTGTTGTGATTTGCTAAATCCATATATAACAACCAATATAGTTACAACATTAATTCAACTGCAAACTGTTGGCTTAATAACTGGAAAACCAACAGTGAATCATATTCCACAAATTGCATGAACTCTATCGAATTATAAAAACCCAAATAATAAGTGCCTGACCTACATGATGCCAGCAATGTGTGTAAACAAAGGGCTATGAATTACGACAAGTATATTTCCTCAAGAGGTTATTCAAGAGACTTATTAGTAATGGATGGACAACAGCTTGAGGGCAGTTTTACACTATATGCATTTTTGCGTTTTGCACAGTTCATCTGCGTTTTGCATTTGCATTTTTGAACAAACCAATGAAAAATGCATCATTAAATTTTCAGGGTAAGATTATAGCAGCAGATCCTTTACCTGGCAGACGGGGCATCAGGGTGGACGTGGACATCTCTGGCACTGTACACTCTATTTTTAATAATCATGCCCCTAACTCCCCAACTGTTTGTTTCTTTCTAGACCTGGCAGGATGGGTAGTGGCTGCCCCTAGTGATAAGATTGTGGTAGGGAGGGTGCATCACCCTACCGAGGTGGAGTTCTCCTTTGTCTCACTCGCCCACGGCTCCCTTTACCGTCTGGATTATGTTTGTGTCCGTGGCCCTTTTGCCCTCTGCGATGTCCTCAGCTATGCATGAGATTGTCCTTTCTGACCATGCACCAGTCACCCTAGACCTTTCGTTTCAGGGTACACCAGGCCCTCCCCCGATGTGGAGATGCCCATAATTTTTGCTACAGGATAAAGATTTTAATACGGTTCTCCACACCGCGTGGACGGAATACTCAGAGTGCAATGCACAATATAAAACTGACCCAGCTCTCTTTTGGGAGGCGGGCAAAGCGTTTATGAGGGGCAAGATTATGGCCTACGCGGCTGGACAGAAGAGGTTAACTTATCGCCGCTATGTGGAGGCTAGTAGAGATCTCAGACAGGCTCAGGAACGCCTTTATGAGGTACCGACTACTCCCAATAGAAATGCATGGTATTCCTGCAAATTGGCTTTTGACTTGTGGGCTAAGCGCATTGAGTCGTTCAAATCAGCCCATTTCCGCCTTCGCATGCATAGGTTTGGTTAAAAGTCTGGTCGTCTCCTGGCTAACTTGGCTAGGGCTCATCATGGCTCCTCCTATATTGCTGGTCTTCGGGACAGCAACGACAATATTCGTCGTGCTCCCAGGGACGTTAACACCTTATTACATGGTTTTTATAAGTCACTATACACCAAAACCACACCCCACTCACAGAAGGGGGAGGGGTTTCTGTCTGGCTTGCCGCTGCCAAAACTAGCGGAAGACTGCAATGTGGCCCTCAATGCCCCGCTATCCCTGAAATTGAAGCCACCGTCAAAGCGCTGGGCAATGGGAAGTCCCCCGGACCTGATGGTCTCCTGGCAGAATATTATAAACTACTGCTCCCCCAAATAGGGGACTCGACGCTCACCCTCTATTCTTCAGTGTGGGAGGGGGGCCCTTATTTTGCCACGGCCTGGGAGGCTCACATCAGGGTTCTACCCAAGAAGGACAAGGACCCACTTTTGCCTGGATCTTATCGGCCCATTTCATTGATAAATGTGGACGCCAAGATTTTTTCTAAAATTATAGCAGATAGGCTGGCTAGGTTTCTGCCGGATTTGATAGACCCCACGCAGACTGGGTTTGTGCAGGGTCGCTCTGCTGTTACGAACATCCGCAAGGTTTTGGCGGCACGGGAATATGCCAAACAACACCAGGACGGCGACATTGTCCTTTTATCATTGGATGCCGAAAAGGCCTTTGATAATGTAAATATTGACTGGCTGTTCCTGGTGTTGGGTAGCATGGGTTTCAGTGGCCCTTTCATCCATTTTCTTACGCAACTCTACCAGCGTCCAGTTGCTCGTGTCAGCGCTGCAGGTCTCCTCTCGGAGGCTTTCCCGCTGCAGAAGGGCACCCGACAGGGTTGGCCCCTATCCCCCTTGCTTTTCAACTTGGCCCTGGAGCCGCTGACCCGTCACTTTCTGGCCCGGGCCGCGCTCCTCGGCATCCCGATTGAGAAGTCCCCGCTCCGCACGGCCTTGTTTGCGGAGGGCATCATCATGTTTTCGGCTGACCCGAACATGACATGCCCATTATCCAGGAATCCCTGATGACCTTTGGTCTCTTTTAGGGCCTCAAGGTCAACCTGACCAAAAGCGAATTACTCCCCCTTACCCCTTGCAGACGGGGATCCTGGTTAGCCGCCTCCCCCTTCTCGGTAGCCTGCTCCGCCATTACCTACCTGGGAGTAAAAATCGGGAAGTCTCCCTCCCAACTCTACTCCTTGAACTATCCCCCGCTCATACAAGATATGTGTAGGCAGCTGGAATTCTGGTCAGCCCTGCCACTCTCGTTGTTTGGTCGGGCGCACCTCTTGAAAATGTAGAGCTTTGAGGCTCTTGTACCCCATGCAGACGATTCCGATGTGCGCATTCTTCAGAGTGCGTTTACCAAATTTTTGTGGCGGGGGGGCAACCCAAGGATTGCCTACAAAAAACTGACGCTACCCAAGGTGTTGGGGGGGGGTTGGGTATCCCTGATATACGGTTGTACAACCTGGCCTGTCTATTCCGGCACGCCATCGATTGGGTTTGAGGGTCCTCCTGTTACTCTAACTACTCGTTGGAACAGGCTATGGTTGCACCATGGTCTTTGCCAGCATTGCTCCATTGTCCCCCTGCCCAACCCCCCCCCCCCCTACGTTAAAACCAACGTTCTAATCCGAGATACCGTGGTTACCTGGAGAGAGGCCAGGAAGGTATCCAAATACCTTCCAATCCGAGGTAATCCCTTGATGCCTCATTGCTGTGACTCGGCAGCCTATAGACTGTGGGAGACTCGAGGACTCACTACACTGGCGCAGCTTTTCCATAAATCTAGGCACTGCCTCATCCCTTTTTCCCAACTCTGCACCACATATTGGCTTCCTCCTGCCCACATATTCTATTATGGACAGATGATAAGCTACTGGCAGTCCTTTCAATTGGACCCACCGCTAGCTTTTTGGGCACATACTTTCAACGCATTTGTACAATACCCTGGGGCCACCATCTCGACCTTATATAGGTACCTATTGTCTGAGGTGAATGGCAAACACGGCTTTGCCCACTCAACAATCTGGGACAAGGACTTCCCAGATATATAATGCTGTATAATGTTACGTTGGATATCCCTGATCCCCCCTGACCTCCCACTAATACAGAGATCTATGGCGGATCTGTTTCGCTCGGAGAGCTTGGCAGCGGAATCGGGGACTGACAAGTCGGTTACCCAATTTTTCCGTAGATAGCGCAAATATATTGTTAAGACGTTGGCTCCTTCGGATATCACCAGACTCATGCTGCGTCACAGGCACTCCACATGGTATGCGCAGGGCGACCTGCGGAACTCCCTGGGTATTTTGAAACTCCCTGAGGCCCCTCCAAGCCCTGAGTCCTGATCCTGTTGCTACACATGGCCAACCTCGCCCTGCGGTCAACAGCCCTCTGGTGGAGGCTTTCGCTTCTGGTCAGTAGCCTGCAGGCACTGCTCGATTGTTTGCTCCTATACTGTGTACTCGGTTGTGTATAGTTACTGTACTGCATTTTTTCTAGTTATGGCCTTTCTGTTCTTTGTAATGTTTAATTGCACAACGATTGTCCATGTATATTTTTCTGTGGTGGCCCACAGATCTTTCTATGCTTTTTTGCCTGCTGATGTCGTTTTGCCTTGTATGTTGTGTTATAAAATTGTAAAACCCAATAAAAATTGTTTAAAAAAAAAAAATGCATCATTAAATGTTTTAAAAAAACACATGTGGAAAATGCTGCGTTTTAAAAAATGCAATGCATGTAGTGTGAATGGTAAAATTGGTTTTCTATAAGAAAATGCAAGTACTGTAAAAAACACATACATTAAAACAAATTTAAAAAAAACCCACGCATATATTCTGAAAGGGCCCTGACTGTGTAGGGCTTAGAGTCATCAATCTCTGTTCTTATGTGCGAGATGCCTGGCACAATGGAGTGCATGAGCCCACAGGGAGATGTCCTTACCTTACATTACAGTGTTCCAACAACTTTCAAGTCCACAGAAGTATACAATAAAGCATCTAGGCATCCAGGATGCTTCTACAAAGGATGGGTTGCTTGATAGGATAGGACATCCAGTGTGATAGGCCATTGATATTGTCCTATCACACTGGAGTTTACTGCAATGTTGCAATAAGCCAATTTGTGAAATGTTGGAGTGCGGTTACCACATATTGAGTTGCACATTGCACAGAAGTCACTGGTAAATACTGCAAATCTCAAAAGATTAATGGAATGGATTTCCATGGGCGAGCAGTGACATTAAAGACTTATAGGTTTGGGAAATCCTATGAGAATGGTATTTGGCTGACTGCATAGTGCAGTTTGGTCAAGGGGGGTTTTGTGGTGGGGGTGTTTTCAGGGGTTGGGCTTGGACAGTTGGTTCTAGTTAAAGAAACTAGATTATACTAAAAGAAACTAGATTATACTAAAGAAACTAGACTATAAATTAGAAGTATAACTAAATTATACTTGCTTCTAATTTATAGGAAGATATGGTATACACATGCACCTATTGGTGCCTGACATTTTACTTTTAGATTAAAATCTTCTTTAAATTCACCTAAACTGCCGTGGAAATTCATCAACCTTTCTCATATGGGAATAGTGTATTTATAAACAGTTTTAGACTTTGTTCATACAAATCTGCCCTCTATGCCTTAATTTCTAAAATCTAAGAAAATTGTGTATAGTATGTCATGACTGAGGTGCTTCAGGTTGTTTCTCATTTCTGTTCATGGCCAAAATTCAGATTTGCTCAGATGTAAATATATCTCAGTGTAAATATCAAGTATCCTGAGTCACTAAAAGATAGTTGGTCATCAAAACATTCCAGCTAAAAGCATATTCGTAATGCCATGAGCCAAATTACCTAACAGTTTGTTCAGCATGATGAAGACGCTTTTCCATGCAATGCTGGTCTTATACATGTTGAAAACATCCACATATGATCCTGTTGGGGGCATTCAAAAAGTTTTTTGCATTTTTTTTTGTTTTAACATACTTGAATTCAACACAGGCCTCAACTTTGCAAACCTTACAAGAGAAGAATTTAAATATGGGGCCTATGAAGTGCTGTGCTTAATTGGCACCTTCAATGGTACTGTTCCTGACTTGCAGGGTCTACATTACAGATGGTTGGATTTTTCCAACTAGCCAACTTTGCGAGTTGATTGCAAAGCCTCTGAACATGTTACCAACATTATAGTGAAGAGCTGTGGGAACATTAAAAAATATATATATATGAATATATTGCTCATGCATATGTCATTTCTGCATAATTTAATAAAATAAGTTTTTAAAATCATTTATGCAAAAAACTATTTTAGTTAGAGCAATACTTTCTATTTTGGAGCACATCCTCAACCCTTCTCTATATCTGCAGCAAGTTTAGTGATGATACCACGTCCAGAAGCTTTTTAATCAACTCACAAAGTTGAATTACCATATTGTTCAGACTATAAAATGCATTACCTGCGTCTAAAGGCGAGACCACATGCATCTTGGCTCTCCATCAGCTCTCCCAGCAAAAAAATGGGAGCTGGAGTTGCCATATGGGAGATCTGCCCACAGACAGATCTCCCATCTGCACTGCATGGTTTACAACAGCGGACCATAAGCTGATATAAGCAATGAAGATCAGGACGAAAGGGCTGCCAGCTGTCATCTCTCCCATCAAGCTCTGCCTGTGTAAAAACTTGACTTTTCACCAGCTGTCCATTCTGTTTGACTGGATAACACAGAGCAAAGGAGAGATTTGCCTGTGGGCAGATGGGAGAGATGCCATCTGCACTGTATGGGAGTTGGGCACTGAAAAATGCAACGCACACAGGGTGAATGGTAACAATAGTCTTCTATGAGAAAATGCAGTACTGTAAAAATCTGTGCATTTACAAAAATGCAACGCAGCACGTATAGCATGAAAGGGATCTTTGTGTCATATGTCAATGCTTATTCAAGCTCACTTAGACAGACTTTTGGAGTCCATGCACAACAATTAATAAAAGTGTTAGGATCAATAATTATGGGGCCATTTAGATAGAGGTTCTTTTCAATTTGTTAAAAGGTGTGCACATCTGAAGTCCATAAAGGCAGCAATCCACGTCGGTACTTTTAGAAATTAAGGTCAACTGGAAGGCTTTCCTGGACTGGGCAAAAAAGTCACATTTTAGTCAATACGGGCATTTTTGGTAAATTCACTGCAATTAATGGAGGGTATTCAGAATTTTATAATGCAACTACATACCGGTAGCAATTTCAGCTAAGGCTAGTGCTCCACCGCTATGGCCAGAAAACACATACAAAGAAGCATGTGTTTTTTTCCCCCTTTTTTTTTCCTCTTTTATTTCAATGGACACGGTCAGCGCAGTTTCTTCCTTTAGCCGCACTGAGCCTTTGGAGAAAGGCACATTGGGACAATGGAAGGGGTTCAAACCATTCCCAAAGCGCCCCAGTGGAGCCTCAGCCTAATACATCTGGGTAAGCCATGATTTCCACATTCAAGTCAATGGCCATGAACAGAAAATGAGATTAAAAGAATACAGGAGTTCACTAAGCTAATGGACCCCCCCCCCCCCCCCCCCCACCACCAAAAAAAAGCAGATTATCAAAGGCATACCCGGATAGTCCAAGATTTTCGCCTGTGAACCACGTATGACTTTCATCTTTAGTAGCAATTCCAAGTTTGACCAGACTTTCCTGAAAAGCAACACAGATAAAGGAGATTTTAATAAGCAGAGTAACTTCTGAACAGGAAGCTTGCTTGTCTTGACCACTACACTTGATGCCTATTGAAGCAGAATACATAATAGCAGCCACTTCATCTCAAAGCGGGATGCCACACAGAGACAAGATGCATGGGGAAAAATTAAAATGTTTTTTTGGTATCCCTGCCTTCTCACATTTAAAAGACAGAAGACGACTTTTTACAGTAAAGCTTATACCCTCCTAAAAGAGGCATCATTGTTGCCAAGCATTAACAATTCCCAAATATTTGTTGCATCCGAACATCTTATTCTTTATTGGGTTTGAATAGCTAGGAAAGGCATCCCTAGCAACAAATGGAAAAACTGTTAGGCTAGAGTTCAGGATAGGGAAGGCCAACATACGTTTCCAACGAGACAATGGTGTTTACTGGTTGACAGAGGTAAATTTGCACAATGATTTGTGATTCATGGTGTTAAAATATAAAAAAAAAAATGGAACTAGTATTATATGGTGACGGTGCGGATGTCATCTGTGCGATTTTAAATTAGTAAGATAAGGATTGATAAAAGTATATAATTATACTGAAGTATACTTCCATATTACATTTGAAGATACTTTTAGATGGACTTTACCTCACAGGAGAATTTTGTACGTGCAGCATCCAATACATATACTGTCATTTTTATTTATATTAGCGACCTAGAGAAGACATTTCATCACGGAAGCTACCAAAGAGATAAATTGTAGCAAGTTTTGTTTCTTTGGACTTGAAAAAGCATAGAGTGCCTACAACTGGGCAGTGAACTGTATATATTTATTTTGAAGGAAACTGGGTTAACTAAATGAAAAGTTTAATACATTCAGAGGCCAGTGGAAATTTGTGTACAGCATTTCGTGAATTGGATGTATCTAGATCACAGCAGTGTTATGGTGCCTCATTATCAGGTTTATCAGCTAAAAAGTTCACTATTTAGTGTGTGCATAATTAAATATATCAATAGCTCACACAAAAACACCTACTTAAGGCAAATAGAACTTCATATGTATATAGCATAAAATAACTTGCAGCAATGTACATATTAAAAGGAAAAGAAGGAAAACAGTGTTTTCCCAGAAAATTCTCCTGAAAGACTTTAAAGGAAAAGGTGTCACAGTATAATAAATATTATTCATATGGCAGCTATATTACATAAACCGTACGTCACCATTATACAGGTTTACAAAGATATAACAATATACATATTATGTATATTTCGTGGATAATCACTTGTTATGGGGCTTTTATTGTACCAAATGGAATCGCTATTTATGAAATATTAAATGAATGGACAGCAATAAGAATCATCATCGGTAACAAAATGAAAAAAAAAATCCAATGGGTTAGGACAAGGATTTAGTCACTGTCTTTAGTTAGGTCTATATAAACTGATTACATGATTTTCATCAAGACTGCGGCAGTGGTTTTGACCATAGACATCAGGAGAATGTAGGGAACACATTAATAAGGTCAGTAACGGTGTACTATTCTTTATACCTTCATTGTCGCCCATTTCAAATATACTAGGACAGCAAGGACATTGATACCTAACCAATCTGCATAATTAACGGTCCAGGAAAAATTAAAACTCTGTTAAAAGGCTGCGTCTTATTTTCAGCTTATTAAACATTTATATACATTGCTTTCTCCCAGACCTGCTGCTCCTATGAGTATCTGCAGTCTTAACCGATCTCTTATCTATAATTACGTTGGAAGCCAAAGACACAAAAAGCCCTGTAAAAACAGAATTTACAGTTGACACAAATGACATGGCCTGCCTTTGCTGTAAAACACATGCCTATCAGGAAATCCTGACTAAGATGACGGAGTGAAGACTTGTAGAAATAATCATTGTATGCACACTGCAATGAAACATTTTCTCGCAGACAATAACAAGAAAGAAGCTCACTATACATTTCCTTTTCGAGTGTTTTTTTTTACCTTCTTCCACAACATTGGCTATAAGCTATGTAATACCCAGATAATGTGCTATTCCTTACTTGCAACTTTTCCACTTCCAGTTCAATTTCAACAGCGGCTAACCCGGCTTTGCCCTGATCCGCTGCCAGCTGGTGGAAGAATCGTCGCCATTTTATGAGCACTTCAGAAAACTGCAGCTGAAAGATAACAGGAGGGGTTATAGTCATGGTATGACACACATCTTCTCCAATTCATTCTATCCCAACTCATTCTGCACATACAGACTTTATTAAAACACTGCACACTGTATTAATGGCTTTAATATGTGTTTAGATGATATACCGATAGATATAAGAAGCAAAAAAGAACAATGGCAACAATATTGGCAAGCAATAGAGACAATCCCAAATTAAAGCGCTAATTTAGGACAAATTATATTTTAATGGCAATGGTAAATTACTTTGATTGCTACAGGCTATGCCTGGCTCATTAATTCTGACAGAGACTGAACACTGCAGATTGTCTATGGAAACAAACGGCAGGGTAGTTTGTGCGGCACAGTTGTTTTCCTGTAAAAACCAAAAAATATAGTGCTGTGTTCATGTGTCCCAAATTCCTGTATCTCCGTACAAAACCATACACTATCATAAAGCATGACAATTCAGTTCCTGGAAGAAAAAGGGACCCTATTTATATTCAGTAGGTGTACACCATAGAAGCTGAATAGCTCAGTTGTTGTTTTTTCCTTTTCCATGGACTGGAAAAATTAGCAACACCAAAATGTCTAATGTGGCTGTGAAAGGTTCTTATTCATCCAGCTTGAAGAATAGTTGCAGTAGTAAGTAAAAGCAATTGGAGAAGCTGAAGTATATATGAAGGCTCTAGTCGTCCAACTGGTTAGAAAGTATAACCAAGATACTACCAAAGAATGCTAAAAGCACAGAATATTCAAATAGTGAAAAAAACACCAATCCCCATTAACTTGACTGGTAATGAAGAACAAGGCCTGAAGAGCTGGCAGTGAGGGACAAAATCCAGCACGGGTAATAAGATGACATGAACATGGTGTACCTAGACGTTATTTTCTGGAAAGTAGTTCCTCCTTTGTGTAGCCTACAGCATTAATACCATCTTAAGATGGCCATACATGTTGCGATTTCCCCTGCGATCAATCCTACAACAATCACAGTGCACCACCTTGGGGAATCGATACCTGACCAATTCTTTGGGTGAGGATTGGAGAGAAGATCAGATTTTTTCTGGACGATTACTCAAGGTGGGCAGACATAGATTATAGATTCCCGAACGATCAACCGCAACAAATCAATCGCTTGGGAATCAAGGAAAAAAAAAAATCGCAATGTGTATGGCTAGCTTTAGTCATCTGTTCTGTCAGGGCACTTCATGTCTTAAACCCCCCCATACACCTTTAGTTCACTCCATGAAATTTCTATTAGATCTAGCAACAACTATTCAGTATAGTGGCCTCCCTGACATACAGAATACATAGTGATTGGGAGGTTAGAATGGTTCTCATATTACATGGTTTTGGTAGAACAAAAGTTGATTGTACAGAAATTGTATGGTAAGATTGTAAGGTGTATGGGGGCCTTTACAGGTGTCTTGGCACTCTTTGCCATAATCACTGACCATGGAGATACTTACCTACATTGGGCTGATACTTCCCATATTACACCTTCATGTACACTTGTGAGTGCCACTTAACTCTCATCTACCTAAATCTAATTTATCATAGTACACACGGTCTTGGCCTTTTTTCCTTTGTTCTGACACAAATATGTACCATTTCTGAACAAATTCATTATTAAGTGTTTGTTTTGTTGGGCCAACAAAGCAAATAATAACTTTTTATGGTACACTTCTTAGCGTTTTGAAGTATGACCAATAGATAGAATATATACATGCACATGTAAAAAAATGGACATCTGTAGCACCACAGTGCAATTGATAAAATCAAATCCCCATACTCTGTGTTATGCTGAAAACTCCAGGTGAAGTAACCAAGTCTGAAAATTTGACAGTTGACTTACCATGATGCAAGACACAAACACACCTTGGTAACCCATTGTGAAAGTTTGTGTAAAATTCAGAAATATTATGTCACTGTACACATGTAAAAGGCATTTGGTCACTGACAAGGTTATCTTACTTAGATTACTGCTATTACAACTTGCATCAGTTAGGAAGGTCACTCAGGAAGCCAATACTGAGTGAGCATAGCATATACATGGTAAAATAAACAATAAAAAAAAAGAAGATCTCAATTAAACTGCCCCCAAGACTAACAGGTGTTTTACTTTTAGAATATAAAAAAAATAGCAAAGAAAACATTGTTGAAGGAGAGCATAGCCAAGTGACCAGCCAATGGCACACGGGCATTTCTTCAGTTAGGCAAGCCACGTTGTGAACAGTTCACAGTAACAAAGTAACGGAGAATGTATAACTCCCTTACACATATTTCAACTGTGAATTCAGCCATTTTCCTGAAGTTCGGCTCTAAGCTTATCTGGAAGGCAAGGTATGAAATACACGCAGAGCGGTATTTGAATCAAAGTGGTATTGAACAATGCTGAACCTGTAACAGAGATTTTGCGATTAACAGCTGCGGCTTTCCTTTGTGTCTATTAAATCAGCAAGGTCTAAAGTGGCATTGACTTATGTACCAGAGACATCAGTTCCCAATACAAGTCTTTTAAATTAAAAGTTCAATATACAAGTCAAGCAGAATGTTACAAGGTTTTGTTTCCCTTCTTTCTTTGTATACTGCTTACAACACAAATTGTCTCAGTACATTTAATGTGCTCAGTCGCCATATCGGAATTATATTATATCCCCTTTACCACTATTAGTAAAATATAACAATACAGTATTACGGTATATTAGTAGAAATTAAATATGAAAGGGAAAGGAAAATTTTTTAAGGTCTAAAAGAAATAAATTTCTCTACCATGGCACAGAACATTTGCTCAAAACAGTGATGCTAGAGCAGTTGTAGATATTATTAACATCCTTTAAAATGACAAAATATTAAGCACTGTGCATTAAAAAAGGTTTACAAGCAACACAAGCTAATACACAAGAACAAGAAGAAAAAGTAAAACTGGAGAATAAGAGGGCTAATTGAGCTTACAATCTAAGAGGTAAGGGAACAGCCTACTGAATAGGTAGGGGAGATGGTACTGGCAGTTGGTGATTTTAGGGATGAGGGGAAGATAGTTAGGACAACACAGAAGAGGTGGGTTTTCAGGGCTTGTTAAAAAGAGTTAAAAGAGCTTCCAGCAGGTCTAAAGGACAAGAAAGAGTTTCAGAGAGTAGGAAAGTGTCTTAAAGCCGTGTTTGTGATTAGGTTAAAAGCAGGGATGTCATTGAAAGGGCAGAGGGGACAGTTAGGGGATATATCTATGCACAAGAATGGAATTGTAATTGGGACAGAAGTGGGGGATAAAATCAAGACACAGAACTTTGAATTTAATTGTCTAGGCCAGTGGTTCCCAAACTTTCCTTGCAGCGCCCCCCTTTTTGATTCAGGAAAATTTTCTAACCCCCTCTTCCCATTGAAACACAGGTTGAGAATAAGGGCCAGAGCCACCCCCCCCCCCCCC
>CM070032.1:73604570-73616490 GCA_036250615.1 Ptychadena robeensis | reverse complement strand
GGGGGGGGGGGACAGAACATCTTGCCCCACCCTGCCTGAAGCACCCATAGCGAATTAATGGGCACAGTTAAAAATAGATAGATGGAGATGCGTTTTTTAGCCGTGTCCATTCATCTCTATGGCCGCGGTTAGTGGCGATTGGCTGTCACAGCCCATGATCCAAATCGAGGTAACATGTGCCCGTTCAAGGCCAACTGCATATGTGGGATGAGCACCATCAATTACATGGCCGCGATCTCCGCTCCACGATTTAAATCGCAGGCGATCGCTATAGTGGATAAGCCCTCAGAGAGGAGCAGCAGATGAAAACAGTTTAGAAGAGCAATTCAAGAAGCAGCATTTGTAGTAGACTGGAGAGGCGAGAGTCTCTTCATAGAAGACCAAATAAGATGATGTTGTACTAGGAAAGTCTAGTAAAGATGAGTGTGTACCAAGACTTTAGTGTTCTCTGGGCATAGCAAATGGAGTATCTTGGAGATGTTGTGCAGATGGAAGCAAATGGATGTCGCAATGTATGTGAGGAAGGAAAGTGCAGAGTCAAAAGGTGTTGACACAACAGATACCATTTGTTTGTAAGTGATCATCCCATATTCATTATTTTATCCCCATCTTAGATGGAGAGTGATTCAGAAATGCGATTTAATACTACTGGTTCAGATGAGCTCGCTATTTCCATCCAATTTGCTTGATTTTCCTTTCCTTTTTGTGCTAAAACTAAAATCATATCATACCTTGATAAAAAAATACTTTCCTTAAGCCTACAGAGGCATGCTCGCATCAGATCCAAAAAGGGCAGAAGGTGGGTGAACACATGTCTGACCCTTTTCAAACCTACTCAGCACTAACACCTTGCTACTTACAGATAAGAAATAGCATAAATGTAAATATTACCCAATAGCTGTAACTCAGGAGGAAAGCAATCATCCCATTTCAAGAAAGAAGTAGAAGATATCTAAAGTTTAAATCTATGGTTATGTTTCTATCACATAAAGCAGCTATTAAAATTTCTAGTTCTCATCGCTTCTTCATGGCATGTAAAGCCAATTTATGTTCTAAATACAGTACAATAGTAAGCAAGAAAAGCATACCAAAAACTGGGGCCTTCCTAATGCAGTTAGCTTGATTGCAGAAAAGCCATCTTCAGAACTTCCACCTGCAGTATATGAAAAATACATACATTCATTCATTCTACATCCTTGTGTTTGTCCATTATAGACTTGTAATATGTTTATTAAGAAATGACTCATTCTGAGATTCTTTTAAGTGCCACCCACATAACAAAAGAGTTAAGTATTTGGATATACAGTATGATCCTGTGAAGCAGAAAGAAGTATTCCACCCTTCTTCTCCACTTATTCTTTGATTACCCATGCAAAATTGGCTGGCTTGAAAGGAATAACTCAAGAACCTTGCCTTCAGTTACTTTATTTTTACATAGTTGACTGTGCTGACCACAAAATCACACAAAATTCAAAAATCAATGGAAAACAAACGTATTAACCCATGGAGGTCTGGATTTGGAGTCACACGATAAACATAAAAACAACTTTGATGTAATGTCAAAATGAGGCTCAGTGTGTGTGGCCTCCGCATGCCTGTATGACCTCACTAGAACACCTGGGCATGCTCCTGATGAGGTGGCAGATGGTCTCCAGACCATTTTGGCAGACACATGCACATTTGTGGCCCACTGGAGGTCATTTTGCAAGGCTCTGGCAATCCTCCTACTGTTCCTCCTTACACAAAGGCAAAGGTAGCGGTCCCGATACTGGGTTGTTGCCCTCCTACTGCCTCCTTCACATCTCCTAATGTACTGGCCTGTCTCCTGATAGCAGCTCCATGCTCTGGATACAGCAAACCTTGCCACAGCTCAAATTTATGTGCCATCCTGTATGAGCTGCAATACCTGAGACACTTGTGTGGGTTGTAGACTCTGTCTCATGCTACCACTAGTGTGAAAGCACTGCCAACATCCAAAAGTGACCAAAACATCAGCCAGAAAGCATAGGAACTGAGAAGTGGTCTGTGGCCACCCCCACAGAACCACTCCTTTTGGCCAAGTTTACACGGTCAGTTCTCAAGCTGCTTTCAGCTGAAGAACCGACAGTGCGCTCCCGCAGTGGGAGAAACGACTCCCTGTGATCGTCTGCAAAATAGTGCAGGCATTGACAGATCGTCTACTTAAGGACCCCATAGAGGTCCTATTGGGCAGCAGCCGAAAACCGACCAGCGCCTAATGTGGTGGCCGCCTGTCAGTCACCTTAAAATGTTGTTTTCCTGACTTTTTTGCCGAGGTCCAGATTTCTGTACCAAAAGCGTTACGCTGTTTATCATTGAAAAAAAAATGTTGGTAGGCCTGTAACTGACCAAAAAAAACACGGTGTCTAGTAGACATCTGAATATATAAGTTTTAAAACGTTAAATATTTTTAAAAAAAAATACATTTAATGATCCAAATAAAATATAAAACACAAAAATCAGCTCAAACTAGAATTCATTTTTTAAATCACCAAGATGACAGGCGGTTCTGATACACGGCAGGGACAAAGTCGCACGCTGGCACATTTGCTGGCCCGTGCTTAGGCTGCTCCTGCCGCATTGGTGAGAGTGCTCCTATGATTTAGCTAGCCAAAATGCAGAAAAACTGCGTCCATTACTGGTGAATTGAGGTGTCTCTGGCGGCAATGTGCGGCTGTGCTTGCAATGAAGACGCGCATCCCGCAGCTTCATATCATCGCGGATGAGACACTCACTCAAATAGTGCAGAGTGGACACTGTGCCTCATTTGAATGGGAAGTGTCCTCTCTGCATCTTTTTCCCTGCTGCGGACTTACGTCCACGCGGGAGGAAAAAGACGCAGTGGACGCAAAACCCTTACAAAGATTTACTTCTTATGCGTATTCCTTTATTTGAAACTTGATTGCATTACAGGAAATTCAATCAAATCCAACATGAAAGAAAACTCATCATAAGCAAATATATGTTTTTTTTTAAAAAAAAAAATGTTTTTTTCATTTTACATTGAATTGGAGCAAAAAAATCACTCCAATCAATGTCAGAATGAAAGATAAACTATAAGGAGCAAAAAAAAAAAAAAAAAAAATTAATTTTTTCAAAATTTTGAACTTCCCGCCCCTCCCCCTCCCGATGATGTCATCGCGCACCCGCCGGCGCGATCATCGGCATCTGAAGATCAGACAGATGGGGACACGGAGGAGAAGAGCAGGAAGTCTCTGGGCTGCCTGCAAGCCATCTGGGTGCAGGTAACAGCAGCCCGAGTTAACTCAGGCTGATCCTTTTAAGCAACTTTCTTCAGCCCGAGTTAACCTTCTGGTTGTTAAGCCCAAGTTAAGGGGGGGTTTCCACATCCGTCGGGACCCCCTCCGCTAAGCACATTGCTTGGCGGGGATCCTGACGGATCACATAAACTTTACCTGCACGGCGGATGTCTGAACACAGCATCCACACCATGCAGAGGATCGAACTTACTCAACTACGTTCAGTCCTGCATCGGCGGAACGGCTCAGTGCTGCGAGAACACAGCATTCACCGAGCAGGTAAGTGAATGTGCTTCGTCTGGACCTCCCGCCAAGAAATAACCTTAGCAGAGGGGACCCAACAGATGTGGAAATGGATGTCTTGCCAATTGCCTAAAATTTCCACCCGTTGTCTATTCCGTTTGCAGTTACAGTTACATTGTGTTGCTTTATTTTTTGAGCAGTGTACATTAAATTCAGCAAACGTAGCTAAAAGCAAAAAATTCTAAATTTTTCCTCAAGAAAAGTTGGGCATAAACTTTAGTTTTATTTCCTACATCAACTTACCTTTGTGCCTTCAGCAAGATATGAGGAATAAAAAACAAAAAGCATGCATTAATTGCTGATGGAAATAAATAGAACACAATGCATCCGAACTCCTTGCAGAGAAGTTATTTAGCTGCACACTGTGCACTATTACTTCAGCTGGAATCGCAAGGCAGAACAAATAAATACCAGCTGGAGTTCCAGATCACAAAAGCCTGTCGGTTCAGCCACACAATGTACTGCACATTTAAATTAATTAGAGGAATCATTTGCTATATAAAAATCAGGTTCTTTCAAAAGACAATAACATAATATTGCTGGATCTTTTAGGTTGCAAAATATAAAAAAAAAAAAAAAAAAAAAAAAAAAAAAAAAAAAAAGGAAGAAGAAGGGGGAGGTGTGCATGTGTTCCATTCTCCAATCAGATCCCTGCATAAAAAAGTGTGCAGTGCTGGGAAAAACTTCTGCCCGATTTTAACACACTAAACAGATCCACTCTAACATGCTGTAATTATAAATACCGATAAATTAACATGTGACGCTTATGCGGATTTCATTAAGACACCAAATGAGGAGAGGGAAAGGACTAGATTTCAGAACAATACTGAGAATCTGTAATCTGGTATCTGAAATGATCTCCTTGCCCATCCAACCACCCTGATTTTGGAAAAAAACATTTAAAAGAAAAAAAAAATACCCTACAGAAACCATTTTCTTTCTCTCTCTGGCTACATAATAAAAGATTTACTATTGGCTTTCCATGTAACACAGGCAGTACCAGTTCCAGCAGAGACCCTGTTATTTACCCCACCAGGGGGAAAGAAGCAAACTGTAGTGGTGGCTTGGCACCTTAAGGAGGAACTCTGCTGGCAAGGCACCCTGATGTGGCTTAAAAAAAAAAAAAAAAAAAAGAAAGAAGAAAAAGGTTTTACTGTATTACTAGAGCCAACACACACCTGATGCTTCAATGCATTTTATGAAGGTCTCCATGTGGTGATCACACTTTGCTTCATCAGCGTAAAAATATGTTCGGGCACTAATGACACCTCCACGTCGGTCACCAAAACCAGGCTGCACTTGGTATTTCTTTTCTCGCTGCACAACACCTGGAAAATACACAAAATGTGAGTATACATATATAGGCTTCTCATTTTTTTTTTATTTGTAATAGTCACAATTCACAAAATGCTCATTAATGAAGTATAAATCAATGAAGTATTAATGAAGCAGCTGCAGTGGCAGGGGCAGAACTTGTGTCAGCGTGTATTAAAACCATCTCACTATGGGGCAGTAGGAGACAAGTTCCAGCTGTGAAGGAACTTTGCAGTCTGTCACCTGAAAGCAAAGCATGGTAGCCAACGTGTTACCCCATTAGGAGGAGGGCAGGAGGCCATATTTTATGTAATAATAAACTTATGTAACTGGCAAATATTTACAGTGCAAGATGCAACCGGATGAAGCAATCCAAGGCAAACAAACTGTATGGAGAAGATAACATCCACACTATTGCTGTTATCTAGAATTATCATTGTTTCACAGTACTTTCATACCATGTACAACATTGTACAAACAGCTACAACTCCCTCCACAATATTTGGAACAAGGACACATTTTTATTTGATTTATACCTCTGCCAACTCAAACAATTTAGAAGTGATTAAAGTACATGTTCCACACTTAGCATTGCATACATTTTGACCATGAAGAAATGACAAAGATTCTTACAAAGTCCCTCTTATTTCCAGTAACCATAATGTTTAGCACAAAGCAAGGAATAGTAAAGCAGTCATGTTTAGTTCTTCAGTACATATCACTTGAATGCAAGGGGTGCTTTAAGCCCGAGACCTGGCTTTTGGAAAGACCCAAGTGTTAGCAGGTCAAGTGACCTATGAAATAACTCTATAACCAAAGTTGGAAGCTTAAAATGACAGAATATTATGGTATACTGACAGTTTAACATTTTTTTTAATTTACCCATCTATGTAAAGGAGCTGCCATTCTCCAACTTTTAGAAACCATGTATTAGTACACTTGCATGACTTGGCTTGGTAATGTGCCTGCTTTAGTAAAAGAACCACCTCCTGGTAGGACTGCATAGTTCGCATCAGACACCAGTGTTTGTTTTCTCCCTGGGCCAAGCTAGCTTGGACAGTTTTCTGAATGTGGGGTTTTTACTCACAATTAATATCTTTAGGGAAAACCCTACTTGACACTTACAGAATTATAATCACTATAATCTTACTAGAACCAGAACATTAAACCCACCTGACAAAATTGTGTCAACAACACAGCATTGATTTGCCAATATGTGCCCCCACAATCTCAAAAGCGGTCTTGTTTAATATACGTTCATGCCATATACTTTAGGTTCAGTAGGTTGTAAGTGTAAGCTCCTAAGAACTGGGCATCTGTGAAATCTGGGAGGCCAACATCGGTAACATGCTCCTCTGGCCACTGTTGAACGTTTTTTATTTGCAGTGTTGCAGGATAAAATTATAGATTCAACTCTTATCTTGAAATACAATTGTAAGTCTTCTAAAGAAAACTAGCATATATTAAATGAGCATCAGCATGCATGTTTTACTTCGCTGGTAAAACTTTTAAAATCAAGCGATACTCCACCTCCCCAGTGACTTGCTAGGTACATGGGAGAGTAGACATCACTTCTGATGTCTACTTTCCCATGTCCATCTGAGCTTCTTCTGGTGTCGCTCCCCTAAACCAATGTCAGCTTGGGAGCGAGCAGGCAGTAAAGGCGAGTATTTTTTCTATATATATATAGGGATCGCTGTCCCTGCATAAATGCTGCATGGAGGCGAGTTATGAATATGTTTTTCTTTTTTATTAAGGTTTTTATTTTTTAAGCTTACAGTTCTTGCAAGTCTCGCTCAGTGCCAGCCAAAATTTTTTGACTAGATCAGAGACCCTTTTTGAGTGTATAAGACTGGGGCACGCATAAGCCCTGTTGTCTTAGCAGCATCACTCCATCATGACACAGTATACTGTTTATACCTGCTGTATATTTGATGTTCTAACCCACCCTACAAAGCCATCACAATATGGTCCTTGTCACTCATATCTGTATGCTTGCCCTCTACTATTCAGAATGATGGCCATTATATCTTACCCCTTGACAAGAGCAACTATAACAAAATAATCAAGTTCAACTTCACCTGTCAGTGGTTTTAATGTTTTGACTGATCGGTGTCCATTGTAATGGCAGCCAAAATGTATTATAAATCTGGGCGGAATCCAGCTTATAGAAATATAGAATAACCCATAAATAGCCATAATAAGTACAAGGTTATTGGCACCGGCCATATTAAAGGGATGTCAAAAGAAGTGGCATAGGTTAATTTATTACCGTTCCCATAGATGTGATTAAGAGAAACACATTCCTTCATGCCCTTGCAAAAAAGTGCTCCACAGCATCCCTTGGTGCACAGCTGAGACAAGTCAGAAATGGGTGATTTATTAAAGAAGAGCTTACGGCTTCCCTAGGAATAGCAGTTAGCCAACCTGACTTTTTTCAACAATACCTTCATCAAACCTTGCACCACAGCCAGTGATATAATAAACTGCCAGCCTCTCTGGCACATACAAAAGTGCAGGCTTCATTTTTCTATTCCATTATCCAAGTTACTTGAGCAATAGAGCTTATCAGAGAAGGCAAAAATTGCCATGCATTGCTTGAAAGATTTATTACCTGAGAGTATCAGAAAATACATGTTTTTGTTTAAATAGATTATGAAACTCCTAAGGGGGTTAGAAGAGAAGCAGGCCTTTCCAATAAATGCTTACAATTCTGAGAAGCAAAGTCGATCAATAACTATCTCATTTTCCTACAGTGGCAGAAACACATAACATATAATAAATGGATTTTAAAGCGGCAATGTTATACATGTCTGCTTGAATCAACACTACAGCATGTGCTTATTAAAAGACTATTATAAACGCTTTTTGTTTTGTGCAGAGACGGGTTACACAATAAACGGGGGATTAAAATTTCAAGTGGATGTATCCAATGAACCACAATTAAAGAAGTTACTGCTTATATGAGCTCCCCTAAGGCTTGTAGTAAACAGGCATTAGTACAATGTGCGCATTTTGCTCACACGGACTCCTGAAGTACTAGATTTAATTAGAGAGCATTGGAAATAGACCACTATTTCTTCTTCTAATAAATGTCTGTAGTGCTGCTTTTAGCAAAACCGAAAATGGACTATGAATCAGCCCCTTAAAGGGAGATTCCAGACAAAACTGCAGATTGTGAACCTGAAACTAATAACTAATTACTAACTAACAAAGTTCTCCAGCAACAATTATGAATATATTCTGTAGAATTGTAAGTGTAAATATTTTAGCATCCAAGCAATCTCTGCTGGGATAAAGCCTTTTATAAAATAGTATTATCGTGTTTTATTTTTGTCCAAACTTGGCTTAAAAGGACATTGAAATCAACAGCTATGGTAGACGGATGATGGAATAATCTCTCATGGGTGCATCTTGGAGTCATGTGCAGTTACGTTAAGGTACAAGCTTAATTTTTTCTTTTCGATCGACTTAAAGCAATCGATTTTTAAAGTCGTTTGAATGTAAATCAATGGCACCTAACCTGGCACGATCGACCAAAGATGATCAAAAATTATCGTCATGTTGGTAAATGTGGCATAGCTTTTAATTCTACCGAGATCAAGGTTTGATCAAATTATCAAAACGATTATCGAAATATCTACTTGTGTATGAACTCCAGCTCTTTGTGACAGTTAATCTGGGTACACACATGTAGATATGGGCCAGATCGATGGCCACTTTGAGCGCCAAGCGCACTCACGGGCATCTATCTGGCCCATATCGTATGTGGCTATCCCAGGGATCCCGCTCTAAAACAGGGATATCGGACATGACCATAAATCACAGTCAATGCCCGTTGCTTTGCATGGAAACCGTGGGTCTCCATGCAAAGCATCGGTTGAGCTGAAAAGACAGCAGAGCTGCTGCAGGGAACATTAGACAGCTCCAATATCGAGCTGTTTGTTCCGGTTATTCAGACAATAAATGTAAAGGGTTTACCAATTCTGACATACACAGGTGGATTTGCATGGCAAAAAAATTCATAATTTTTTTTTAAAAAAAAGACACAAAAGGACTGAAACCGAATACTTCAATCACTTTAAAATAGACTAGGAAAGAAGTGTATTCCCTACCAACAGATAGAACCTCAGGAGCCTGCAAGAGAAAAACCTACATAAGGGCTTGTTTTCACTTGTGCGGAAGCCTGCGGTTGCCCCCCGTGCGGATATATCCTCACCCATTCTGTGCAATGGGCTCGTACCTGCCACAGTCAGGGGGCGGCTGAGGCACGGTCCGCAACCCAAAAACACGGTTCACCGTGCTTTTGACCGTGGTCCGCACTATTCCGTGGCCGCCCACCCCTGACCGCGACCATAGGGGCCGCTAAAAAGCGGTTCTTAGCGGCGGCAATCATGCCGCCAGCTTCCGCACGAGTGGAAACAAGCCCTAACTGGACTCGCACAAAGTCAACTACCATGCAAATTGAAGAGAGTTCCCAACCTTCAATGCATTGGAAGGCGAAGGCCAAAAAATGATAACAGTGCACAGGATAAACATAAAATGCAAGAAGAATAACCCTGGAACACAACAGATACTAGATTTTAGTAGTCTTCTGCTTCATTGGGTTAAAGCACAACCTATATGTACAAGAGACCCAAGAAATACAGCAAAGGTTCATCAGGTCTCAACCTGAAACAGAAATGTCACACTAGTACAGTAGACAAAATGCAATACTTAAAGCACCACCAAGCATTTATCAGCGATGTCCTCAAGACACTATTTACATGGTCATTTCCCAACTGATCAGAAACTGCACCAAGCTTTGACGATGTATATGACACAAAATGCGCATTACCACACTACAGTCTTCCCTAATGCTTAAAGTATAATTTACACAATAATGTCTTCTAGCTCTAGCTCTGCCTGCTGTCCTCTTTTCATTTTAAAATGCTGTTATGTGCAGCCCTTTAGTCATGCTGAGGGCCACACTTGTGGTCCTCCATATAACCTCAGTTGGCCACCACTGAGAGCATACAAGTCGCATAGGCAATTGTAATAGTCCTCGACAAATCTAGTTCATTATCACTTCATTATTCATTATCACGCAGAACGGAGAGCTTGGAAATTATGATACAGCTATATATAATGGTTCGGTCTCGAGAGTTTTAATACCTACTGTACAGAGCAGTAGTAGCATGTTGGCGACATATAAATAAAATGATAATAATTATAATAATAGGCAATACTTTTTATCCCCCCCCCCCCATATTCAGCTTAAGAAAAATCTGAAATTCACACACCTATACTAAATTCTACAGCAGGTTGTGACCTAATAAATGACAGCCACTTGATGAAGGTGCAGGGTTGGAGGACAGGTAAGGCTTTAGTAGGCAGCACTCGAGATGAAGCAAGTCACTAGGACTGCACTTTAAATAGTACTGTAATCCATTGACTTAGTAAGGGGTTGTAATTTCCGTGTACAGATTTTCATTTGCGCTCTTCATTGGTTTCCAGCTTGTCGGTTTACATTTTAGCCTTGTTGCCTTTGCGGAGAAGCAGCTGGAACTGGTCAGGGTTGCTACTATTTTAAAATGTCATGCAGAACATGTGTAATTGGAGTTCAGCATGCGAGTACATGCAAAGTTCCCAGAATAATTGGAACGGGAGAGAACGTCCTCTTCTGATCTGTGATGTCGGTGGGAGCCAATATGTGATCATTAAACAAGCTTTGTGACCCTTTGCAGAAGAATATTATCAGCCCAAATCAATATTCCTCACACAGTTTCCTCATACTCACAGCAACACTAGTACAACAGAATAGGAACCCTTACCAGCATTTTCTTTTTCGGCTTCAGCAGTACATGATCTACAAGATAAAAAGAACAAAAGTTTAAGCTCAATTCCACAGACACCTTTCTGCATTGTTTACAGAATAAATACTGCACTTACAAATTCAGCAGCAGGAGACTACACATTGTATCGGGATGTCTACTTTTATTTATGATAGAAAGGTTATTAGCTTAGTGTATCTGACTATAAACTATTTGTGCGTTTGCCAGTTTAACTTTGAGCTATTTAGCTCTGTAAAAATTTTTTTTATAATAATACAATTATATATATATATATATATATATATAAGCATCCCATCCCTTTCGATGAGGTCACCAGCAGCAAGGACACGTTTATGCTAAACGAGCGACAAACTAGTATTCTTACAGACAGGCACAAAGATAAGTTGCTAAAAATTTGGGACTCCTGTCTCTCATACGTTATCCTTCTCTAGAGAGGGAGAATTTGACTTTGACATGCAGATTGCATGCATGGCTACATTTTGCTGAACAAACCACATAGCATAAACATTCCACCATATACTTTATTTACCAATCCATATAACCACCATACAGACCAGGACAGTTGCCTGTTCTTGCTTCTCTAACCTTCCCCTCTACCATGTTGCAGTATTTGTACCTTTAGCCATATGGTTTCCAAAAATATGGTTTGAGGATTGGGTCATGTGGAATATTACCTTTCTAAGTTCCAAACTCCAGGTCCCGGGTACTATCAATGTGCAATCAGAAAACAGAAAATAAGGGCATTTAAAATAAAGATTTGAATTAAATCTCAACTTTTAGAATAGCAAGGTTGCTCTACCATATTGTTATAGTAAAACAATGGAGTGGCAAGTTGGTTGGCATATATTTTGGAATGAACCCTATTTACTGATGGTGTTGGCGTTTACCATCAAACCGTACATGGTCACAAGTTTTAGTCATAGAAAAAAGAAATAGGTTGCACCCAGTGTGACTTGGGGGACAACCCCTTGTCACCGAATGGAGGGACTTTCAAGGCAATAACAGTAAATACAGTGTTAAAACACAATCAATTTTATATAAACGTAATCAAGGTTCCAAAAAATGAATAACATAAGCAAAGCACGAGTCTTATGATTCAACAGTGTAATTCAAAAACACTAGAGGTGCACAAATTGCAAATTTCTTGGCCGATTCCGATTTTACAGTAAGTGTGACCTGCCGATTCCGATT
>CM070032.1:73581326-73604470 GCA_036250615.1 Ptychadena robeensis | reverse complement strand
GAGCTTATTGCAAAGCCCCTGAAAATGGTATCATCACCAAACTTGCTGGAGATGTAGAGTTGGAGGAACATTTGAAAAAAAGAAGTATTGCTCTAGCACATGTAGTTTTTGCATAAATTAAGTTCAAAGTTAAAGTCGAAATTCCGATTTTCGAATTTTTTACTTGACTTTGAACTTAATTTGTGAAAAAACTATTTGTGTTAGAGACTTACTTTCTATTTTGTAGTATACCCCCAACCCTTCTCTACATCTCCAGCAAGTTTGGTGATGATACCATGCTCAGGGGCTTTGCAATTAAGTCGAAACCGGCGAAATGGTCGAATTTTTGAAAAAATAATAAACACCGTACATGGTCACAAGTTTTAGTCATATCTAAACGGATGCCATTTTCTGAAGCTGTTATTGTTACAGTTCTGGTGCCTTGAGCAGACACTTCTGAAAGGAAGGTATAAAGCTTTACCAACAAATTGGAGCAACACTAAGTTATTACTCAATGCCAGTTGAAGACGAAGGCCTTTAATTGAATACAGGCAGCAAATAACAATTCCATCTCCCTCCCAATTGTCTATTGTGCTCCCCTAAATTGATGGAAGAGTAAATCTGTGACATGATGGATGAAAAAGTATCTGCTTAATATTCCCAAGGAATTTTAATTCTCTTGGTACACTCAGCCTGTCAGTATAGGATGTTTGTTATAGAAATAGGCCACACACACACACACACACACACACACACACACACAGTTAAAATGGTGCCGTATGTCTGTAAACACCCTATGTATGTTTCCGAAGAATGCAATACTCAAGGTTCAAGGTTAGAATCTCTACACCTGCCCATGCATGTGATCAATGACCCATGTACTGTTGAATTTAAAAAGGTCATTAAGATCGATCTTACAAAATGTTTATATGATCATATACTTGGTATAAGACATCAGTTTTGAACTGGGATCCAAAAAAAAAAAAAAAAAAAAAAAAAAAAAAAAAAAAAAAAAAAAAAAAAAGGGTTCACTCTAACCCATTTCTGAAAATAAATATTAGTACAACAAAAACTTAGTCCCAAAGTGAAATATGTAAAGGACACAGTCATTGGGTGCTGAACTGCATAGCATGTAAAAGCCACCATTGCTCCGTTGACTCGTTAACAAGAGAGTTGAGAATTTCCTTGAAAGCCAATTCTAGCACAAAAACACAAGAGCCATGCCAAAATGTTGGATGGAGTGCCATAAAGGACACTGCCACTGCAGTGGAAAGGGGTTTCATGTGGTGACCAATCACTCTTCCATGTTTGGCAGTCCACTGGACAAGTCCAGTTTGGTTCATGTCAGAAGAAAGTTGCCTTTCAGACATGTTGGATAAGTTATTTGCTGCTCTGGAGTTTAACACAGGTTGCTGGTGGTTCACAGTGCCATAGTGGAACATTTGTCCAACTAATCACCAAGCCATTAATTATATTTTAGGATTATTGCTTAAATGTTTGTTAAACAGGAATGTCAAATACTCCTCATTCTTGTTCCATTTTATTATATCTACAACTACCATAACCATGCAACCATACATTGCAATAGACAAGTTTTTGCAGAGATTCTAGGATGTGCAAAATGTATTTTCAGGGTTAAAAGGTGACGAAAGCAGCTTGGACTATAGTTCAATTTAAGCTTCTGACAGTGCCTACAGATCAGCAACACTCACATTTATCAGTGCTTGGAATATGTAGTGTATCAAGGTATTCCTCATACAAATTGTTAGAGTGACCAGTTTACTCACTTGTAAATTAAATCTGTATGAGAAGTCATCTGATTTAAATAAAATACTGATACTTCTCAGATAACTATAAATAAAGGAACGTAATAGATTTAAAAAGTCAGCATAAAGGATTTAAAATGACAAAGGAACCATATTAATCAAACTCAATAGGTAATGTTTAAACTAAATGAAACCATTAGCAAGTCAGATGAAGAACTTTTAACCTTAAATTTCCACACGAGGGAAAGTCACAAACAGTTTCAAATATTAGTACAACACAATTGCATCTCACTGACGTAAGCTCTGTCATGTGCCTCGCAAAGTAAAGCCACAGCCTCTATTCCAGCCAATCAGGAGAGGGGGTGTGAGAGGGGTGTGGATGTTCTCACGGAACATTAGCTAATAGCATAGTACATGACTACACTTTTGTAAGCTAGCAAAAACTTTTTTCTATCATCTGACAAAGCTCACCAAGCAGCTTTATAAGAAGATATAAATTGTCAACACTCTTTGCAGCTGCCTAACTTAACTGTACACTTGTCAACCTGACCACAAAGACTGAGGAGTTTATACTGAACAAAGTCTGATGTTAGCCATCATAAGTGATCGTAGAAGGGAAACAATACAACACAGAATGTCAATGTGACATTTCGGACATTGTTGTTTGCAGATGTCTCTGCAGCTACAAGTTTACTTATGGTAATTAAATGCAAATCATGAAAAATAAAAGTTTATGAAGCTATAGAAATTCATCCTGCTCAGAATAGCTGCTATTTTATACACTTTCCCTCCAGCTTTTGGAGAGGCATACTTCTTACTGCCCAAAATCTTTAACCTGGGCGTTTCCCTCCACAGGTTGATCATAAAACAAATGGTACAGATTTGTGGGTACAATATGGAAAAAAAATACAGTATTTGTTTTAATTCTAATGCTTAATTAAATGCTACCTGCCTGGCTGGGTCACGGGCATACCCAGATCAGCCTTTGTAGCCACATGCATGGAGACATAGTCAACATTGATTTCAGTCTATGCTCCCAAGGTGAAAACCGCCTCCCATGCCTCACACACAAGCAGTCCCTTCCTTCCTCAGGGCTGGGATGCCTTTGCCATCCTATATAGCAAGTAGCATCTCACATCCAGCCCTTGAGGCTCTCATCCTCCACCCTACTGCCTCCATCTGCTGATCTATTGCAAATGCAATCTGATAACCATTGTTTTTTGTGCCAGCATCCAAATATGACTGCTAAAACTTTTGTACACCAATGGCATTAAATATCAATTAAATATGCTAGATGACTGGCTAGTGACATCGCTCTTGAAATAGAAATAAGAGGATCACTACTATTTTTTTGTAAATATAAATATTGGTAGAACTAACTGGCTAGAAGGAACAGAAGAGAATGAGGTGGAAGATGTTTCCACACCATCAGACACCAAAAGAAGAAATTCCGGTGCACATTAGCAATACCTCCACTTACAAGAGAAAGGAAAAACAAAGTTTTCCATAGCGCGGGCAGTGGGGACTTTAACGGCAAAAGGTCACAAATACAATCAGATTTATTTACATACAGATATAAATTACAGATGAAAAGATAAAAGCATCCATGTATACAAATGTCGGTTTACACATAATTTGTAGATCACACAATTTATTGAATAATTTGCATCAACCCGACGCGTTTCACGGATGATCGCTTCTTCAGGGGTTTTCTTGTGCAAGATTAATATTCTCTAGAAACGGTATAGATAGATGGTGGTCAAAGAAGGGCACAGTAAAGCATGGTCAAAATATTCATGTAATTCAGATTAATAGAGATATATGTCCACTCGCCATATCAAGGTGAGCAGTATATGTGATATATTTGTTAGTAGATACATAACAGTCAATGAACTGCGGCAGCAGATGGACCTGATAACATCAGCAGAACGCGGAGGAACAAGGGAAGATAGAAAAGTTGTCATTGTAGGTGTAATTGCAAGTATATCTATAGTATTGTGAAACTAAATAGGTAGAATTTGAGACCTGAATATGTTGTTAATAAGGAGTCCAGAAGTGTAAATAGCAATATGCCAAGAAGGTGTATATATTCATGATGTTCAACAACCTCCACCTACTACAATGATGCAATCTGTCTTGGCTAGATACTCAGCTTTGGTGTAATTGCTTCATTCTGCCACCTAATGGATGTTATGGGAACTGCAACTTAGACTAAACATCCAATGGAAAAATAGCTTTACAGGACTATTCTGTTTTGGTTGTTTTATACACATTGCTCTAGTTTGTCTCTCATTGTTCTTAAGGTCAATGATTGCCAGTAGAGTAGAAACTGGCGAAGAAATCATCCTCCCCATGGAGACACAGAAATCAATTAACAATTGACAGGCACTAAAACCTTACCCTACTCTATCCAAACCAAAAAGGTTTTGTCCAGAAAAACACTTAAATTATCCATGCCTTACATGTATAAAGCATGTAGGTTTAATAAACCATGAAAAGCTCATTCCTATTATCTCCTTAACACAGAGAGGTACCCGTGAAGGTTATGGTGAGAAGGGATGAAAGGAATCAAAAAGCCCTCAACTCAAGCAGTGCATAGCACAATCAAGCCTTCTTAAAACAGAAGGTATTTACACAGCCCAATCCAGCACAAATCCCAAAACTTTAGGTGGAAGCCTTCGTTTTGGAACAGTGGGCGGAGCCATGCAAATGATTCCTTTTCACCCCATCAGCCAGATGCACATCCAGAAACCGCTGGTGTACAGTGCAAATATAGCCTTTTTGGTACAGAGCCATTTATTCCAAACTGCATACAGCTGTTTCAGGCTTGTTGGCCATCATCAGTGCTTAGAAAGCCATAACCTTAGGAGGAATACTGACATGCAGTCAGTAAAGAATAAAGATTTTTGTCCTTCAGCAAAACATGCCACAAAAGGCTACATTTAGGGTTGTCACTAGGCTAAGGAAATTGGGACTTGACTCAAGAAACTTTAGCATCTGATTTTTTAAACCAAGTGGTGCCTAAATAATCTCAAACCGATCTAGTTAATTGGGTAGAACCTCAGTTGACTTAGAAACCATTTTCCCAAAAGAATGGTAGCCATATTCTATGACCGATATCATCAATGTGACTAAGCTAAAATAAGCCTTAAATCAGAGAAATAATGATTAATATTTATAGAAATGTATTTAATTATATTTATATTGCTACTGACATGAAAGATAACCCACATGTAAACACCTAATTGATACTCCCCTGTCCACGTCTGACGCCAGCAGCATGGGCTGGGAGACCGACACCCCTCCATTAACATAGAGGTCAATGGCGTGCCCCGCCCTGTTTGCCGTCATTAAGGCGGGAGCGGAAACCCAGAAATGCTGCAGGGATATAGAGAATTTCCTTCTGGTGGTATAAAGGACCTTTAAAAACTGCAAAATAAAAAAACTTCACGTCTCATTCTCCTGATTAAGGTGTTTTTTATTGATGGTGAAGGAAAGGGAATTCCCCTCTACACCAACAAAGAACCACTAGAGTTGTACTTTTTGCTTGTAAAAAATTTGGGATTAGCCAAAAACTAATTTTCCCCTGGGCAACACCCAGTAGCTTATGCTTAAAAATCCACAAGATGTAGACATACAGATCCAGTGTATTTGGCATATACAGTTGTTTATTTGTGCCGTTTTTCAAGATACAACCATCCCGTAGTTTTGGGCAGGTTGGCAAGGACCAGTGAACAAGACCTAACCTGATATCAGACAGGTTAGCATAGATCTATAATGCTCTGCTACTTTCTATTTGATATACCGTATTTTTCGGACTATAAGACGCACCCAGTTTTTAGGGCAGAAAATCCAGAAAAAAAAAAAAGAAGATTTAATACGTTTTCACATCAATTGGGATAATGCAATGAATTTAATGGATGCAATATTCAATTCAGCCACTAGCAGCAGTACACTGTCAGCTCAACACGTCACACTACACTGATCTGTTCAGGGTTCTGCGTTCAGCCCAGCATTTCGGCACCCCCTGCACCCCGGCCGAGCCATCCATAGCCGAACTGAACACAGCCCACAGCTCTCCTCTGTGTTCTCCTTGGTAGGGATGCAGGGGATGCGGCATTTAGATGGAAGAGCCGAACATCGGATCTTTCTTCTGCAATGACAGCTGCCGCAGCTCTCCTCTGTCGGGGGAGCTGGCGGGAAGCCAATGTGCGACCACCGGCGGCCGATTGGCCACGGGGGTTGCGCGTTCGGCTTATAAGACGCAAGCACTTTTTTGCCCCCAATTTGGGGGGTGAAAAAGTGCGTCTTATATGCCGAAAAATACGGTAAATATCATTGTCTGTGTAAATAAAATTATTTTAACCTTTTCCACCATTTTTCTAATTTCCTGTAGACTCCATTCTGTCTAAACAAATGCTGATCATGACATGTAGAATGTGCATAGGTACTTGTCACATTTAGAAGCCACTGTGAAGGAGATGAATGCAAAAACAATGCTGTAACTATATAGGAGACGCACATGAGTGGAATTATATTAAGGTGTTAATGAACAAATGACATTTTTATGATTGGGTTAACATATACTTTTATAGGACATTTTGCAGACACCTCATCATGGCATTTCATAAACTGGATTAAGCCATTTTATTTAATAGCAATTAATTGGCTGTCTGTTGGCACGTTTCTTTACTACAAAGTGGGGAGGCTTACCCTGCAGTAATTCCTTTTGACTTGTAGCACTCTGATGCTCGGTATCCTTGCTTTATCAAGTGTGACAAGGACTTGTTAGAATGAATTCATAACATTGTTAAGAGATAAACATGGGAGAACATCTATGAGAAAGCTCGTCTTTAGAGACTGCATCTGTCATTGTGCTTTTTTGGATTGTCAGTTTGTGGTTTAAATATCCTCACGAAGCAGATGCCGCAACATTTAACCATTCCTCGGGAGTATGTTGGACAGCCTTATAATTAAAAGGGAATTGCATATATCGGTGTGCCACATCTGCTTCCAGACTGCACTTAAACCAGGGGTTTCCTATGTAATAAGAAGTTGCCTGCAGGATAAAAATCAGAAGACCCGGCCAAGTCAGAAATGAGGATGTTATAAAATGGTGATATGGTGAATCCACTGGTGTGCAATATACAAAGGATACAGATCAGAAAACCAATTTGTTTAATTGGTAAATATAAAGAAGCATCAATTGTCACAATTTCAACATAAAAGAGTGGCAGATCCTCGGAGAGGCCATAGGTTATGGTTATTTTGAGTCCATTTTCCCTCAGCAGAACACAAGCAATTCCCAGACCAGCATTGCTGTCTACCACCTGTCTCCTGCAGCTTGTTAAACTGTCTGCTGTGCTCCTCGCCATACACTACAGACATGAAAACAGTGGCCGAGATAGATAAGGGCTTCTGTCTTATCAAATCAGAAGACAACGCAGGCTGGAACAACATCACCAGGCTGGAATTATGAAGCCGTCACTCCAGCTGCTGTATAGATTTAGTGATACAGATAGAGGGATCACCTGTTCCTTCTATTAATGGGTGGCCGGTAAAGATGTTCAGAGCAGCAGGATGCAGTTTGTAAGCCCCTGGGATCAGAACAATCAGTGAATAGATAAAAAAAAGGTTTAACAAAATAGCCAGAACCAGCAAAAGTAAACACTGGATATTTGAGAACTTTATTGTAGTTCTATCCAGTGTTTACTTTTGCTGGTTCTGGCTAAACCAAGCATGCAAATAACTGCGGGAAAACTTGTGTGACAATAAGCTAGAGATGGTGGATTTCTTTTTTAAAATGTCTGACTTTGCAAGTTAATTACAAAGCCCCTAAGCAGGATATCATCCCCACAATTGCTGGAGTTAAAAAGAAGGGTTGTGTACATGCCCCTCTTCACAAAGTCTCAGATGTGACGCTGACGTCACATCTGTGAGACTCAGACACAGGGGCTTATGGGAGAAAATTCCCAGTAACCCCTGCAGCTTGTTACGTCCTGCCTAGGCGAAACGTAATACAGTGGGAGGGGCTGTCTCTAAAAAGACACCCCTCCTGCTGTCAAATCTTTTTTTTTTTTTTTTCGTCTGGGATCTCCGCAGTATCAGCTGAGCATTTTATCAGCTGAGCATTTTATCAGCTGAGCTGCAGCTGATACTGCAGAGAGACCTAACAAGTGTAAGGTCTGCTTTAACATACATACCCACGGTCCACGATACTGGGCAAAGTATGACTGGGAACCTTTATCTGCATATGATAGCAGTACAGGTGCTAATCAGATTTGAGTAGGCAATTAGGCAAGAGACAAATTACTCCTGCTTAAGCTAGCCACACACGGTTCGATTTTGGTTCAATCGATGCTCGATTAGATGAATTTTTTCATCGATTGAACGAAAATCGAGAAATGCCCACGAAATGGTACGATCGACGATAATTGTTCGATGAAGGCAGAAAATCGAATCAAATTTTGATCGGACATGTTGGAAAATCATCATCGATTGTGCCAAAATCGTTTTATAATCGTCGATGTTTGTGGTGTTTCTCCTGGATCGATTAGATTAGATATACATAACATAGACCACTTCAATCTGGAATTCAAACGTTTCAATACCAAAATCAACGATTTTAGTAATATTTTGGAATCGAAAACTCACCACAATCGCAAACTCAATGTGGGGTGTATGTTGATGCGATTAAGATTGATTTTCGATTAGACGATTGAATTCCTCGATCTAATCGAGCATCGATTAAACCAAAATTTAACCATGTGTGGCTAGCTTTATGGGCTAAACAATCAGTACCAAGAGACCACATGTGGTCCTCAGCCCACTTGGAATTTACAATGAGAAAAGTAAACTTTAATTTAAATGTTTTACAAAACTCACTAAAACAAACATGGCTTTATACAACAAGCCTCATAAACATTAACATCAGGTATAATCTCACACAGGAAAAAAACAAGTAATCCTCATCTGACAACATCTGCTTTTAAAAATGGGCACAGTAAGCAAACAATTTGTTTGGGTCTCATCAACAAAGCTTACAGGACGTGTGTTCTGAGACCTGCTAACTTTTATTTATTTATTACAAGAGAAGGGTATAGGGACTTTATACACCAACACATCTGTGCATTAATCATTTAGAATGCATTCCAAGAGAAAATATCTAGTAGGGCACAGGCTGCCAACAGCTGTATTCTAGGCCTGCTCTATGCACTACAACACACCTATCTGTTTATCAAATCAATACTCCTGATACAAGAGGAGATAAAATACGTAGGGAAACTAAAATGAATTTGGATTTACATGCTTCCTTCCCTTTGCCATCCCAATCATGTTTTGCTCAGCCAATTTTTGAAGGGGGAAAAAAAAAAAAAAAAAAAAAGTATGGATGTGCTTGACAAATAGTCTTGACAGATATTTAAGCATGCAGCTGCAGTTCCCCTGTGCTGGCTGGCTGACAGCTCACATGCCCACAGAGAGGGCTCCGAGTGGCACCTCTGGCATGCGTGCCATCACTGTCCTAGAGCCTGTGTGGTTCTTTCCAGCTTTCCCCATGTCGAACATCATTCAGTTAAAACACCAAAAACAGAATTAAATTTTAACATACTTCTGCGTCATCACAGTAGTTGAGAAGTGCTCTGTAACCCTAAAAAATATTCTTACCTGCTGTGCTCTCTTCTGCGGCAGTTGGCATTTTTTGTGAGGGTCATGAAGTTCAATAAAGCTTATGGTGTTACATAGGGTTTTTAAATGATGAACAGGTAGCTCCGTAGGCTTGTAAGGGGGAACATGATGATGTGGCCAACTTACCGCATATACTCGAGTATAAGCCCCCCCCCCCCTCCCCTTTGCTTACACACGTGTCAGGGTACCACTTGCCTGTCCTGGGTGTTCGCTAGTTCACAAGCACCAGCAGCCTCGGTGAATGCTACAATGTGTTCCCAAGATCAGCTGGTGAAATGTAAGCAAACTTGGACATCATTGCCATCTAGAGGACTATTTGCTTATTTAAATTGCACCTTCTCCAGTATAAATTAACAAATTCCCACTACTTTTGATTAAAACATGAAAATAAGTTTCCATTCCATGTATTGATCCCCAATAAGAATAATAAAAACCTTTTAATGGAAAATTATTTTCATGTTTAAGTCATAAGTGCCTTGAAAACCCATCCTGTAATAACAATAAACCTGTGTTCTCTGACCCTTATTGAGGGTGTGCCACTAAGATTCAGTCCTAGGGGCAATTATGTTTTCTCTATATTTAGGAAACTCCACTATCTAACTTTGCATTTCCCACCCTCGGCTTATACTTGAGTCAATACGTTTTTCCTGTTTTTGTAAATACAATTCAGGTAACTCGGTATATACAGTACTTGACTTAAAGTGGTTTTAAACCAAAAAAAATAAATAAACACATATACATGAAATGGGCACATTACTTACCTGTCAGCAGTTGAGATTCTGGAAAACTGCTGCTCCAAAACAAATAAAAAAAACTTACTTACCTTCATGTTTTCACTGATGGTGGCAGCATGTTGATTAAGGGCAAGAGATGCCACTTCCAGATCGATTGCTCTCCGGGCAGCTGACACCAACCTGCCCCCCCCCCCCACACTCCTAGTGCGAGAGGAGAGCACTCGGCTGCACCCATGGAGCTGGCGGCTGAGTGAAGAGAGGCTTCTCTCTCCCCTCTTCACAAAGTCTCACAGATGTGACGCTGACATCACATCTGAATGACTGAGCAACAGTGGCTTATGGGAGAGAATTCCCAGTAACCCCTGCAGCTCGTTACGTCTTGCCTAGGCGAGATGTAACACAGTTGGAGGGGCTGTCTCTAAAAAGACATCCCTCCTGCTGTCAGAAATAGTTTTTTTTTTTTTTTTAGTCGGGAAGCTGCAGTGACCTAACAGGTGGTAGGTCCGCTTTAAGTTTGTGTATCTTTTTTTAAAATCAGTGGAGGCACTTTAAAAAGAATATTCAATTGACATATGAAACAATGAGAGTTTATTCATTTACTCCACAAAAAACTGTGAGTTATTTATGAATGCAAATCTGACATCACAACTGCCAATATAAAGTTTAACCTTGATTATTTATTTACCAGGGAACTGCCTGTATTTTTAATTTCTGAAAAAGCATTGCTCCCTCAAGGTCACCGCCTCTCTTATAAGCCTATGACATTTCAGGGGTTGATCTGCGCAAACAAAATAGCCGGGCTGTCATAGTAGGTTGGGAGGGAACGCAGTTAAGAGGCCCATTTCTGTTAAGCACTTAGGTCAAGCTGAATGCGATTTACATTTCCACTCCATTGCACCCACTACAGCCTTAAACATTAACACTCACCGAATCAAAGCTCGCACACCTTCCTAAAAGCTGCTGGTTACAGACGTGAAATAGATTTAAATCCAATTTGTACCTCACTGATGAAACAGGGCAGAGGTTAGAAAACCTTGCTACACGGGTAATAAATGATTTCAATCGCAGCAATCGTTAGACTCGAATGCCATGAAGATTTCAATCTTTACCTATTGTTACTGGAACGGTGTGGGACAGAGAGAGGATCATTGAAATGAGATTATTAAATTCTAGATATGAGACAGGATTGGAAGCCATTAGACAAAGTATGAAATGTATGAATATGTATACGGAGATGTACATGAATGGTGTTATGCTCCACTGCTCCTTCAGCCTGTCTTCACAGCTCAGCAATAAGCTGGAATTTTTTTTTCAGCTGCATGAAGATCTTTTAATAAAGCTGAAGAAATGTATCAAGTGTGAAATTCGACTTCCATGCAGATTGCACGGAAATATTTTTAACAACCAGATACTTTGCTGTGAATGTTAATGTACAACCAGGTTTCTCAATAAAACATATGAAAATGACAGCAATGCCCTTAGCAACAAATCTTGTATAACGTAAAAAAATAAATAAACAGATTTTAAAATAGTCTGCCTTCATTAATTAGGTTGTTATCATTAACTAGATTGCATAACCGCTAGGGTTAAGTACAAAATGGAATCCAGTAGCCCCATTCCTGCATTTAGGCAAACATTGTTGCACTCAAGTGTTTGACAGAGGGTTCCTGCCCAAAATGCATCCCATTGATTCTACTGGACACAGAGTGCAACTAACTAAGGCTATGTTTCCACTGCGTTAGGCATGTGTTGCTTTACTACTATACTAACTACTACGCATCTACTATAATGCAGGAGCTTCATTTGGATGCATTTTTAGCCTGTTCGAGTGCAGGGACTGCACATCAAAATTGCACACTTGCGTTTTGTTACGCGCCTCATGCATACTTGAATTCGGGTCAATTGCGTTGACGACAACACATGCTCTGGGTTTGGCTACGTCGCTGTGTTTCCAACACAGTATAAGGAAAGAAATCCATACAGCACCTGTAACCAGAAAGTGATGTCTTACCTAGTAATGCCTGCCATACACCCACAGATGGGTGCTGACAGACATGCTCTGATATGCACCGGAATGCAAACGTGATGACGTCATCACGTTTGCCTCCTGGTGCATTATGGGGGTGCTTCAGTCGGCCGGCACCCTTTGTGTGATGGCCATTAGCTTCAATGAAGACGCCGTTGGTGGCAATGAAGCTAATGGCATCGGCCAGAGAATATCGGACATGTCCGTTCTCTGGCCGGCCGAGCTGTGGGGCGACGGAATATCGGACATGTCCGTTCTGTGGCCGGCCGAGCTGTGGGGCGACAGGGATCTGTCGCCCCATGTGGGCACACCCCGATAAGCGGACGATTTTCCCCCTGACCGGCGGCGCGAGCGCGCACACCCGTCGCTTGGGTGAAAAATCGGCCGCTTATCGGCATGTGTATGCCAGGCATAAGTTACATCACAGCTGAAGAGAAAACGCGCATACGGCAACTATCCTATCCTTGTAGGAGATAACAACTCCAACTACCCATTTCCTTTTTTAGTCTCCCGATGTCCATCATATGAACACAATGTTCTTCTTCTGAGGTTTAGATCAGGGTGCAGTTTCCTTACATACCATAAAAAACCAGGAGGTGGGCAAAATATTATAACAATATTAATCATTAGAGGCTTTTAATAGTAAACAAACATTGTATTGCAGGTGAACTACGGCCATTAGGAGACCTAAGGAATCATCCTCCAAGCATTATCTCCACTTATTCTAGGGAATGATTGAAGATTAAGATAGGCTCTTGATACACCAAGATTTCCAAAGAAATTCTTGACTAGGCTTAAGCAGCCCATACACAGGTCAGATTTTCAATCAATCGACTTAAAACGATCAATTTTTTAATCGATTGATTGAGAATTGAGTTTTGCCCACCTGGTTAAATTGACTTAATCCGATCAAAATTGAGTGAAAATTGTGTCGTTTTTTGATCGGACTGGATGGTAAATTTTGATCGGTCGATTGAAAAGTGTGGTCAACCAATTTTTGATCGATTTTTTTTCTACCTATTCTACCTCACTTCTGATTGAAATTTCAATCGGACTATTTTGGATCGATTATTATGTCGAGTGAAAAAAAAAAAAAATCGATCAAAAATCTTGTACTACATATGGGGCATGATACAATCGACATACAATTTTATACAGACTTAAAAATTGATTGTTTTAAGTTGATTGATTGAAAATCTGACCTGTGTATGGCCTGCTTAAGCAGGGCAAAACACAATGAATACGTTTTCCCAGACCTGGCATACACAGCTTAATTTCTTAATAGATTCAAGCACAATCGAGTGCCATGCGCATTCACAAAAAATTGAGCCATCCAGCCTAAAGCTGGCCACACACAGGTAGATTACCGTACAATGGGGACCCGGTTTTCCGGGTCTCTCCTTTCCCCAGCCTGAGAAGCAAAGTATTAGACGGGCTGGCAGCCGCAGAACTGCTGTGGCTCGATATCGGGCCAGTTCGTCGTCGTGTTTCCTCGACCTGGAGGAAAGTCAAGCCGCGTGTGATTGACTTTAGTCCCTATGTCCCATTCATATTAATGCAATGCGGTTTTCAAAACTGACCGCTGCATTTCTTTTGCTTGCTCTTGCGCTTCCAGTTACTTAGATAGGAAATGCAAGAGTATAAAAAACGCATAGAAGACCGTCAGGGACGTCAAACCACACTTAGTTGATCTTCATGCATTCTCACAATTCTATGTAAAACAAGAAAAACTGATCTGGTTTTGTAGTTTGAAACTTTGTGTCCCCTCTCAACAAGAAGATCTTTCCATTGATACAGGTTCCGTTATCAGAGGAGTTCACTGTAGTATAGACTGCTGTCACGCCTCTTACAGAGCCTAGTCAGGGAGGGGAATGGCAAATGTTGATAAGCTGATGGCAAAGGCCACAATTTGTTAAGCAATCGCCTTCTATACTGTAAAGATTCTACTTTTGTTGCCCAATTGTCAGGTCTATTAGCTAAAATTCCCCACTGAATGTTTTTTTTGTTAGATCCAGATCACAATTGGAGAGAAAAAAATAAAAAAACGAAACAAGAAGAGCGATGGGACAAGCAAAATGAATGTCCTTGTTTTGATTGGTTTTCCTTCCCTGCTATGCAGTATGATTATGTAAAGGGTGTTAATGCAGGTCGATTGCACGGGAATCTATACGTGTATGCCCAGCTTAAGACTCAAGAAACAGATGCAAACACTCACAAAGTCCATTGCCAGGGATTTAACTAGTATGGAAAGACAAGAAGGGCATATCCCTCAGAGATGTAGAAAGGAATAACTGTATAATGTAAATTATTATATGGTATGGGGAACTTGGGATAATTTTTGGAGGGCTGAAGCCCACCCAAAATAGGCCTATTGATATCCATAGCTAATCTTAGTTCCTCCCACCAACCCCAGCCTTACAACATAACACTATCGATATAGGGGGTGGGCAAAAAGGAAGCCATTGAATGCAATACGAGGCATAAGACATCCATAGTCTTGGTAATACAAGTTTGCCTTATTTAATATTCATCTATCCTCTATTAAAAAGGTCCAATACTGAATATGTGAAGTATTAAAATTTTTGAGCTATACAGTCAACTGCCTTATTAAACATTGCTACTCACGATACAGCCTTACCCCCTGGCAAAATAGCATTATTAATTAAGTCCTTCATGTTGATGTCAGCTCCCAGGGTTTGGAGAACTCATTACACATCCAGTCTGACTACATTCCCAGAAAGGCTAATATACAAATAAAATTATTATTCTAGATGTATATAAAAACATTTTGTGAGAAAATGCCAGAACTCATATCAATGTAAAGCTTAAGTTCAACACTTGAGCAATATTGTATTTGAATTTCATGTGATTGCCTAATTAATCCTTTACTTAATAACTGTAATGTAATATTAAAATATACACACAAAGACAGGCATTCAACAAGCAGACAGGGTTGTCTAGCAGCATGGATGAAGATGTTTGAGGTTCTCTGCCCTGTGACTAGAACAGATTAATCTTCATATAGACATTCTTTCTATGCTCAGCAGCACATGCATGGTAAAATATGCAATCTGAATTGGAGAGACAATGAAAGACATCAGACAATGTTTTCACAGCATACAAATATTAAACTTTAAAAAGTTTCCCAAAACTCTGAACATCTTCAGTAACTACCTCCAAAAACTCCAAACATGGCAAAGGGTCTAGATTGTTTATTAATGTTTAAAACCACCAGCAAAACCTAACTAACTATGAAAATGTAGGCTACCATGCAGAACCTTATAAAAATGCTAGACGGCATGCGGTTTCTGAAGAATACTCATCAGTAACTAATCTAAAGTCAGAATTCTTGATATATACTTGTTCTGGGTCAGTTTCTCCGAGTATTGGTAATGAGAAATTGTAGCATTAGAACTTTCTCAGAACACACTAGGATAGGACACACAAGGGTCTGTGCAATTGATCCCTTTTGATACTTTGGATGGGTACCCGTGTTCTAACAAATGACGGATCAATCTTTTAGATCGATATTATTTTATATTTTCCATAGCATTTTAGATACACACTGTATTTTCTGGAATATAAGACACACCTGTTTACCCCCAAAATCGAGGGGGTGCCTGTGTCTTATGGTCCATGTGCGGCCATTTTGCCGCGGGCGATTGCAACTTGACTCCCTGACAGCTCTCCCGGCAGATGGTAGACCTGCCATTTGAACTTTATTGGCTATATTTGCAGAGCCCCGCAGATATAACCAATGCAGATTATGTGTGAGGAAAGCTGCACTCATGCTGCCAGTTTCCTCACACACAGCCACAGAGGGGAGACCAGAGTGCAGATTCGCTTGCCAGCCCCCCCCCCCCCCCCCCCCCCCCCCTTCCCCATGTAAAAGGAATAGGAGATGCCTGAAGTGTGCTCTCTAGCGACACCATTTTTGTGGCTGAAATTGGTTACTGCAGGGGATTTGTTCCCTAATTAATTTAAACACATGAAACCTGTTCTAAAGGCTCCACTTTCCACTCAACCACTCACCACTAGAAGAATAAAGCTAGAAGGCCATGTACATGGGTGACATCAGTGGCAGCCCTTTGTAGAGATTCGTACCATGCTTTGCTTTCTTAGGAGTGGCTTAACTGAATTACAAAATCGCTTGGAAAGAAAATATAAAACGTAAAATGCACAATTCATTTTGCATACTCACTCAATCTCCTTCTTTTCTGCTTCTTCTTGAGTGAGGTCTTCTTCCACACTGTAGTCTAGGACGGAGCCAACCCCAAACGCACGATTCCGTCTTATTATTGGTTTGATAGCTTCCTGGTCTTCACCAGCAACAAACTGCCCATAAAAGGTCATCTTCATCATCTTTTCAAAAAGCCCCTGGCCAAGTAATTTTTTAGACAACTGGAGCAGCTTAAAGAAAAAACATGACATTTATATATATTAATTCCTTTTATCGTGACTGAATATTTTCCCAAGTAATTAATCCTATGGGTCAGCTATTATTGATGAAGACAGTGAAGTCTTTTCAGCATAACAAAGATTTTGCTCTTATCTGTATTTTGCAATAGTCCAGTTAAAATGTTTTTTCTACATTTATCTTATTTCTGCACCATTAAAGATTGGTGAAACACATGCTATGTATTTATATTTCAAATAAAAAGTGTACAAGTCTGTAGTATGAAGCCAAGGGAAAAATCAGTGACATGAACTTTGAAAGTTTTTTCTTTTTGATCGTGTACTTTCATGATCAAATGCAATGATTCTACAAAAGAGACATTGCATTGGCGTGGCATTAAATAAAATAGCACCGCACCAATGGAGGAATCAAGGGAAGAAAAAAAATGCAAGGTTTGTGCAAATACACTTATATTGTACACTCCTGCACACTAACTACATGGTAAAACAAACTGCTTCAAAAGTATACATAAATACACATGAAATACATTTCACCTCATATTGTTCCTTGATAAATCATATGCTTCCATAATTGGCAGGGTAAGCCATTCCCAAATACATATCACACAACTTTTCTGTATAATAAAAACTTCATGAAACACACTCTTTACATACAAATATTTAAGCTGTGCCTCTAGCTTCGCAGGTAGAGACAAATTACATTTTAAAGTAGCTCTTCAGGAAGTGGTCCTCAACCTGTGGGTCGAGACCCCCTTGGGAGTCGAACGACCATTTCACAGGGGGTGCCGATTTTACTGAAAGCATCAGAGTTGCTGCTAACAAGCAGCAGTGCTAATACCCACAAGCGGGGTGGGAAGTTAGGAGGGAGAGTAACTAACTTAAGAGGGATGGGGCATTACTCTCCCTTCTACATAATTTCCACAAGAGAGGTGGAAACAAATAAGGGAGGGGATATTACACTTACCTGATCATGCAGGAAGTGATGTCGTGGAATGTCACTTACGGTTTCAAATACAGAAAGTTACACTTTGCTATGTAACTTCAGGGGTCGCAGATCTGAAAAGGTTGAGAACCACTGTCTTAAGGTCATATGGTATTAACGGAATTATGACTGGTTGGAACATAATCTGGCTCCTTTGACAGGGCATTGGTCATTTTTATGAAATAGATCCCATGTTAGCTAGCTTTGTCAAAATTACAGTGGCAAGAAAAGAACGTATTGCCATTTGGGTTTCAAACTAGTCCTGGTCTTCATTTAGAAGTCCAGAATAAATGTGAAACATTTGTGAACTAAAACTGAGAGAAGAACATGTGTCTCAGACTCAATACAAACAGATGGCCAGCATCCCAAAATCAATAGAAAAATAGACTTGCCGTGGGATGTCGTTTAGGCATTCACCACAATGTACATTCCCTCTGTGGGCACAGGGCACAGAGGCTGGGGGACTTTAAAGGTCAAATGTTTGAGGTACATAGCAGTAAGGTGTAGGTAAGTATACAAAATTGTGATAAAACAAACAAAAATTTTATGTTTGCAGTTCAATGTTCAACAGTAGATAATCATGGGATCCATTGCAAGATATGCATCAAACATACATAATACACAACGCTTGCTGCAGGCTCAAAACAAAAAAATAAAATGAAAATGTCTTTATCAATTTCCTAGAGATGGCAGCCGACTAGGAGAACATTGTATCCTGTCCAGGAGAACACAGACGATTACCTGCACTATATGGATTATACACAGTAACCTAATACCCAAGTAACTACTTTTGACTGACTGTTACATTACCTGACCAAGCTTCCCACTGTGTCGGACGTTTGCTCCCCGAGAAGGGAAGGACCCCCCATTCCATCATCCTGGTCTGAATCCTGCCGATCCTACTCTCCACTAATTTATTACTCACATCTTTACATTCCTACAAACGGGCTGCAGATTTACCCTGCCAATATGACCATCTCCCCCTGATGAAGTTATTATACATAACGTAACGTATGTTGGGGTCCAGTCTTCCAACCTAGGCCGTAGGGGTTCCGCCATCTCTAGGAAATTGATGAAGACATTTTGTTTTTGTTTTGAGCCTGCAGCAAGCTGTTGTTTTATCACAATTTTGTATACTTACCTACACCTTACGGCTATGTACATCAAACATTTGACCTTTAAAGTCCCCCAGCCTCTGTGCCCACAGAGGGAATGTACATTGTGGTGAATGCCTAAATGACATCCCACCGCAAGTCTATTTTTCAACTAAAACTGAGAATTACTACAAGTTTTTTAAAAAGACCAAAATCATGAGTGAAAAAGCCCATTACACCAATTATAAATATAAACAGTTCTGTTGCAACCACTAAAATGATTGTGTCCGCAACATTGTTTGCAAACTGACTAAGTGATGAAAGTCTGTGCCGGGGCGTAGCGAGATCATATGCCATGATTCATCCACCAGTTATCAGCCTGACATTAGTTTGTGACGGTATACTTCCCCTTACAATGTGCCAGCAATCCTAGAAGAGGAATTCTATTCTACTATTGCTACTATATGGCGGATTATGGTGTGGGATTTAGGCCTAGAGTTAATTTCAAGGCAAGGCCTAGTCAGATTAAGCATTGAGGGCAAGGTTATCTGTGTATGGATAGTTTAAAGCGGACCTACCACCTCGGTAGCTACCTATTATTGGCACTGGGGGGTGAAATCTGTCTGCTGTGCAGTAGCATCCCGCCCCTCCGGTGATGCGTGGCTGACTCGGACCGCAAGTGAATATTGGGAAAGTAGATGTCACTGTCTCCCATAATCCGTGTGTGCCCCGCAGCCAGCCAGATCTGAATCCAGTGATGCTGGAGGGGCAGAGCAATACCAAATTCAGATCTGGGTTGGCGGAGAGAGTGAGACTGAAGTATTGGACACTCCAAACATATTATCACTAGACAAGGGAAGAGGGGAAGGCAAGTATAGGATATTTTTCTTCAAGGATCTCTTTGCCTGGATTAAGACCCCATGTAGGTTAGTAAGTAAGATTAAATGTGGGCATACATGGTTAGATTTTTCCATTGATTGGACAGATAGAATAGGAGATCGTTCAAATATGTTAATGGATAATCCTACTTTAAAGAAAGCTGCACTTCTCCTTTCCACTTTGTAAACAAACCCATTGTAACCCACCTTCCCATCCACAGATCTACTTTTTATGATCTGCTGTCTTTCTTGGATTTATTTACATAAAAAAATGTTTCTGCTCAAGCCTGCACAGTAGATCCCTGAATCCCTATAAATCCAAATTTAAAGATGGGGAGATTGATTTCTATGGAGAGGATCTACAGCTAAGTTTAGGGCTCCACATGCGTTAAATTCCTTGTTGAAGGCAAGGATTTTACCACAGTGCACAAGCCGCCCATTAATGGCAATGGCGCTATGACAGGGCTATCTCCACAGCTTCGTATCCGTCGGTCCGCGCCTCCATCGTGTGGATGTCAACGCAGCAATCCACGTCCACAGGAGCGCAAGGCTTGTGCGGACATCAGCGGATAATGGAGCCCTAGCCAAAGGGGCAAGGAAGAGAGGCGGGACCAGGAATGTAAAAAAACCCAACAACAGATGAGCTTGGGTGTTGGTCAGCAAAGCTATGCATAGGGTGAGGGTGGGCTAGTTTAGGGTGAATGGATAGGTTGATTTAGCTTTTCATGTGATTAGGATGACAAACGTTGGACATGTACCATTTGCAACACATTATGCTACAAAAGCATGTGTCAGCCTTATTTTCTTTTACCATGATTTCAAGAAACACAAAGTTTCTGATTGAGTCAAAAAAAAAAAGAAAAAAAAGTTTTACACGTCTTTTTATCCATCAGCTTCGAGATTAGAGCACAAGAACAAAGCGGCTTTTATTTACTCCACAAACTTCATGTCACATGAATGCTCTAGCCTTATCCTCCAAACATATGGGGCGAGTATTCCGATAAGTCACCACGGGCAGTGTACAGCAATGATATACATGATGCAGTATGCCACTGTGCCCGCCGGGGTTTCTCTTATTCATGAGTGCCAGCTTTATTTATTTATACATTGACACTCTGTGTGTGATATAATGAGGTTGTAATTGGTTCCTAGCAGCCACAGTGTTCATGAATAGGACATACTCATCAGAAGAGAAGATTGATCCCATGGTGAGTCCCAAGGTCCTCAACTCCTCCTGTCATTACCTGTGTGTTATGGTATGTTGCATCTCAAATTTAATGTAAAGCACTGCATAATATTGTTGCTACATGAATAAAAGATAATATTATTAATATTTGATATGACAAGCCCATGATTTAAAGTTGTCAGTTGTTTCCCAACTATTTCAAACTTCTGGTGTATATGACTTGGCTATCCCAACAAGTGATTGTGGTTAGATCACACACCTATTACACAAGTCTGCAGCTACTTGATGTGAGAACTTTAAATCACTACTACAGACTCCAGGGAGTGATTACTCCTCAGTGCAGCCCACAGCGAGTCTATCAGCTAATGATGGCTGGATCTGCTGGTTACAGATGCTGCATGTCATGGAATTCGGAATGGTCTTTACCACCATCATCATCCTCTTACCTGCTGATTCCTGTCCACAATCTGATCCACAGAGCACAGCCAGAACACCATCACACTTCTAAGCAGCTCCCACGTGGCCTTACTTTTATACGCTTCTTGGGTGTTCTCAAAATCCATGGTGACAGCAGGGCAGGGCTTCCCCCCCAAATTCTCCTTTCTCTCTATGTGCTCTACCTGGGACCCCTCAGGCCACTGCTGGGGGGGCTCCCCGGGGTCTGCAGCCCGTTTCACATTGGGGGCTGTGGCTGCTGAGGATCGGAGCCGTATGGCGACCCTGGTTGGGTTGGTAATGGACAGGACGCGCCTGAAGGAAGGAGCCATAGTGCTGCACGCCATATGGGATGTACACAGGAGCGCAGTACACGTGAGATGATACTGGGAGGGGAGGGGCAACGCATGGCAAGCTCCTCCTCCAAGCCGCGCACACCCCCCGCGCTGATTGGCTGCAGCCCATCCCTGTCACTGTAAACTTACCCATTTTCGTGTGTGTCCGAGTGTCCCGCCACGGGCGATCTGTCTGTGACGGAATGTGTGATGGAGGGTGACCCCTTCTGTATACCCCTGTGTGCCGGAGCATATGTGTGTGTGTGTTACGTAACATCGCCAAGTGCCCACTGTATTACGTAACCTAGGCTTGGGCTGGGACCTCATTGTCACGTCACGGAAACCTCCTCGGGGATCCGGTGCCTAATGACATGACAGCAGATAATGCACAGTGTTCAGCAGCACGTGTAACCATAATGAGACATTTCCACTAACACATTTCAGATTTTTTGCAAAGCCTCTGATCATAAGATGAACGCAAAATGTGTTGGAGATGCAGAGAAACAATAACAAAAATAGTATTGTTCTTCTACCTTTTCATATTATTAACGCTGCGCTTGCAGTTTCATTTTTTGAGGGTAACAAACATGGTTAGTAACCGTGGTAATGATACAGTGGCCGCTAACCTTGTTCGCTACCGTCAAAATGAAAGCAGTGTGCAGTGCGCTGCACTTGCGTCTCCCCACACCTATGGAAACCTGTGTAACTTGCGTTGGCCCTAGCATTGCCGGCGTTATGGGGGGCCAGGCCCACCCAGTCAGGTCTGTGTGCCCGCTCGATCGGGCCCCCTACCTGCACCCACCTGACCTGTGAGACGTAGGCATGCAACCCTGATTGGCTGCCTGTGCCCGCTTCTGGCACCGACCCTGGTCCCTAGCTGCCCATGGCTGCAGTGCAGTACCACAGCCGCAACACAGCTATTGTGAATGAACCCTTAGTCAAAATGTGGAGTTTTAACTTAATTCTCTATCTCAAGGTAGCCATACACTGTGCGTTTCTCCCTCGAGACAGTAGCGTGATCACGTCATTATGCTGCAGCCGGCCCCTCAGAGGATAGGCCGGCACCCTTTGTGTGACAGACATTTCTTTGGATGGGGACTGCAGGGAATTTAAAACATGTCGCATCACTGTGCGACCTGACATGTGGGAGATTCCTGGTCGATCTCTCCAGGAGGGAGAACCCGATTTTTGACCAAGCGACCGCCAGCCGATGCAGCCAAAAAATCTGGTAAGAAATCTGCCCGTATATGGCTACCTTAACACCTCTAATGACATTAGATCCCCCAGGTGTGGGAAATTTTTACTTGACTTTGAAGTTAACTTATGCAAACACTACATTTTCTAGAACAATGCTTTCTTCTTTGTAGTAAACCCTCAACGCTTCTCTACATCTCCAGCAAGTTTGGTGATGATATCATGGGTTCAGGGGATTTGCAATTAACCCACAGATTCCAACTGGTCGGATTAAAAAAAAAAAAAATCTGTCTCTATTAGTGTGATGGAGTCCTGAAGTTCGCAGGGATAAAATGTAGGCGGTGATTGACAGTAGAGATGGTCGCATTTTTTATTCATGCCCGGTCTTCTAGTGAAAAGATTCTTCCTCCGGCACTATCTCGCAGGTTCTGAT
>CM070032.1:73558421-73573250 GCA_036250615.1 Ptychadena robeensis | reverse complement strand
GAGGACTGGGTGCCCATCCACAGTAAGACGAGAATCAGGGGGCCAGAATAGTCCACCACCCGCCCACTGCACCATTCAGGGAGACACGGGTCATAGAATAACGGGGGACTCTGATGGGTGCATGATGCCGAGCACCAGCCACCTGCGGATAGAGATGAAACATAGACAGGGTTGGTCTATCCCCCAGATGGCCATGGGGAATACATCAGCACATAGGGGTCCAGTGTGACTAAAAAATAGGAAGGCAATCAATGTGTGTGCTAAACAATTGTAATGCAAAAGGAAATGTGCGTGAACTGAGTATGGATATGCTGTGTATATTGAGTTCATTCGTTTCAGATAGTTGTTTGGATAATAAACCAGAGGAACAGGGGTAGATATCCCAGTTTTTTCTAAGTGTGCTGTATATTGCTCCCACAGTATGTGTTTCAAACATCCCACTGTGGTCCATCCCTGGATGTATGTGAGCAACAGCCACTATTGTATAGTATAGCGCAAGACGAAAGAAAATACACATCTAAAGTCTCCAAAAAGCATGTGGGAAAAGGTGTTATGGTCTGATGAAACCAGGTTAGAAATTTTAGCCATAATTATAAAAGATATGTTGGCGTAATAACAATACTGCACATCAACAAAAGAACACCATACCCACAGTGAAGCATGGTGGCGGCAGCATGATACTTTGGGGCTGTTTTTCTTCATCTGGAACTGGGGCCTTAGTTAGGATAGAGAAAATTATGAACAGTTCCAAATACCAGTCAATATTTGCACAACACCTTCAGGCTTCTGCTAGAAAGCGGAACATGAAGCTGAACTTCATATTTCCGCATGACAACGACCCAAAGCATACATCCAAATCAACAAAGGAATGGCTTCACCAGAAGAAGATTAAAGTTTTGGAATGGCCCAGCCAAAGCCCAATTGAAAATCTGTGGGGTGATCTAAAGAGAGCTGTGCACAGGAGATGCCCTTGCAATCTAACAGATTTGGAGTCTTTCTGCAAAGAAATGTGGGCAAAAATGTGCCATGCTGATTTATACCCAAAAAAGACTGAGTGCTGTAATCAAATCAAAAAGGGCTTCAACTAAGTATTGCACACTTATGCAATCACATTATTTAATTTTTTATATTTTTTCTTCCCTCCACCTAAAAGATTTCAACTAGTTTTTCAATTGAGTCTGTTTTTGTACAGAACAGGAAGCTGACATTTTACCAGACTTTTTGTAGACTTTTTATATCCACTGTAAGTCATCTCTTTTTATAGTTGCCTCAGTGTCAATCATGAAATAAACTTTTACAAATTATAACATTGGACAGGTAATGGGATGTATTAACCCCTCCTTACTTCCAAAACCATCAACCCCATTAATGTTATCTGTAATGAAATAAATGATTGCAGGTACCGTATTTTCCAGTGTATAAGACGACTGGGTGTAAAAGATGACCCCCAACTTTTCCAGCTAAAATATAAAGTTTAGGATATATTCGCCGTATAAGACTACCCCTCTTCCAACGTACACCAAATAAACATGTTTACACTGATTTTTAGCCCCCAGACCTCCAACACCCTTAGAAGTACAATCTTTTTTTTTTGGATTAGTGATTTACATTCCCAATTTGACACCCCAACTGCAATCTTTCATAGTTATTCATGTTTCTCTGCGGTTATCCATGGGACATAAATTCTATACATTTAACAATAAAATAGCTTAAATCTCAATCTCCCTGCAATACCAATTTCAGCCACATGGTCACTATTGAGCACACTTGCCGTCATAGCTACTTTCACTTTCATCACACATCGGGAAGGAGAAGACCTCTCCCTTTGGCTCCTGTTGTCCAGCGCACAGTGCGGGCGCACGGATCCAGGGAGCAGACCTACGGGCTCTCCTAGATGGTCAGCCAGAGACAGGTGTGCCCAGGGTATAAGACATTTTCCTATGTTCAAAGGTCGTCTTATACACCAGAAAATACTAGAGATGTTTGAAATTAAGAAAATTCGACTCAAAAAGGAGATCTGGAATTTGTAAATTTACTGAGAATATTTGGAGGATAATTAAAAACATGTCAGGAATTTGAATATTGTCTATGCTGCTCATCAATATTTGTAATATGTGTATAACAAAGTAATTATAACCCAGACCCAGCTTCTGAGTCCAATATCCAATAGCTGTCTCTGTCTATAGGTGCATTACATAAATCACATTCTGCGAAGAGAATTTTCCAATATAACAATCTTATGCTACCCACTGGACTGCCGATTTTATGCATAATGCCTGAATTAACAGATCTTATAGATATGCACAGCATTGGAGGTCTTCATATTACAAACAAATCTGAAAAATAAAGGCTGTCACCCAATAGTGATGGCTCAAACCCGGAATTTGATGTTCGCGAACGGCGAACGCGAACTTCCGCAAACGCAAAAGTTCGCGAACCCGCAAAACACGCCATTGACTTACTGGAGGCGAATTTAAAAAACAAAGGGACCCTGTTCTGGCCACAATAGTGTTGGGAGAAGTTTTGTTAAGGGAGTTTAAACACACTGGTAAATGATCATTGACAGAAGGGGAGTATGGCAAAAAAAATCCAAGAGAAATTTTTGTTTTCACCCAACAATAGCCGACCAAGGATGTTCTGACAATGATAGTCAATGGGGATTTGAAAACTGGAGAGCACGTAAACAAACATGGTTGGATCACTGGGGGAGGGGATGGTGCAGTTTGGAGGACATGGTGGGTGGATGGTCGGTATGGAGGACAATGGTTGGTGAATGGTCAGTATGGAGGACACTGGTTGATGATGGTCAGTATGGAGGACACGGGTGGTGATGGATTGTCATTTGGAGGACCATAGTGGTGATGGTCAGTTTGGAGGAATGGTGGTGTGGTCTATGGAGAATGTTGGTGATGGTCAGTATGTGAGAGAAACTGTGTGTGATGGTCAGTATGGAGGAGAGACTGGTGGGTGAATGGTGAGTTTGGATGGAACTAGGTGGTGATGGGAGTTTGAGGACACTGGTTGGTGATGGTGAGGATATGGAGGGACAATGGTTGGTGATGGTGAGTATTGGTCTGGACACTAGGTGGTTGAGTGGTCCAGTATGGTTTAGAGACACTGTGGGTTGATGGTATGTTATGGAGGACACTGGTGGTGATGGTCAGTTTGCTGAGAGGACACTGGTGGTGATGGTCAGTATATGGATTTGGACATGGGTGGTGATGGTCAGTTATGGAGGACACTGGTGGTGTGATGGTCAGTATTTGAGAGGAAACTGGTGGTGATGAGTCAGTATTGGAGGTACAATGGGTGATGGGTCAGTTGGAGGAATGTGGTGATGGTAGTTTGGAGACATGGTGGTGATAGGTATTTGGAGGACACTGGTGGTGTAGTGGTCGTATGGAGGGGACACTGGTTTTGGTGATGGTTCAGTATGGAGGACACTGGTTTGGTAATGAGTGTCAGTGGGGGAGGACACTGGTGGTGGTGATGTCAGTATGGAAGGACAATGGTGGTGATGGTCAGTTGATTGGATATCATGGTGTTGTGATGGTCAAGTATGGAGGACACTGGTGGTGATGGTTCAGTGTGGCAGACACTGGAGGGGTGATGGTCAGTGTGGCAAGACACGTGGGGGAGAGGTGTCATTTGTGGAGGTACACTGGTGCAGATGGACAGTGTTTGGAAGGACACTGGGGGAGAATTGTCAGTATTGAGGACAACTTGGTGTGGAGATGGTTCATTGTGGAGGACACTGGTGCAGATGGACAGTGAGGGAGGACAATGGGGGGAGATTGTCAGTATGGAGAGACACTGGTGGAGATGTGTCAGTGGTGGCAGAAGAAACTGGGGGAGATGGTCAGTTGTTGGAGGACACTGGTGCAGATGGGACAGTATGGAGGACAATGAGGGGAGATTGTAAGTATGGAGTGACACTTGGTGGAGATGTGACTAGTGTGGAGGACATGGTGGTGATGGGCAGTATGGATGAAAGGTGGATGATGGTAGACTGGAGGACACTGGTGTGAGATTGGTAGCATGGAGTAATTTGGGGGGTGAGAGGAAGTGTGGACTGGACGGGAGGGAATGGTCAGTGTGGCAGACATGGTGGAGTAATGGTACAGTTTGGCACAAGGGCTGTAATGGATGGAAAGCCGTTGCACTATGTAGTAATACCCTTTATGGATAGGGTTGAAAAAAAAATTGATGGGTTATTACCCTTCCACCAGATAAACTCTGGGTGGGATGCACTGGTGCACAGAAAGTTGGCACAAAGGCTGTAAAAATGTGGATGGAAGCCGTGTCACGTTTTATTAATACCCTTTATGAATAGGGTACAAAAAATTTGCTGAGGTAGTTACCCTTCACCAGATAACGTGTGGTGGGCACTGGGTGACAGACAGTTGGCACAAGGCTTGTAATGGACGGAAAAGCCCTGTCAATATTTGTAAAGTAATACCCTACAATAGGGTGGAAAAAAATCCCTGGGGTAACAAAGTGGCCACCAGATTAAGTATGGGTGGGCACTGGGCAGTGTGGGTCGTGCAAACACAGTTTGGCACAAGGTTTAATGGACGTGAAAGCCCTGAAATATTAGTAATAACCCTAAAATAGGGTGAAAAATCCATGGGGTAAAACAAAGTGTCAACAGATATGAGCAGGGGGCAGTAGGCACTGTGCAATATGTGGCTTGCAAGGATTCAATGATTTCACTGTGGGCATGCCTGGCATGCCTGGCATGCCAGCCAGTAGGATCAACAGGGGTAGCCAAAAAAAAATAGAACCCTAAAAAGGGCTTTTGGGGTCTTTTCAGGACTCTGCCCTGACAGCAGAGTAAGAGCATGGAGGAAGAGAGTACAGTGCTTTAGTAGAAGTAACAATGCCTAGTCTAATAGGTTGTCACTGATGCAGCGCAGCAATCTCTCTGATCTGACTATTCTCCTTCTTCCAGCAGATTGTGAAAATGGGTACTCTACTTGCTATGTGCGATAGGGGGTAGGGGTGGGATGGTCAGTGGAGGTGGGGGGTGCTGTATTTGGCTGGATTATGTCTGCTGACTGTGGACTCACAGGGTCAAAGTTTGGGTTCAATGTAAAAAGATTATAGGGGGTCGGGGGTGTCGAATCGACACAGTATGTTAGCGAACAAAAAAGAAAGTGGCGAATGCGAACATGCGATGTTCACGCGAATAGTTCCCCGGCGAACGAGTTGGGCATATGGGCCATCACTATAGCCCAACATTATAAAAACTGTTAGGTAGCAGGTGTACACAATGGGGTAGGAGTATATATGTTCACTGCAAAATACAGTAATGTTCAAGTGACTCAGTTTACTATGGAAGAAAATACAACATATTTCTCACTATTGTCAACATTGGCAAATGAATGCTGCAGACAACAATCTGTGTTTAAATACTTTTGTCAAATAAAGTCTGAGAGCTTTTGTCAACAAATCTTGGTAGTTTTAAACGCCACTATGTGAGATAGAAAGACGATAGACAAATGCCATATAACCTGATTGCAGGAGAGATGGCCTAATCCAGGAATAGGCTGCCTTTAATTGTAAAATATATCTAGTATAGCAATAAAGCAATGTAGACTTTTTTTATTTAAGCTGCAGTCTATTTGGGCTTCTTAGGGTGATAAATATGATTTTAGATTACTTGTAACAGGAATGATGTTCATAGTTGTACTGCTATCATGGGTTGTTAAGGTGAACTACTGTATTCATGAGGTGTAACAAATTGATGTTAAAATTTACTGAACTGAAGTGTACAAAGTCCATGAATGCCAAACCTGTATTTTACATGCATTAAGGCTGCAACACAACCGAGTTTTGCTTGCCGACCGAGATATTACGGTCGATGGCACTGGGGAGTGTATGAAATATATCTTTGGGGGCAAAGAAAGTGTAGGTGTGGTGAACAAATGGGAAGTAGGATGAAGTGTGTATACAAGGTAAGGAGGGATGGGAATCTTGGAGTAGGAGGATGGAAAATGAGGAAGAGATAGTTGGGGTGATGAGAAAGTCGTTGGAAGGGGGGTTACTGGAGAGGTAGAGAATTTTTGTTTCTGAGGTTGGCAAATGGCCGATTGGGGGGTGCCCAATAGGGCGATCAGTGGATCATGCTCTGTCTGGCCAAGAGACCGGGACATGCCAGATAATCTCTGGGCAATGGCTGTCAGTTGTTTCAATGGAGAAGGGGACCGCGTTCTTTGAAACTAAGTAAGGCCAGCACACAAAAGTGGTGCCCGCTGATGCTGGTCAGCAGATGAGAGCAGCGTGAATGACGATATCACGCTGAACTCCATAGAGCTGATTGTGCTGCAGTGTCAGCACCCATCAGGTTACGTGTGTGGGGGGCCTTTAGGAAGAGTTTGGATGTGGCAATTAATAGGAGTTATCTAGTTTTAGAGCCAGCTCAGATACCCTTCCATTTTGGTGTAATCAATAGCTTGAGATGGTGTCGGTCTTGCTATATGTGGTTTCTACAGGTGGAACAATGATCACTAATTCAACTCACTGGCCTCTTTCTTCTGGCTATTTGAAAAACAACTGCGTTCAACATACCAGGTCAAATGCATGCCATGGTGCAGCTTGGTAGGACTGAGAGGATATAGAACACACTGATCAAAAACTGTTTGCAAAAGACCAAGACACAGTAGGAGAAGCGGATTGGAGTCAAAATTAATCTACAGTCAGGGAATGATGTGTGTGAAAATTAACATCCAATATGAGTAGCATTCTTCATCTATGGAACAATAATCAACCATGCTGCCCTCAATTAGTGGTTCGATCACTACCAGTGACGTTATGATCCTTTCTCATACATTAAAGGGCTCATCAGGTATTGTGTCAGTGGGCAGTTTTAGAACATAGTGCAGAATCATGACGTGGCGGCATCTGGGGCATCAAAGAAAATTGTCCCCCACATGTGGAGAGAGGTCTGAATGCAACCCCTCACCTGGGACTGATAGGAAGTGGAAAATGGAAAAATGCTGTCGAGGGGGGGGGGGGGGGGTTATATATGGAGGGAGCAGAACAGATTCTGTAAGTCCTCACAAGTTGTCCCCCCCCCCTCCGGTAAAGTTGACCAGTGATGTTGATTAGGAATGGGACTTTAAGGGACCTTGCAAACAAATTTCTGATTAAATAGGGTAGGTTGTTTGGTAAGATAAATGCGTGTGCAGGGACATTTAGTTTTTGGTCATCAAAGAGAAATACCATTGTTCAGTGGCCATCTCTGAAAAGTGGTATGTTTATAGTTTGATCTCCTGTTTATCTTAGATGGAGCAAAAAGTTGGGTAGTTGGTAGCAAAAAAACAGAGTGGTCTGTGGGAGACAAAACATGCTTTCCAATCATTAGATATCCGTAAACAGCAGAGTAGGAGTAGGGTGTGGGTGGACCACAGTAGAGGGAACAATCATAGGCAGCATGTAAACTACTTGAGTTGTTTGTCGTTATAAAAAGATTTAGAGCCAATGAGTACATTGCTCAGATTATTGAGGATCCCGTGGATTGCTTGTGATGTGTTATCATTTCTGAAGCTTACAGTGTAATGCACTACTTCTCTTAAAATTCTCTTAAATATTCTATTGTAATGTAGCTTTAAGAGCGGGAAAAGGAGGAGAGGCTGTAGGATGCTGATTGGCTTACATGAAAGTTTTTGTTATTTAAAAATAAAAATAATGTTTTCTAGCTATGCTTCTGGTAATTTTTTTTCTTCACTATAAAATGCTTTAATACAAGTATAGATGTTGAAAATGTTATGATGAGGCCCTTAAGGGGATGCACTTGTTGGCACCTCCATATCATCAGTTTTTTGCCCAACCACTGTTTATAGATAAAAATCTGCATTTTCGGCTGAAACTTTTTTGCTTGAATACCATGCTCTAGATCAGAGGTTGGAAAGGAAAAGGTATTGACTTGTGTGGCCACAATGAGTTTTTAAATGGACATAGGGGTGGGACAAGAGCCCTGAAGGCCACCCGGAATTAGGGGTCCTAAGTCTCCGTGTTTGCAGGCCTGTTTCACCCCCTTTCCCATACTCGCTCCCTACCTCAAGTCAGATACTCAGCAAGCCCCGGGTGTGGTAGCTTCAGGTCTGCTTCCAGTCGAGTGGGACTCTAGGGGCGCCGCGTCGGGTCTCACTGAGCTTAAGGCATACTGGGAGACAACTCAGAGTGGGAGACACCCCTCACATGGGTAGTCATAGACAGCACGGGGCTATGTAAGGAAGACCCGTCCGTTGTCCAGTGCTGTATGTTTCAGCTTTGATGTGGACTTGTGCTTAGATCTTGATTATCGTGGTACAGCCCTGCTTGACCCGACGATCCTGTTTATAACTCCGACTTGGCCTTGTTCAGAATATACCCAAGATTGCGCCTGCCCGATCTGTCGTCACATAGTTTCGAAGATGCTGCCAGCCCTTGAACTATGCTTGTTCGACCATTCTTCGTTCATTTCCTGTTTGGACCTCGATTGTGACGACCTTCAAGGGGAGCTTCACTCGTTCTCCTTATCCGCCTGGGGTGTCAACCGGTGGGTACACGGGGATGGCAGGACCTGCGTGTACGACGTGAGAAAAAAGTTCACAGGGCCCCATCAAGGGGCACCTGCCTATCTCCCATAGGGGGGGCTCTGTGGGAAAACCCTGTAACACGCTAGCCCCCTGCACATGTCGGTGACAATGAGTGCCCTCGGGGAGGGTCCTCCGGTAAACATCATAAAACAGACAGCCAACTATGACAGCTCCCAGAGGTGACCCAGAGGGATGCTCTGTGTAAACAGATGGAAGAATCTGACCATGTTCTAGGCAGACCCTACAGCAAATGATGGTGGCCCACAGCAGTAGAGCCCGCAAATCACACACGGTGTCTTGTGGACACTCCACGTGACCCAAAATCCCCTTCCGTGAGACGTTTACGGGAACCGCGAACATTTCCAGCAGTTCAAAGCTAGCCTGGAACTACACTTCTCTCTGCTTCCACTGTCCTACCCCCTGACCAGTCTAGGTAGGAAGGGGAAGCACAAATGGGGGCGTTTCAGATTTGAAGGGGGGATCCGTTCTTCAGTCACCTTCCGGTTTTTTGATAAGCTTGCTGAAATTTATGATGACAACTTGTAAGGTTTTAAAAAATGATGAACATGCCTAATGGTCACTGAAGCAGGGGAGAAGGGCTGTAGATTTGTAGAGGATTATATTAGGTGACTTCAGGGTTGGGCACCGGATTACCACATGGGGCAACCGAGATTAAAGTACGCCTTTAAGCAGGGGTTATTCGAGTCCTTAAAAGGATGAGTTTGCCGGGTTGCGGGGTCCTGATAAAGTTGATGGAGATCATGACCCTGGTTACCAGGCATGGACCGACGCCTCGGGATCGGCGCAGGTCCCAACGGTTCGGCGGTTCCTCAAAACTATGGAACCTCCTTCCCAAGTTCCAGAACCGTAAGGCCAACCCCGTCTTGCTCCACTTTCTCAACCCACTACAGCCACCTCCTCCTGGCCAATGCAAAACTAGGCGTGCTCGGAGCGGGGACTAACCTCCCAGCGAAAGGACAAAGGAGGATGACGCTAGATATGCCTGTATGCGGCGGAGGGAGGACCTTCATAAAGGAATGTCCGACAAGACCTCCAGGTTAGTTATGCTCAACATACGGCCTCTGCAACCTGGAGCCCATCGTCCATTCACTTACCATTTCTCTCCCATTTCCATCCAGGGCCGGTTTCCGCAAAAGGAGCTGACGGCTATAATTGATTCAGGTGCATTGTACCTGTTTTCTGGACCGTGCAATTGCAGAAGACCTCAGAATTCTACACAAGAACTTAAACCCCTTGTTGAAATTTCCCTCGCTGATGGTTCTTCGTTTGAAAAAGGACCCATCTCATGGAGACCTGTCCCCGCTTAACGACCTCTACAGGTCACTCCGAGTACATAAATTCGCCCTGATTCAAAATCCCCATCTTCACGGTGGATCTTAGGACTTCCTTGGTTGAAGGCCACAAATCCCTCCCTCCCTAGACTTGGAGAGCGGATCGGTCCAATTTACTTCCACTACTGTATGTCTTCCTGTATATCACTCAGTATAACAAATGTTCTAGGGAGGAGCCCACCTTAATCCCACATCCATACGGGAACTAAAGTGAGTGTCGATGAAAAGGGGGATGAAAAAAGTACCCCATCATAGGCCGTTCAGATTGCCCAATCAAGCTCCTACCCGGGGCCAAAATACCATTCGGTAGATCTATCCACTCACCGTCCGGAACAAGAAAACACTCAGGAGTATCTCAGCACTAATTTAAAAAGGTTCATTCGCCGATCCACTTCTCCAGACTGGAGCAGGAATGTTCTTAGTCCCAATAAGGATGGAACAACCGGCCGATCATCGACACCGTGAGATGAACAAGAGATCAATCAAGAACAGATAACCCCCTACCGATTGTTCGGATTCGTTGCAAAAAACTCCCCCACGCAAAGTATTCACCAAAAACTTAGAGGCCTCCGTACCAAATACGGTCACTTCGAGTACACCGTCATACATTCGGCCTGTTGCAACGCCCCCGCAAACCTTCCAGATCATTTATCACGTGATGTGTTCAGGCGATATCTTGATCTCACGTGGTGGTGTATCTCGACGAATCCTCATCTTTTCCCGACCTGAATCCCACAGGATCCAAGTACGTAATAGAGTTATTGGATAGGTGGAGAGTACAGAGTACATTCAACTATTTGCAAAGCTCAAAGTGTGAATGGGAGAAAACTGAGATTTCATTACTGGACTGATACTTCGCCCTAACGGGGTCATCCATGGACCGAGGAGGTCCAGGCGGGTCAGGAGTGGCCAGTCGCAACAGAAGAGCAGTACAAAGGTTCTCGGCTTTGCGAAACTTTTATAGGCGATTCATCAAAGGATTCTCTAAAAATGTGTGGTACCCCTAACAGGCTCACTAGCACCAAGGTGCGCTCTCTGGTCTCCGTAGCCCAAGAAAGCCTTGACTCAACTCCAAACCGACACTTCACACACCCACCGGGGACTCAACACCCTGGTGGCAAAACTCGACCTTTCACAGTTGAAAAGTAGTAGAGCATCCGAGATGGCCATTGGGGCTGTCTTTCACAACAATCGGGTCCAACTTCCCTGAACTTCAACAGTGATAGAAGGTGTCCCCCAAAATGTACCACCACCGGAGCCTGGTAAAGAGGGGGTTCAATTCGGCCATGAGGGTCGGCTTTCGTGGCACCCGAAAATAGGGTCACCGTAACTCCAGTATTGCCATGACATCTCCGTATGGAGGGACATTTTATGTGGACAAGACTGTGACCTGCTGCTAAGGAGGACCTTTTGGTGGCCTTCTCTTAGCCAGGATTGTATTGTTAAGTACTACAGTGCTTTCTGTCCTGTGTGCTTGCTGAGCGAAGGAAAGAACAGAAAAAAGGCTCCTCCCCCCAATAATATCACACCATTCCATACCATTCCTCTGACAAACCCAACCTCCCTCTCTGCCTCCTTAACACACCCCCACGTCCACCTCACTCGACCCTTACCCTCCCCCCATCCCCCCCACAACACCCCACAAACCTGCACGCTCTTCCCCACCCCAACCACTCGCCCTCCTACCCACACCCGCTTCCATATCCCCGAAACCCTCACCCCCAATTACACATCACATCTCCCTCCCCCTCCTCCCCACCCTTCCACGAAACTCCAATCTTACCCTACCCAAACCCTCAAAACTTCCGCCTCACCATACCACTAAACCCATATGGCCGGTGCAACCTTACCGGTACCAACCCGACATTGGACCTCAATTTGCCATGGATTTATACGATCTTCCCCTCTCCAAAGGCTTCACCACCATCCTGGTAGTGGTAGATCTGTTCTCCAAGAGGGCGTTCATTTTAATTCTTTAACAGCTCTTCCTTCAGCTCAGAAACGTGCGGAAGGTCCTAACAAGGAAATCATTTGGTTCACAATGGGTCCCAACAGAGGGTACTTTCGGATAGAGGCCCTCAGTTATATCCCGATTCTGGAGGCGTCTGCATCATTCTGGGCATACAAACCCTCCTTAGATCCGGCGTACACCCCCAGCAGACCAATGGTCAGACAGAAAAACCACCAGAGTCTTGAGCAGTATCTCCGATGTTATCTTCCGCTGCTCAAGACGACTGGTCTCAGACCCCCCTCATTCCCCTTGCAGCGTTCTCCTATAACAACAACGGTCCATTCGCCAACGACAAAGCCTGTAGGTTTCTTGCTAACTTTGGGTGATCACCCTTCCATGTCCCTGACATGCTCTGTGTCCCGGTTAGGCAGTAAGACCGGACCCGTCCTCGGTGACAACTTTGAAGGTCCTCACTGGTCCATTGAACACGCCAGGGAGTCATGAAACCACGGGATGTACCGTCGGGAGATTTCCGGTCTCTCCCTGGCGGACCGGTGTGTGGCTTTCCACTTGCAACTTGCGGATCTCTGTTGTACGTCCAAAAGTTCGGACCCAATCATGTCGGTCCCTATGTTGGGGGCCCTTGTGGGTTACTTTTCTGCGGTGCGTTCCGCTAACGGTGGGGTGGCGTGTGTGTTCACCCATGTTTTTCATCTCTCTCGGCTCTGAAAACGGTTGGGCCTGACCAGCATCCTGGCAGCGACCGCGTGCCTCCTCCTTCTGTGGTGGGGAGGACTATGAGGAATATGTTGTGGGGGAGATCCTGGAACCTCACCGTTAGTTCCAGGGTTCCCATCTCAATATCTTGTATTATGGGAGGGGTACCCGGTGGAGGAAGCATCTGGGAACCAGAGACGGTATGTCCGTTGCCCCTTTGCGTTGCTTAGGGAGTTCCTTATCGCTCCTCGCAAGCTGGTTCCATGAGGGTGGACGGAACCACACTGAGGGGGGGCCTGTTCCCCCCTCCCAATACTCGCCTCCCTACCTTCATCCAAGATTCCTCAGCAAAAGACCCGGGTGATGGTTAGCTCTCAGTGTCCTTGCTTCAGTCTGAGTGGGACTCCTAGGGGCGCGTGCTCGTATAACCTGAGCTTTTAAAGATATTGAGCCAATTCAGGGGGGAGACCACCCTCCAGGGGTGGGTCATAGACGAACGGCTATGTAAGGGAAGACCTTCCATGTTGTACAGTGCTGTATGTTTCAGCTTCTGATTGTGTGACTTGTGCTTAGATCTGATTATCCGTTTTACCAGACCCTGCTTTGACCCCGACGATCTGATTCTATACTCCCATTGGGCTTGTTCCAGATTATGCCAACGTTGCCCCTGCCTCGAATCTGCTCGTCACATCGTTTCCGAAGTGCTGCCAGCCCTGACCTAGGCCTGTCTACTCCGACCTTCTCTAGTTCTATCCCTGGTTGGTACCTGCCATATCAGGATGCCACTTCCAAGGGGAGCTGCCCTCGTCTCCGTTCCTCCTTGGGGTTCAACGGGGGGTAACACTGGGGGTGGCAGGACCTGCGTGTACAGACGTGAGAAAAGTTCACAGGGCCCCTCAAGGGGCCATGCATATCTCCCATTAGGGGGGCTCTGGGGGAAAACCCTGTACACGGCTAGAACCAATGCAACCTGTGGAACACTGCGCCAACAGGGAACACCTCAGGGATCAAGGGTAACAGGAAGGAGATTTTTTAACCCACAAATCTGAAAAAATAATAAATAGAAGCTTTTTGATAGAGAGGCTACACATTCTATTGCAGCAAACAATGGCATCTAGGAAACAATCCAAACAATTATCCATTATGTGTTATCTTCAATTATTGCAGAGAATGAGGGCTTTTTATAACATGTGTAATGGCACAAATATATGTCCGCACTTAAAGCCTCTCCTCACACCTCTCCCAATCAGGTGTGGTAACTGGACTCCCTGTGTCGGGACAAACAAACAGAGTAAGCTTTTTCATACTCATCACCGTAATTCCATATCAGATTAAAGTCCGGGTTACAAAATGTCCAATCTTTATTTAACCATGGCTTGCCCCCGACCATGCTGAGCTCTCCTTCTCCCTCACACTTTCACCCCATCTGCTTATCATGGGGTATCAATTCCATATTAGAGCAATGATATACCCCGGGTTTCATTTTTGAGGACAAGCTTGTGCTCTGCAGTTAATGAATCATAAGCATTGTGAACCATTTATTCCGCTACCATGGCATTCGGTCATTGCATATTTGTTGTTAAACTTTAAATTATTACATACAACACAATGTTAAAAGGGAGCCACACAGATTCAATTCATTCCAAGTGAAGTACAAAAAAATATACTAAGACAATTATCTACGTTCATTGTCTTGAATCCACTTTTATAGGTCCACACATTGTCCTGACTCGTATTGACCTACTGTCAGGGTTGTTGGTAGTGTTATTAAAAATTGTATGCAGCAGGGTTTCTTTACTTCTTTAACGTTATAAAGACCTCATAGCGATGTTCGGGATGAGAAATCCCATGATGCTATGGAAGGGCAACCAAATGTCTCCCCGTATTGCATCTATGACATGCTCTTTCCAATGGAGGTTGATAAATAGGCCTCTGCTTAAAACAACATTCTACAGCTAGGTGTGTCCATTAATGTTGTCTTCAGGATACTTGCACAACGAAACACCAAGTTAGCCACACTGGGATATCAATATATTGTTTTTAAAAATGAATTAAACAATAATGTTCTTATTATTCTGAAATATTTATTCTTGAAAAAATGTCTTAAGGAAAAAACCTTCTTCATAGACTGAGAGTCCACCTCAATGTGCCAAAAACATTATGGGATAATAAAACCATCGGTTATTGTCTAAATCAACGAAGTGCACCTACTGTATTAGCTGGTTAC
>CM070032.1:73499856-73509916 GCA_036250615.1 Ptychadena robeensis | reverse complement strand
TGCCCGAACCCAGTTCGGGCGTATTGATAGTTGCAGCTTCCCTTTGCCCGAACTGGGTTCAGGCATATCGCTAGGGAGGTTAATACCCAAAGGATTGGAACCTACATTGTATTACTAATGTTTGTAGGAAAAGAAACGTGAACATGGGAAAAAATGGCAATACATACTTATTGTAAGACGATTGAATATTGGATATGAAAACATCTGTAACTTTTGGTGGTGGATAGTTTGCCTTATCTTGCTCCTAAAAGTTACCATGGTATATGGAAATCAATATGCACATAAATTGAGTTTTATCCATCTAATTAAATAAAAAACAAAAAATTTATGGTTTTTCTATTAACAAATGTATTTTGCATCCCAAATCTTTCGTGACCTACACAAAAAGATCTTATGGCAGATGGTTGGTATAATCTGGGGTGCACATAACTTTTTTTGTGAGCTCCTCAGTATGAGTACAAGGAGATGGTGTTTGGTACTCACCCCATATGTAGTGTCGTCTTCCTCACTGTCCTCTGCTTCCTACATGGTAGATTCTGCTCCAGATGGACCTCCCTGTTCCGGATTAGCTGTCTCCATCCACAGATCAACAGCTGGCTTTGGGTCAAATGTAACTCACAGTCCAAAACAGTTTGAACCTCCAGATCACATACTTTAGTAGTGCAACCCAAAGATTTTCTGGGTTAGTAACTAACCCTTAAGACTACCAGCAGTCCATATGTCATCCTTTCATAGTCATATTCCAACTGAAAACATTCCAACAGTGCTTTTCTCAGATTTTACCCATACATGGGTAAATCCAACACTCTTAGAAGACCACTCTTTTATTTTGTATTAGTAATTTATATTCCCAATTTACACCCCTATCTGCACACATTCATAGTTATTATTGTTTCCCTGAGGTTATCCAAGTGACGTAAATTGTATACATTTAACAAAAAAACTGAAAGAATTTTGCCAATCTACAAAATGTAACTCTTACAGTAGTGTATACTCGATAAAGTGAAGTTATTTGTACAGTTATTTAATGTGGCAGGGATGCCGATTGTGCTGCCGATCTCTCCCCTCTATGGCTGCCAGACTCCTCGAGTGCACCTGATTGCCTTTAAGTTGTTAGTACACGTATGAGTTTGTAACAATAATGCAGGTACACATAGCTAGTTTTTGGCCCTTTTTGAGTACCAGAGTACCACTTATGTGCACCCCTGACTATAATTTCTATGGTCAAAGAGCCACTAATTTGTATGCTTTTTACATAAATTTAGTTAAATAGTATTATTTTATTATTAAATATGTAAAAAGTACTGTTGATTAATTATCTGTTGATGGTTTTATTTTAGATTTTTTTCCAGGTAGCGCTATAGTAAAGTGGCCTCCCTGATAGAATACATAGTGATTGGAAGGTTTAGAAAGATGCTCATATGACATGGTTATGGTAAAACAAAATTTGATTGTACAGAAATTGTAAAGTAAGATTGCAAGGTGTATGGGGGCCATAAGCCTTCTTAGTCTCAATGGCAAAAATAAAGAATTTGAATTAACAGCATTTTCATGTGTATGTGGTTATACAGTCACAGTTCTCTTGCAATCTTGTGTTACTTTGAATAAATAAACTACATTTATTGAATTTTTTTCTCATCACAAATGCAGTTTGCTAGTAGAAGCTTACTTTATTGTTAGATAGAATTTCTGTATAAAACCAAATGTAATAAACCAAAGATCTTACATTTTTAAATGATGTAATAAAGTTAAAGTTGTAAGAAAAACAACTTAATAAAGTAATACTTTTACATATACTTTAGGAGTATTTAACCTTTTCAATTCATATGGACAATTACAATGTGTGCAGTTGCATATGTTTACATCATATCCATATTAGAACAAGTAGTATATCCCTGGGGTGAAGTTTTCTTTATTTCTTGTGCTTCTTAAAAGACCTTTACATAAAGTGAATTTGTGAAAGCCTCACATTTACCTGTCTTTTTTTTTCGTCTCTCTATATCATCGTGAGTTGGATTAATCATTTGCAGATACATGAACACAGAATTTAAATTACGACATAGGAAAGTAATATCTTTTTAGTACCTCCAAAAGCATAACTGGAATAATTGGACTTGAAATCACTTGCACTGAGATGATAAAGATTTGTGTCACAAAGTTAAACACCTCCCTATCACTGTAGTAAAAGGACAAAGCAGGACTAAGTGATAATATAGTATGATAATAAACTAATTCATGAGTGGTGGAGGACCTCAGAGTAAAACATGCAGAGGAGTGACCATAAAAGGGAGATTTTCATTGATTACCAAATCAATAATATGTGGGAGGTAAATTTGTAAAATTTTATAGAGCAGTATATTGTCACGGACAGTACTGGAACTTTTTAAAATCTCATGTATCACAGTGTTTATATCTTAGAACTTTGAAGGACAAACTATACTGGACAGCAGTTATGGTTATCATTCACAGGTTCACAGGTATTAAAACATTAAAATTGATGAAACTGACATTTCAACATGCTATATTTATTTCATCTCTGTATTTGCTTGTAGATTTATCATACAGACACTAGCCACTTATGTAACAAATGAATAAATGTATGAATCAATGCTACTTTAAATACACACGCAATCTGATTAGTGGGGTGGTTGGTGTCAGGCACAGGCACTGCCACTGAAGGGGGGGGGGGGGGGGGGGGGGGGGGGGGGGGTGTAGAGGCAAGGGCAACAGTTTGGCATCTATAGATCTCACTGTCACAAGTTTTTTGACTAGCTGACTTTGTGAGTTTTGCTGCTTTCTAAAACCCCTGAACATTGATATCATCACAAACACCTTTCTAGAGATGTTAGTGAAGAGTTTGTGGACAAATTTGACTTCTTAAAAAACGAATTGTTTTGAATATATAGTTTCTCCATTAACTCTACATTAACTACCGTATTTTTGGGACTATAAGACACCCTTTTTCACCCTCAAAATCAGGGGGAAAAAGTAACTTATTGTCCGAATGTGTGACCACCCACGGCCATTTGTGTGATCGCAACTTGGCTCCCTGCCAGCTCTCCTGGCTGATGGGAGATCTGCACACACTGGCAGTTTCCTCACACACAGCGTAAAGGGGACAGGGAGACCAGAGTGCAGATTCCCCCATGCGCCCCCCTCCCTTCCCCATGTACGAGGAAAGCATGAAGTGTGCTCTCTAGTGACACCATTTTTGTGTCTGAAATCGAGTACTGCAGGGGATTTTTCCCCCAATTCATTTAAACACATAATATATATATTTTACTGATTTCTTGCTCTAAAAACCGGGTGCGTCTTATAGTAAGATGTGTCTTACAGTCCGACAAATACAGTAAGTCAAAGTCAACATTTGAGTTAGAGCTATACTTTCTTTTTTGTAGTATACCCTCAATACTTCTCTACATCTCCAAGTTAAGTGATGATACCATGTTCAGGGGCTTTACAATGTACTCACAAATAGTCTAAATAGTTGATTTAAAAAAAAACTAAATGGACCATCTCCCAGGAGGTATTGCAAACATTGGATCATATAGGGATAGCTAAAGGTCTGGTCAAATGATCAAAGAGGCATTTTTTTGGCTTGGGCATACTGTCTCTCCTTGGTTATACAGAACAGAGTGACCTAAGTTGCTTAATGTTGCATTGTTTTGCAGCCACTTGACATGCACACCCTGCAGTCATGTAAATCTAGGCACTATCTGTGGGACACCTAAAGCTTGGCTGAAAGGATATCATGCAACAGGACAATAAGCCTGAGCCCAAGCGAAAGAACCAAGTTGTTGCAATAGCTCAAAGTCCAAACCGTTTTAAATGTTCTGTGTGGGGTCTTGAACCCTCAATAAACTCAAAGCAATGTTGTAAAAAAGAGTGGGACACAATTCTAGCATAAAAATTTAAAACAATAGCTCATGCTATGCTAAAATTATTAAAGAAGCAAGCTTCCCGGATGCCTCAGATATATGCTGATTGATATATGAAGCCTGAAAAAGGGTTGAGACATCTCGGAAGCTTGCTTCTTTAATGACTTCAGTTTTCCATTAAAGGGTATCACTTGAACTCCAAACTTTCAATGCAGTACAACACTCTACTAAAGATAAAAAAAGAAATGGTGAAAGGGGTTTTTATGTCTTTTTTAAGGTGAAAGCTTGCCTTTAACAAAGGATAGATGTAAATGTACTAGCCACTATCTGCACATCATAAATTAGTTTTGTAACTAATAGAATAACCATGGTATTCAAGTTATTCTCTTATGAATAATCAACACATATTGACTCCTTGATATTTCTAAACTATTTATCATATATTGTGTTTGGCCCACACTTTTGTTTACACGAATGAATGAATGTCATTTGGTCCATAGCGCTAGTTATATGGTTAATGCTGTAGAGTTTGACATGTAACCTGCTGTGATACCCTGCCCTCCAACCTCCCCCCTTCACATTCCCGGCATCATAAATGACCCTGGAATGAGAGGTGGAAAAACAACATTGTCTGCATATAATGGCCTCTTCAGCATCATCAATGATACAAGAGAAGCGGACCTGGCTTGGAGGGGCGGCCTGGGCTCCCTCTAGACAGGTAAGTAACCCTAAGTGTAGCTTGGGGTGAGTATTCATTTATAAACAAACTTATGCCCAGCTACACAAATGCCCAGGAGGTTATTGTTATCTATTTAAAATTAAAAACCATATATTATAGCGTACACACAATAATGATGGAAATACAATAAGCAAATCCAAGGTATAGCTCAAAAAAAGAAACAAAGGGTTATGGACAAGCCTAGTGAAAGCTGTTTTGAATTCCATTGAAATGTTAAAAGGTTACTGGCAGTTCCATGTGATGCGACAAATATCTTGCAACTAAAGTAATTTTAATATTGTCATAAAGTTGATGTGAGACACTGAAAGGCAGTTCTGCAAAATGTATGCCACATGGACTGTCAGGTGAGATCTTCTCCTTGAGTTTTAAACTCGTTTCAGTAAGAAAAACTACATTTAGACAAAGTAATGCAAAACAAAGCGCTCTTTGAAAGGATAAATAAAATGGCATGAATTCATTTTTAGTTTTCCTATTATTATTTTATGAAAACCCTGGTAAATAATAAATTACACAAGCAAACTACATTACCTCACTCTTCACAGTAATTATTGTGCAACTTTTGTGCCACTTTCCTAGCCCTCTCCCCTCATTGCCTGTACTGGATTCTGCTGTTGTGCTCTACCACAGACAAAATGATTAGAAGTGGGAGGAATGGAGGAACAGAAGGTTAAAAGCTAACAGGCACTAACTGAATATGTAGCACTGCAAGTTATATTTAGTTTTTTTACACTTTCATCAGACAGTACAATAAGTTGAGGATTTTATCTTGAAAAGTAATGGAAAAGCAGAGCTGACATAAAAGAACTTGAATGTAAAAGGCCTGATATACATTATATGGGAAAAAATACGATAGTGGCGTTTTCATTAGGGATTCTACATAAGCATATCATTGTACCGCACTTTCTGAATAATGTGCATTATTATGTTGAAATGAAATTACATCCTATTTTTCAAAATAACTGGTAATAGAGTTTTATGTCATTTTGTAATAGAATAATTTGCACCTATATTCTCAATCATGGGTCACTTAAGTAATTTGCAATTGACTTTGTGAATAATAAGGAAATAAAGAATAGAATTACAGTTGACATTTTAATGTTTTGGTTTTCCATGGAATATGTGTGCTTTATTCTAAGAATAAATATAGAGAAATTTTAAGATCTTACATGGATAAATGAGGGTTTTGTGTTCAATATCGTAATGCTCCAATTAATGGCTGGTTTATTGTAGTATAACTCGATAAATTATTATACTAAATAATCAGCATACCACTGCTAACTCTCTTATTACTTTTATTAGAATCACGTCTCCTATAATTACTTCACTTACTAGTGTTAGACACATTTTGTCTCACTGCCACTTCTGGTCTTTTTTCCATTGGCTTAAACTCCCCTCTGTTATTTCAGAAACTACATGGGTAGTTATGGTGTTCACCCGCCCCCTATACATTAACATGGAGGCAAAGTGCAACCCCCCACCCTATAGTCAGGTGGGACAGTACAGCCAATAACACATTTTTTCACTCCTGGAGTATACCCCCCCATAAAAGAATCTGCAATTTTATATTAGTCACGTGTCTGCAGTACTAGATAGAGGGGACAGCTGCTGCTGATTGAGGAATGGCTAAGCTACATTACTATTATACTCCATCCAGTGATCTGTAGCTATAGCTAAAGCCCCCCATACACGTTCCGATTTTTCGTACGATCGGGTCGGGAGATTAATCGGATTCGGAATTATGTACCCGACCGATCCCGATGTCTTAAAATCGGCCAAAAAATCGATCGGGACCGCTTCGGACCTGTCCGTAAATTTTTGGTCGATCTGCTGTTAATAAATAGGGTCGGGCTGATGGATCGGTGATAATTCTAATTCCGATTTTTCGTGCCAGCCGACCGACCGACCATAACATTTTAGGTGAAAATCGGGTGACAGGATCGGACGAAAAATCGGTCGGGAGAATAATCGGAACGTGTATGGGGGGCTTTAGGTATTCTGTTACATGTAGTTCACCATTACTGAGCCATAAAAGTCCTTCTCTGGGTGTGGGGTATGCTGAATTATGCATTGCAGAGAGATCTGACTAAATATGATGCGCTGCAGAAGGTACTGTCAGGCTGGCAGCCATCTCCAGCTAACTAATGGCAAAATCTTTAATCTAGATGAGATTTCTGCCCATTAGACCTAAAAAAACAGCATTTAAAAAAATCCATATTTTGGGGGAGAAGTTTAGCCATTGATCCCCATTTGGCATGACACTATCCAGGTGGTCACTTTTCTTTATTGGTATTTTGGCTACAAATATGACCCGAAGGTTTGAGAAGTTTGCGATCTGTTAAGGTCAATGGAGGTTCGCCACGAACATGGCGTGTATTTGCAGAGGTTCGATTCGTCTGTTCACTAACAGCTGCAGCTGATGTTCGTCCATCACTATACATGGGTGATGTAATTACATTGCAAAAGGAGGTAAGACTGGTCTGAATACATTATATCCCCCCCTGGTCATTCCCAAACACCAAGACCATTTAGTCACTTTGTAACTTGTAGTGTATCATATTTGTTGAATAGGCTTTTCTGCTGCTGCCCAAACCTTTGGCTTGTATTCCAAGAGGACTCAAACTTATGATTTTTTTGTTTATCTGCTCTGTTGCCTCTATGTTGTCAACAATGGGAGCAAGTCAATGAACAACCCTTGAGTTCCAATCATTTTGACAAAACTGGCAGGCTTGGTATGCTGTTGGATAAATATGCAATCAATAGGCATAATAAAGAATGAGTAACAAAAGCTAACAATGGAAAATGTATTTCTATTCTCTATTCATAGACATCAAACGATAGTCACACATTCCTTTACAGTAAACGTGAACTAGTTTCGGGATTTTGATATCAATGTCTATCTTGAGAGATCATTGATCATTCCTAAGTAAAAGTAAAAGCCTTAGCAGCTATTGACAGCAAATATTTGATTGAAAAAGCAGCTTTAATTTATTGTTTTCTTTATGTACTAAGCATTTGTTTTATTATTAATGGAACAAAAAAAACCTTTAGTAATAGGGGTCATATATAGATTTTTTTCATTTTTCATGTGTATACATAATCACATTTTCTCTAAATGTGCTTATTCCTTCCTATGTGTATTTTTTTTAAATCATTAAAGGCCTTCCTAGGTGTATTTACTTTTGTCATTAATGATAAATACAAATACAATAAATCTAATCTGGTAAAGGTTGCTGTTTTACAAACAAAAGGACCATCCTGTAAGATGAGCGCTGGAGGGTATTTCTGCATGGCTGCTGACCTTTTGCAATCATTCTTCATTTGGGTTACATGGGCTGACCTTGTTTAGCAGCTAAGGCATATTAACCTTTGGTATGACTGTTGGTGTAAGCCAGTTTTGCTGTGTCAAAGGCCTCTTGTAATATGTTTAATGCATTCCAAACTATAGTTTGCCCATCTGAAACTATCATAGGAACATAGGCAGCATTATTATTCAAGTAATGTCATTTTTTCCCTAAATCCATGTAAGCTTGACTTCAATACTTGAATAACAAAAGACTCCCTAAAGAACGAAAACTTTTCATTTGTTGTGTATAAACATTCCTCCCGGCTCATTTTGCCAGACACACAGAGACTTTGAGATAGTTTGATAGTATAGTCGGAAAGCCCCTATGGCAGCAGACTATGACCCTGCGTTTCTGTAGACTGGCGATCATTTTGGAATTGTGCTTATTGTTGTTATGGAGACAACTCTTTGATTCTTATGAAGCTTGGCTTATAATCAATGTTTTTCACATTACTTGTTGCCTTTAAATGTATAGGTTATGCATGCAATTTCTTTTAGAAATCTAAAAAAATTATAAAATAACATAAATATAAGTAAATTTTTCTATTTTTACTTATATTGTTATATTGTATGATTATTTGTATTATCTTATACCTGGTTTTAAAATATGAATTTTTCTTATAATACTGATATTTGTTTATCTAGTCAAAACGTCCTATGGAAGGGTCATCTGCGTGCAGATGTCTCTGTGTGTGTGAAAGCTGCAGCGTGAGTGCGTGAGAGACGCTGGCTGGGAGCTCTTTGCACTATCTCTCTGCTCTTCATTGGTTATATCAGTGGGGCTCCGCTGATATAAACAATGCAGTACAGATAGGAGATCCGGCTGTGGGTGGATCTTCTATTTGACAGCTCCTCCACCTCCCTGGCTAATCTTCTTGCCGGGTGAGCGAAGACATGGGGAGTGGTCATGGATGCAGGCACTTTTTCCCACCGATTTCTGGGGAAAAATATGGTACCTAGTAGTGACAACATGGTATTCATGTAGACATGTTTCTGTATGTATCATAGCAATAATTGTGTACCTCAAGGTGCTAATCCATCCAGAAACATGTAAGCAGTGACACAATGTCATGGTGATAAGAGCACAAACATGACCATAAGTACACAATCCGTACCTTCTGACTACTGATAGCCGAACTGTCCGCAAAGGCTGACAGTTTGGCCGCGAACATGAATGTTCACATTCCTTCCAGCCACAAGCAGTACAGGTGTTCGATCCACTCCGTTCCCCGGCGAGAAGGAGCTTACTATTTTTTCCCGAGGCAGGATCAGAAGCAGTAAGGTCCCGCCGGATGAAGAATCTTTTCACTAGAAGACCGGGTAGAGAACCCAGTCTTCTAGTGGCAAACTGGCTCCAAAAACTGGAAGTGACGTCAGTGACATCACATCTGGCGTTCCAGGTACCGGATGTGACGTCACTTCCAGTTTTCCAGAATCAAATTCCCTGAGAGAGGTGGATGTCAGATTTTAAATGTCTGATCATCCTGTTCACGGACGGACCTGGCCAAAGTTCGGCCATCAGTACTTCTGACCATAAGTGTTGAATCAACCACAAACCACTGTTGTGTATTGTATGCCTGTGGATACTGCATTCAATAAATAAACTGTGGACAAAAAGCATTTGGTGAGGTTAGCTATCTGATTAAGATTGTCTACAGTTTTTGTCCCTGCTATATACAGACCAGGCATAGAGATCTCAGGAAGTGAAATCGTTATGCAGCAATTGGAGTCAGAATAGCAACCTAGGCCATCCAAGTTTTTATCATAGCTCTGATTTACATTATGAAGCCATCAGAATTTGTGTTTGTCAAAATCATTCATACTACTTGCCCATTTTACCTGCTTCCAAAATATCACATAATAAAATACAAAAAAAACTTTTGGAATGTCTGTAATGTTAGGAGACACTCAATAAGGTCATCATTTTTATGAATGAGAATTCTAAATGTATTGTAGCCTATGATTATTAGTGATGGCGCGAACCCGGAATTTGATGTTCGCGAACGGCGAACGCGAATTTCCTCAAAAGTTTGTGAACCCCGCGAACCCGCCATTGACTTCAATGGGAGGCAAATTTTTAAAAACAAAGGGACCCTTTCT
>CM070032.1:73428480-73451684 GCA_036250615.1 Ptychadena robeensis | reverse complement strand
TTCAGAGAATCGGAGCGCACCATTTGTGTGCCAGCCAGTCATGCAATCGTCCAGAGAAAAACGGAAATGTCACGATTTTGGGCCACATGGATCGGTTGCTCCATGTGGGCAGCTGCGATCTGCAATTCCCACCGATTCCCACCGATCGCCCACGGATCTATGTGTGTATGGCTGGCTTTTCTCTTGTTTTTTGCTTTAATGAGATGTTGGTGCAGTTTTGAACTTCCTAGGAGATAGTTTAAATATTGGTATAATATTATCTATTTAATATATTAGTATAATAATATCAAAGATATTAATAATAAAAACAGCAGCTAGGAAGCCCAAAATGCTAACAATTACTAAGAACTTTGACTAACTGAAATGAAATACCAAAATCTATATCCAGGAATTTTTGTTGAATTTATTTTCATAAATTCAATATTGAATTTATTTAAATTGAAGTCTTTGGCTGTTTAGATGCTTATACTTTTTTGAAATAAATCACCTGTATTTAACTCCCTAGAAGTAAATCCAATGTAATCTAGGGATGTAAATCCATGTCAATCACAACAAGTTGCCAATGTAAACACATTGAACCCCTCTACTACAATGACTGAGATCATTGGAGCGTTTTTTGTTTTTTTTTGCTATTTAGCGAGGCTGCAGCAGAATGTATCAATGACAGTGTCATTATTTTTACTATTATTTTATGTTTATATGTTTATTGATAGCCTACCAGAGTCTCTGGCCTTTCTGGAAGTGAGCAAAGGGTGATATGTACCCTTATTCCTCTAGATGAGGGATTAAATACTATTTATTATATTTTATTATTGATAAATGGAGACTACTGGTATATGTTAGCTTCACTGCTCTACAGCCTAAAGGTGGAACATTTTCAGGGTAAAGGCTTTACCTTTATTGAAGGCTTCATATCATGTGATCATATCATCAAAACATTTGTGTATATTAATAATGTACAGATGGTTTTAGGTAAGGGTCCTGTAACCCACAAAATATTTTGTTGCTGTTGATTGTGATATGACATTTATTTATTATTACTTGCAAAGGTACTGAGTCCACTTTAAATGACATTTCTCAATGTGGGGCCAAATGGTTCATGGTACCATGGTTTTTTTCCATGGTGGAGAAACTGGCGAGAGAGAAAAGGATAGACACTCCCTTCCATCCAAAGAACAACACCCATTTAGGAAGCTTGTGGGTGGCTTCTGAGCAAAACAACACGCATTTGTACCAAAGCTCTCTTCTCTAGACATGGCCTCTCCTCTCTGCTGAGGCCTGTGTGGCTCTTGACACAGTGGGTGGAGCAGGACCTGGTCTCATGTGCCGTAAGGAGATTGTGGTGTGCTTATTTGAGAAGGAAACTCCCAGAAAGTGTGATGTTGTTCATGAGTTCACTGCCCATTACACATGTTACAATGGTCAGAAAATTTTTTTACAAGGTCACTAGTTAAAGTCCTCATATTTTATTCTCCATAGCATAGTTTATACATCTAGAAACTGTATGAAAATTGTAACAAAATCTGAAGCTTAGGAATTATTTAAATTGTATGTTTCCTTTAACTGGCCAAACATGGAAAGTGCAAATTTACATATTGCAGGATGGTTGCTTTGGGCTAGAATGTATATATTTTATCTTAGGGTAGCAACATGGACAGCATGGAGACATCAATTTTCAGCTTTAATTTATCATAACTTTTTTGTGATTTAGCCTTCGGGACATTGGACTTGTCTACAATAAAACAACAAATCTGTGTAACTCTAGTAGAGCATCAATAAACATGCCTTTGTTGCCAATTAAGGATAATTTAAATGAGTATTGCAAACACAGACGTTTGAAGTTATTTTCATGTTGAGTTTTCCCTGTGGGTTTGTGCTGAACATGCACATTTCTCAGAGATCTTCTGGGAAAACACAGCTCATTGAAATAATTTGATGCTAAGTAGTAGTCAGTGCATCAACATTCAGAGCACAGCTTAGAAGTAGCGGTATGCAGAGCAGCTGTACAGCCCCCTTGAAAAACACCCTATTTTCATGAAGACCTTTGATATGAGCAAGTGAAGCAAGTATATCTTTATTTAAACAAAATGTGGAGCCAAGGATATGATTTTGGAAGTGATTTTTCATCAGTTCCGTCTCATAGCATTTATTGCTCTTCAGAAACTGGCTACCTACAGTAGCTCAACGTGCCTTGAAGGCCGAAACAGCTGTCTTTGTGGTTTCTAATTATATAGATATACATTTAACTCAATTTTTGCTGTACAAGCTGTTTAATGTGAAACATAAATGCTCTTGGGGAATATAGCTTAAAATGGATTAGGATCTTGTGACTTGAAGCTAATGTACATGCCACTATCCCAAGCACTAGCTTGCAGCCATGGTTCTGCATTGTAAAATGATGCAGGTGTGGGAATCTTTGATGACACATGCATCATCCCTATTTTCTATGTTATGCTTCTGTTGATATTTATTTTTACACCACAATTAGATTTTATACATCTTGTCAGCAATACATTTCTGGAGAGCTTATTCTGAAACAAGAGACAAAGCTTGCTCACTATACAGGGATCTATGAGATAGAAAAGATTGTGGAAATTACTATACCTTCCAATGTTCCATGTGTCTGTGGAAGAAATATTCCCCTATAAACCAAAAGATACTGTTAGGGCTGCACGTCCTTGGCATGACTCAGGCCCATACATCTGCTCATTTTCACTTACCAAAAATGCATACTGCACCGACATTATGTTAGTTCTATATCGCTGTTGTCACAATAGTTTCTGAATGCTTATCCATTCTCATGTCTACCTCCTGCAAGCATTGCAAGATCCAGAGTGCCCTCTCAGATCATTAACTTCACCTGTAAGATAAGCTGTAACACTTTCTGGCCTATATAAGTCTTGATGTTACATAACTTCGCTGCCTGATATGATAGAATATAGTTTACTGCTTGATGCAATGTCACGGATGAACCACGAGAGTAGTGGACCCACCATGCTACCAAACAAGCATAAACCAGGGCGCAGAGTCTAAGGCGCCCCCGGTATTCACCAGAGCACCACGCAAGGAGTGATGGAACTTTGCTGCGGGAAGCCCCAGGTTGCGATCCCTAGCTACACTTACTTGGCAGCGGCTGACAGCAGAATATCCAAGGCGAGGTACCAAGATGGCAGGCAGAGTCTGGTAGAGGGCGCTTCTGCAGTTACCGATCACTGGGTGACACTGAGATCTGTGACATGCAATTTGTTTGGATGTAATTAAAAACATGTTTTTTTCCAGACTTTTCTCTGTCTGCCATCTGCCCTGTCCCTCCTTAGACTTGCCTATGCCTTTTACCTTTGCCTGACCCTTCTGATACCTTATTTGGACTTTGACCCCCCAATCATTCTATGTCTTCTGCCAACCCCTGACCCATCTTGGGTCTGGCTTTGCTTCTGCCTCAGTGTATCCAGTATACCCAGCAACCATACAGCTGTGTTGTGGGCACTAGTCCTTTGCCAATCCCTTTTTTCAGACATCATCCTTTCCACACGTAAGACATGGGGGCAACCAAGTGCTTGAAATGTGCAAATAGGCTCCCAAGGCTGAGTGAGGGCTTGTTGATTTAAGAAAAAAAGTTATTTTAATTAATACGTTTATGTGACTGACAGCCAAAGGGTCTCTATTGCCTTAAAAATGTTTTATTTTTAGAAAATTGCAAAGACAGTGTCATTCCAAAATGGTTCAGTGTCAGGTAAATAAATACAATGTTAAGCCTACATTCACATGGGAAGGTCTTCAATAGGTTAGCCTTGAAACAGCAACCACAGTACTGTATAAGTGGTTGCACAAATTGTGTGGGTGTTTGGATGGCGGGCTTGACTCCAAGCCCATGTTATTATGGACAACCACTCGAAAATCAGCTTACAAATCCCTTCAGTTTTTAGGAAGTCAGTGCATTTTCAACTGCCTATCTGAAGGAGCCCTTAAAAATGTATTTGGTAAAAAGTTTAACATTTTAAAATTTACCCGTTGACTTTTTGAGTCCTTTGCAAAGCTGATGAATATGGTTAACTTACTTAATTAAACTAAAATTCAAACATTTAAATTAAAGTTAAGTGACAAAAATGTGTCTTTTCCCTATAAAAAGACACATTTTAAAATTGAATTATGCAACTTTTTCATTTTCTATTAAATATTTTTGTCTTTTGTAAACACCTCTGTACTCATTTAATAGGGGGTGGAGCAGCTCTTGTTAAAAGGAAATTCTGGATACTCAATGAGCTCCCACCCACGCCTCCACAACTGCTGGCCCCTGTTGGGCATACCACACTCTGTGTGGGTCTAGTCTGGGGGGGCCCAGATTCTTTTTTTTTTTTATTTGATGTGGGGGGGAGGGGGGGGGGGGGGGGGGGGGGGGGAGAAAACATATATGGTTGTACTGCACCATTTGAATTTGGGGTGAGGGGTCAATGTTTGCCTCCGTTATAATGTATGGGAGGCGGATTGAGCAGCTGAAGTAATCGTCCACACAACAGAAGCACGACGTTAGCAGTGACCCCACCCCCGTGCAAACTGTTTGGCTATCACTAGTGAGGGGACAGACAAAATCCTTTAGTCTTTTGTTAAGGATAAAAAATTCCCATCTAAGATCTCACTTTTACATGGTACTGTTGGAGTAAATTTTTAGCTGTATATCCCTTCAAATATAAAACGATGTTGGTAAGTGTTTTTGCTCATTTTAAAGTTTTGTTTTAATTTGTTTATTTGAAGCCTTGAGCATGACATGTTATTTCTGCATCTGTCAGCTAGCAATGATTATTTGTTTGATTTTGCTTATATATAGCTTAATATGTGGAAAGTATTATTAAACTGTCACTCATATCTTGCTTTTGAAAATTAGAATTTAATTTGTATTACATAAACCCGTTCTGGGTTTAACTGGAAAACAGCTTTCATAAAACTATAGATGGCAGTGTATCTCTGCATTCTATCTATCTATCTATCTATCTATCTATCTATCTATCTATCTATCTATCTATCTATCTATCTATCTATCTATCTATCTATCTATCTATCTATCTATCTATCTATCTATCTATCTATCTATCTATCTATCTATCTATCTATCTATCTATCTATCTATCTATCTATCTATCTATCTATCTATCTATCTATCTATCTATCTATCTATCTATCTATCTATCTATCATCTATCTTCTAGAATTCAAGAGTCCTAGAGTTATAGAATGCCTTGTAAACTTGTTCTAACAATTCTGTCTGACAGTCTAATGGAGGGGTCTATCTATTTAGTAGAGGGTTAACTATGAATGTGTGTAATTGCGGAGTATATAATTGCTAGTAATTATAAAACACAATACAAAGTTCATATAAAGTTAAAAAATCATAATAAAGAAACTGCAGCTTTCATAAATAGAACCTAGTTAGCTTGGTATAAACATCTTTGTCCAGACACTAGTGATGAGCGGCTATAGGCTATATTCGAATTTGCGATATTCCGCGAATAATTCTTCTAATATTCGATTCTATATTGGCGAATGTGCACAATTGTGAATCTAGATCCGCAATTATAATCGCCTCATAATTATCTTTAAAATGAATGGATTTTCGCGTTGCGTATATATGCGCAATCCATGCCCATAAGCATCCCAATGCGAATATTTGAAATTGCGAATATCCGCTGCAATATTCGCGAAATCTGCGAATTCTGGAATAGCCGATATTCGTCAAATATATTCGAAATTCGAATATTCAACACTACCAGACACATTTTGTTATAGGGTGAAAATTGTTTACCAGCTTTGCTACTGCATTGTCACCCTGACATGCACACACGGAGAAGGGACTTGCTGTGGCAAATTATGTTTTCATGGTTAAAAAAAAAAATCAGTTAGGAAAATTGGTGCTTCAACTAAATGATACCCACTTGGGGTTTATATTTACTATATTAAGGAACACTATTTTCTTAAATAACAATTTTTATTTTGTTTACATATGGTAATGACTACTCTCCTTCTCAAGTAGTCAGTGTTGTTGGGTCTGAGTTTAGGACGTTGGTTTAATCAGATTAAATCATTGCAAATGAGCAAACTTTATGGATGCATTCTATACTTATGGTTATGGCATTGCACTTAAATAACTAACTAAAAAAACCAAAATGTGTTCATTCTTAAAACCGATTGCAATTATATTTTGACTTATCAGTCAGAATTCTCTATTTGGTGAGATAACATGGATTGGTAATTCTCTACAGGAGTTGATCACAAACTGCTGGTTAACTATAACACTCTTTCTACATAAAATCAAAAACTCAGTTTGGTTCTTGATGGTAATGCAGATAGGGTTTTAATAGGGTTCAAATCTTGAGATGGCTATGACAGACTCTTGATTTGGTGATCCTCCATCCACATCCTCCATTCTATCGTCTGTATGGCATGGAGCATTATCCTGCTGGTAAAACCAATACTCTGAGTTGGACAACATAGCATAGTGTTAGCAGAAAGAGACAAATGTTTTCCAAAGGTTGGGCCTTATTGCGGATTTATGCATGCAACTTTCACATCTGCCTGACTGCTTTGCTGAAGTGCCTGCATATCACAACTGACCCTCCTCCATATTTAACAGTTGGTGAACTGTGGGTTGTAGGCTCCTCAAATCTTCATTTAACCATATAACAACCAGGTGTAGGACAAAAATTTTATTTGGACTCACCTCAGAAAATGACTCCAATCCCATACAGTCCAATACCTGTGGTCTATATGAAAATTCTGACTGACTTTTTTTGTTTCTTATTGTGGAAGGTTTTTCTGCCTTTGCATGACTTAAGCCCTACATGTAAGAGTTTCAAACTGTTCTTGCTATGCACTTTACACCATGTCTCAGTTTGCCCCCGTATTTGAAGGCCAGCATACAGTCCTTGAGTGACATTCGGGTGAGTTTGCAGTTATTACTGTCGTGCTGATTCATATTTAACTTTTTCTAGGCGGTAGCTTTGTAGCTCCCTGTGCTTGTATTACCATTTTCAACATTGTGCTCACTTTGTGTCAGGAAAACCAGGATTGCACCTCTTTAGCTAGCCATACACGGCACGGATTCCCTGGCTGATCGATTCAGCACCCGATGGATTCCGGCGATTCCGCCGGCATCCACAGGTGAGAACGATTAGCCAATTAGGGAATCCGATCGTGGCAGCCCACCTTGTACGGCCGGATCCGGGAGGGATCCGTGTCCGATGGATCGCCTCCCTGACCGCAACGCCCCCTGATCAGAGCAGAATCGGACCGAAAAGACCAACAGGTTGGTTCTTCCTCGGATACGATTCTGTGCCCCTGATCCATCGGATGCGATCGGACGGGCAAGGTGGGCTGCAGGGGATTCCGGCACGATGGATCCGCGTGCACGCGCCCGGAATCCATCGCGCCAGAATCCGGCACGAATCCGTGCCGTGTATGGCAGCCTTTTCTTTTCCTCACTCAAAATTGTTCTTTTCACCTGATTTCTAACTAAGCTCTGTTTTGTCATCCAATTGTTGATATCACATTGCAAGAGAATAGTGTTGATTACAGTGATGTTTTCCTCATTTAAAAATAAGAAATTTGATAGTATATCACACAATTAGTGTCCCATAAAGCAGGAATTTAACACACAGTGGCATAATTTTTTCCTCAGAATTCTACACACAACACCCCATAGTGACAACATGAAAAAAGTTTACTTGAGGTTTTAGCAGATGTAATAAAAATAAAAAATGAGAAATTACCTGTAAATAAGTATTCACGACCTTTGTCCATGCACCTTTGGCAGCAATCACAACCTTAAGTCTTTTTGAATATGATGCCACAAGTTTGGCACACCTATCCTTGGCCAGTTTCACCCATTACTCTTTGTAGCAGATCAAAGTCTGGGCTCTGGCTGGGCCACTCAAGGACATTCACAGAGTTGTCCTGAACCACTCCTTTGATATCTTGATTGTGTGTGTAGGGTCGTTGTCCTGCTGGAAGATGAACCGTCGCCCGAGTCTGAGTTCAATAGTGCTCTGAAGCACGTTTTCATCCAGGATGTCTCTGCAGTCACCTTTCCCTTTATCCTGACTATTCTCCTAGTTCATGATGCTGAAAACCATCTCTTCAGAAGATCCTGCCCCCACCATGCTTCATTTAGGGATTTTATTGGCCTGTGCCTGGTTTCACACTAAAGTGTTCAATCTTTGTCACATCTGACTGAAAAATTTTGTTTCTCATATTCTGAGAGTCAGGTGCATTGTGGCAAACTTTGGGCAGCCATATGCCTTTAACTAAGGAGTGACTTTGGTCTGGCCACTCTACCACACAGGCCTGGTTGGTGTATTGCTGCAGAGATGGTTGTCCTTCTGGAAGGTTCTCCTCTCTCTACAGAGGAACTCTGGAGCTGTGACTATGACCATCAGGTTCTTGGTCATCTCCATAACCAAGGCCCTTCTCCCCTTATATCTCAGTTTAGATGACTGACCTTGAGACAATCCTGTCTCAGAGGTCTACAGACAATTTCTTTGACTTCCTGCTTGTTTTGTGCTCTGACATGAACTGTCAACTGTGGTACCTTATATAGACAGTTGTGTTCCTTTGCAAATCATGGCCGATCAACTGAAATTACCACAGGTGAACTCCAATTAGGAAGCCTCTAAAATGCACTCTTAGGGCTTGTCACCACTTTGGCAATTGTCTGCGATACCCTGCGATTTTAATCATATTACATTGATCGAGCCCATGCATTTCAATGGGCTTCTCCCCACAGCCACGATCGGGCGCTGCTGCATCCCATCACCCCTGATCGCGCCCATAGACATGAATGGGAACATTTAAAATCTTCAGTTTTTAAGATGTGTTTTTGTACACGTCCCCATTCATTCTATATCAGGGGTGATCGAGTCGCTCCTGATGACTTGCCATAGAAATCGCTAGCTATCACCACCCCCCGATTAGAATCGCTGGTGATCGCTCATGTGGGGACATAGCTTTTTCAGTCATAGACAAACAAAACACATGGATTCTAAGTATTCAATTTAAAGCAGACCTGTCAACAGGCTCTGCTAGTTTCTGTTATCAGCACCAGAAGAGCCGATAGAGCAAAGCAGTAGTTGAAATAAAATACTTACCTGGGAGGTAATAATGATCCAAATCTGCCAATGCTCCACCCCTCCAGTGACACTGCACTGTGGCATACTCTTACTGCAAGAGGACATGGGAATGTAGACATAAACTTCCCAAGTCCCCTTGCATCCAGCAGCCCATCATGGCATCGGCAGAGAGAGGCGGCGGAGCTGGGTGGAGACTAGATGAAGGCATCTTCTTTCAATCTTCACCCAGCTTTGACCTTCCAGTCTGCGACCGCCACGGTAATAGGTGGTGCTAAGGGGAGACACAATGAAAATACCTTCCTCTAGTCTTCACCCAGCTTTGCCCCTCCAGTCTGTGACGGCCACAGTGGACTGCAAAGTATTATGTATTTAAAAAGTTTTAGGATTTTTTTTATCTTAGTTAAGAAATGCTTTAAGTGTTTAATGAGACCACTTGCCACAGGTGTATAAAATGAAGAACCTAACTATGTAGTCTGCATTTACAAACATTTGTGAAAGAATGAGCCATTCTAAAAATAGCTCAGTAACTTTTAATTCTACTGGATATTTCACCTTCAATAGTAAGTGGTATTATTAAGTTGAGGTGTTTAGGAAGAGCTGAAAGTCAGCAACAAAGCAATAGAGTTTGTAAAGTCACATAGTGGAGTGGAGTCACCAAGTGCCACGGTGCAAATTTGAATAAAATGACCAAAGTTGCTGTGGAGGACATCATGGGCTAATGTCTATAGGATAAGACCTGCAGATTGTTGCTCAAATTACACTTGGTAATGAAAATCTACCCCGATTCACACTTGGGATTCCTGCAAGGAAGTTTACCCTTGCCACACAACGTGAATCCATTTTCATGAGTGGGTAGCTACACGCAAGCCTTTCATCACAAAACTCAAAAGTGTAACATACTGTTAAACTTTCTTGTCACAGATGAAACATATCTGGCAGTCTGATGGATGATTCTGGAAGATACCAGGAGAAGGTTTCCTGTCTGACACCATTGTGCCCATTGTAATGTTTGGTTAATGAAGGATAACGGTATGAGCCTTTTATTTAAGGGGTTGGGCTTGGCCCCCTAGTTCCAATAAAGGAACATTATATTGTTTCAGAGATTTTAGACAGTTTATATGTTTTTACTATTTTATATGTTTGGCTTTGGAGAATTTGAGTGGCCTACACATCTTAACATAAATCAACTATGAAAGATCTAACCCCCCTGCCTTTCCTGATGGCTCCATCTCATCCAGCGCTGACTTGTCAGAGCTGTCAGGTCAGAAGTTTAGAGCCCCGGCAACACAGATTTACTATTCTGTGCCGCCACGGGGCTCCGACCTGAAGGAGAAGCTGGAAGAGGACAATGGAACCCTCTATCCCCCTCCCCCCAAGTGACATGATGACATTACATCGGGGGGAGGGCGGGAGATTCAAATGGAAATCACACCAGAACAGTCTTTCCAGATGTGCTCTTTGCAGTTAACCCTTTCTGCCCTGGTGTGTTTTTATCACAACAGGGGACAGAGAGTCCCATTGTACTGGATACAGTGATACATTGATTTACATGCAACTCCAACTCACATACAAAATATTGTGAAAAGACATCCCAGAAGAGTGTAATCTGTTATGGCTGCAAAGGGGGGTCAATTACACATGTCACGTCTACTATTCTGAGTAAACATTAAGTAGCACTATAGAAACTAGTACTTAGACAGGTTGACATTTCAGGCATGACCCCATACCCCTAAATGAGCACTTGGAAAACACATGCACGTCCAGGAAGCAGGGTTGGCAATGAAGGTTTTTGAGGCAAAGCTGTAAAGCTCTGGGCAGGGCCACACAGACATAATCCAAATTTCCAGATGTGTATTTCCCATTCCATGAGGGATACACTGCAGTTGAAAAGGGGAAGGCCTTTACCAATTGTGGTAAAGTCTTTGTTTTATTTATCATAGATATAGTAAAATATTTTTTTATATAAACCTATATAAGTAAATAAGCAATGGTATCTCAATATTTTACTACAGAAAAGTACAGTAGACCTGGGAATAAACTAACTTTTTAATTTAAGTTGTGTTTTGCAAAAAATAAAAAAAACAATTATTTTTAATTATTCCTCAAGGCGTTATGTTGATTTGGGCCTCTACCAGTTCACTATTATATTGCAACTTTGTCTGACTATATAAACTAGTTAATCTATTTCTGTAAATAAAGTAAATAAGGAATTAGCAAAGTTCCCTATTTTGCTGAGTATGCTATTGGCAAACAAATGGCACGGGAACTGAGCAATGCAGTAAGGATGTGTACATGAGGAATAATATTAAAAAGTTGCTTTCCCTTCACAGGACTGTAAACTTCCCAACAGCAACACCACACTATAGGGAACTTAATGGCTATGATTAGCCCACCTATAGAAAGAGGTCTGGATTATCAATTAATTAAAATTTTTGGCACTTTTAACTCTAATTATTGGCCTGACTTAGCCCACTACGGCTTGCATTATACGTCTACTGTTTTTGTTGCATTTTTAGCCAAGCATTTCTATATCTTTAAATCCTGTATGACACATATGCCCTACATACCTGCCATAAGGGTTTGGAATTATTGGGTTGATAGGCAGCCATTACTGAAAGAACTCAATAGTGGTTGCCTGTTCACGGACCTTGTTTCAAACATAACAGGGAACTGCCTGTTTTGAAGGTGATACCTCATACCTCATTCTAGTAAGCTATGTTTCTCACCCAAGTAGTTTATTTTCAATGCATTATGAATTGATTAAATATTAACAACACATTATTACATTTTACAGAGAAATTTTCAAATAATATCTCAAAAACACACAACATATTTGCTTTTGCTGACCCAGTGAATTTGTTTCTTTTATTATTACTATGAATGGTTTTATTTCACTTGTATCTACAAAAAATAATGTAGGGAAGTCTTCAATGTTTTAAGCCAGACTTGACTTTACAAAAAAATCTTTAAGACTCATCAATAAAGACAGAAAAAGCGCCAAGACTAATCACTTTATTTTACGGTAAAGGAATTATATGACTAAATTTTTAATGCCTCTGGATAAAGTTTGGCACAGAAGGTTCTAGTTTTTTTCTGCCATATTGTAGAGAAATGCAAAGAAGTGAACTGTTTATACCCTTGAGATGCTTAGTCAGCACCGTAGCGAGTAAAGTCTTAAGTAGCTCTTTGGACCTCTGGGCCCATAACCATTGAGAGTGTATGACACATCAGCATCAATGGTGCCAAGTACACCGATATATTTCCTATTAAACAAAACAAACACAACCAGAACCTTCTGAGACACAACAGCAACAAAGACTCACTGTTTTGTTCACAATGCATTTCTTTTTGATTTAGGAGTCGAATTATGTCAGTTTATATGACTCTGTGTGTAAGAGCTTCCCCGTAATGAAAGCTTTTTTTCCTAGCAATTATCTCCCAGAAGGACAACAACCCGTGAAAATATCTTGGCCTTCATATGAAGTTGCTCTCGATCAATGATTTGTGAATCAATGTTTCTGGGGCTATCATTTAGCAGTTTGACATTATGAAATATTGACTATGTCTGAGATGTTACAACCTTGTATACTAATGCGCTATGTGAAAAACTAAAACAGGAGAAAAAAGGCAAAAAAAGGACTGTTCCCATAAAATGTAGATGTTAAGTCTGTAAAATAAACTGCCGTGTAATAATTCCTAGGACAGAAAAACTGATAACAGGTGCGTTATTTTAATGCCACTTTTACTAGAGAAAGCACAGGAGTCCAATAAAACCAGACCAGATATTGCTCTCTTATATACTGCATGAAATGGTTTCTACCTTTTCCCCTATCCCAGGGGAAGCATTCATGGCAGGTTTTAAAGGATTTTGAAAACTTGAAATGAAAACGCACTTTTTAGAAATTGAAAAGGATCAGTAAAATTTAGCTTGGATTTCAGACACATTAATGGATTTTGATCTCCTTTTTAATGTTTCACGGCTGGTGATCACCCAATAATGACTTCTATTGCTGTCCCATTCAGTAGCATGCTTATCGTTTCTAAAAATAGCAAAGACGGGCGGCATGTTTGTTATTAGATATAATGAGAGATCCTGCAGCAGGAGTGGTATGTTTTCTCAAGCAGCTGACAACTAACCTCTGTACCTTTTCAAAGACTCTATGGGAAGTAGTTCAATTTCAGGTTCAAGAATCATCTTCAGGAACTGTTTTAGTGTTGACAGATATGGCTCTGGAAAAGAAAATCAATTGCATACTAGCTGGAAATGTACACTGCGGCTCTTGCCCAGATGCTGCAAAATGTCGACTGTAAATAACAATCTAGGCATACGTTTTACAACACGGAAAGCTCCTTCTGTGTGAACATTTCAAAGCAGGTGTGTGTGTGTTTCGGGTTCTCTCTGTTGCCACGGTAACAGCACAGATAAAAGATATTTTATTCCTTGGCTTTTACAGATAGGTGGACTTTTTATTGTGTTTCCTGACTGCAGAAACAACAGTACCATCGTTAAACAATATTACAATCCAGACTCTCTTTGCCCTCTGCCTTTACAGCTTTTCCAAATTGTTCATGACGATATATATGGAATGGATCATTGTCTATTACCTTCATGGAGTTCTATTTATCGTAGTGACATTTGCAAATTACACTCTTATTGTTCATCAAAACCATAAGAGTAACTTCAACTTAGAGTTGTCTCTTCTGTGTGCTACTGAATGTCAGGTATACTTTATTCATCAAATGGTGACTTAATAGTCCAAATCATTACTGCCTGCTCTCCTAAAAATGTAAGCAATGATATGTGAAAGGATTTTAACCTTTAATGAGCAGAAGAATTCATAAAAAATTAATTGAAGGCTATTGCTTTCCCTTTTCTACTGTTATTTATTTTGAGTGAGCCTTGTAAATAAACATCCATGTATGTGTGGAAAATGTGTGGAATTTTGGGAAATTTGGGAAATTTGGGCTTTGTGGATGAATAACCTTGCTACAGACTGTCATATAGTATAACCGTCGGGATCTAGGATTGATGATTGTGGGAGTACACAGTGCTTCATAAAATTATGCTTTTATCGTCATGTTTGACAGAAAATAAGAATATAAAAATATAGTGCGTGTAAAAGCCTACAGGGTATATTTAATAGGTTTGATTTTATTTAAGAATGTAATGGTCAATAGTGCTAAATTTTTCATAAGATTGTCCCATGGAAGGAGTATAAGTATAAGGAGTATAATTTCCAGAGTACAACAAATCACAAATGCAATTATAGGAACATAAGGGAAACGTGATGGTTAAGTGGTTAAAGCCTTATTCCATCTTGGGACAAACACAATAAATGTTATCCCCTGGCTCTTTGAAAAAAAAAAAAAAGAAAACAAGAACAGCTCTTTCTGCAATACTAGTCTGTTCTCTGACCCATTCACCATTTCTCTTCCACTTAAAATGTTACTTTACCTCAGTTAACCCACTGCCGGTGAGCCCAAGATTTTGTGTCTCTACCCCCCATCATGAACTAACATAAGAATGTTTCAGAAAATAATTACATGACTTCACTCTCTACATCAATTCCATTGAGGACTATGTATTGATGTATAAAAAATTGACATTTTGAAAATATTATTGGAGCCTTAAAAGGCCACATTGGAATTGAAGATCGAGGATGGTGGTTTCCATGTGTCTCTGCTTTTCCCTATTTCTTATTATATATAAAACAAAGTGCATAACTGAATTTAGTAGGGTTTAAACCTTATGCCCTTACACTGCAGAAAGCATAGTATAATGTCAGGAGCATGTACATGTCTTCCTTCTGATTACATAGGGGTTATTTTATGAAGTAGTATTTTGTCTAACTGACAAGCATAAATATGTTGGATGTAGAGACTTAAGGTAGCCATACATTTGGTCCACTTTTGCACGATTGCTTTTGCGTTTCCAAAATCCCAGCTGTACACCTAATGGGGATTATCATTGTCACTTCTGCAGCAAAAACAAGGTGGCATTTACAAGTTACATATCAGACACCTGTCTTACCTGTGATAGACAAGTCATATTTTTCTTTGCATATATTAGCAGCTCAGATGTTTAATGTTAACTGTTACTGACATTTGAGAAATTAGTAACAACATGTTTCAATAGCTTGTGCTATGTTTTGAGGAAAAGCATAGACCAAAGAAACTTCTATATTTACATGCTTAGGGAATGGAAAGGTTGCCTTTAAGAAGAGTACAGAAGGTGTGGAGTTTAAGTGCTACTGTTAATTGGCTAACTGAAGTTATAAAGAAAGAAAGCAAGGATGTCACAGATCTCTTCTTCAATCTTCTTTATGACTTCAGTTAGCCAATAAGGGTATCACTTGAACTCCAAACTTTCTGTATTCATCGATGGCCAACAAGGTACAAGACTCTACTGCTTAAAGAAGAGTATAATAGCATGTTTGCTGTAGGGTTTGATTACCTTCTCCAACACCAGGCTGCACTTACAGAAAACCAATTGACAAGAAAACTAAAATTTTTAATTTTTGTACTGTTGTAACAAATGTAATATAAAGGTGTAATTTATTCATGATTTAATACCAAACAAATTGCAAAGAATGAACTGTGGTAAATCACATTATTACTGAAACAATTTCTACAATATTCAAAATGAAACCAATACCTGATCAGCTTTATCTAGGTTGTCAAATGATTAGCTTACAGTTTTATTTTATTTTTAGGTTACTGTTAGTATTTTTTACCGAAAAGGCCGAACAATTTTAACCTTAATATTCTTCTGAATATATATATGAAGTAGATATGAAGTATAATCAGTGGTGCTAAAAATAACATGATCAGCCTAGTTGAATCTCTGTTTTCTTACAGGTGAAGTATCCCATCTGCTGAGATAGCTAAGACCAGCATCTGGCCTCACAGCAGCATTCAGTAAACAGGCTGTAGTAAATCAGGCGCTAGTGTTACAAGGGTCATTTATGAGCCTTGGCATGCCAGTGTTTTGATAAAATAGTAGATTAGCTCAAGGAAACCATATGGGATGTAAGCTGTTTCAAACCCAGATCTTGTGTAACATTATAAAATAAATAAAGGATTAATGGTTCTTCACTGAAACATGGAGTTGTTTCACTATTTAATCAAAGTCACAGTTGTAGACAAGAGAGTTGCACAGTTTCAATGGCATTACTAGCTCTAGTTTCTGATTTACTGGAGCACATTAAACAATTTTAGTAGTTTGTTTTGTTTGAGTAGCTTAGTTTAACTTGCAGTAACTTTTCAACATTTTTACTTAACAAAAACACAAAACCAAAAATACTGGCAGTATGTTTTTAGATTGTGGAAAATACCATGGCACATAAAAAAACCCTCTCAAAAAGGTTCCCAACCTTTTTCTTTAAAGCCTCCCTTTTCTGTGTCCAAGACTAGACAGGCCCCCTCCAACCCCAACTCCTACCCACAAAAATTCCCAGAAGTGACGTCAGAAACGCTCCCATGCTGGGATAACGTCCCCTCCCTCCTAACTTGCAAGCACACAACCCTTCTTTACATCACAAGTAATTGTGGGGATAGTACCAAGTTATGGGGCTTTGTGATTAACTTGCAACAAATTCTGCAGCTGCTCCCTTGGAACCCTGGGAGGTGAAACATATAGCTATGCATCCTTAACATCCCTTTAGCCTTTGGAGGAGATTAATGCTTACAATATGTCCACATTAATGATGGCCGAACTTTGGCCATGTCCGTCCGGGAACGGGCGGGTTGGACTTAAATAAAAGCCTCTAGGCGGGGAATTTGAATCTGAAAACCCGGATGTGACGTCACTGACATCACATCCAGCACCTGGAACGCATAGTTCCTGGTTGTGCTAAACCCAGATTGACGTCAGTGACGTCACATCTGGGTTTACGAGCCGGCTTTTCACTGAAAGACCGGTTTCTCTACTCGGTCTTCAGTGAAAAGATTCTTCCTGCAGTGAGATCTCGCTGCTCCAGATCCCACCGGAGGAAGAATAGAGAGCTCCTTCTTGCCGGCGAACAGGACGGGTCAATAATCCGTACTGCTCGCTGGTGAGAAGGAGGGCGAACATGCATGTTCGCGGCCGAACTGTCCGCCTTGTGGGCAGTTCGGCCATCACTAGTCCACATAGACACTATAGGAAAGCAGCTGCAAAGGGATACACACAAGACCTCTTTTCTCCCAATGCCACTTATCCTACTTCAACATTACCAAAAGGTTATACAAAAAGTAGAATTGAAAACAATTGTGGTAGGAGTAAGAACATTTTTTTAAAGTATTTTAAAATGTTAATGAATTTAAAAATGTATGTTCTACTTTATCATATCTTATTATTTTTTATTGTGCTGCCTTTTGGTGACCTTTTCATCTGTAGTCTCTAGAGCAATCATTAGGAGAATGGACAAATCCCTCTCTCAACTGATCATACAAGCTTTCCAAAGCTTCTATCTATTATATAATAATGACACAGGTCATTTTGGTAATATGTGCAGGTAGTAAAAGAGATGTGAAATTAATTATAATTAAATTGAATTCAGTGATGGTGCCAAAACCTCTGGGCAATATAATGAACTTAGTGTAAATTAAATGGGGATTATGGGGATGCTAGCATAACTTCTCAAAGATTTATGGACTTCTTTTATGGACTTCTAATGAGCTGGCCTTCTACTTTCTCCGTCATGAAATCTACAAACGGCCCCTCTTCATCCATCAGGTAAATGATCTTATAAGGTGGGACCTTACCTGTTACCTCAGAAAATCATTTGAGTCCTTCAAATGCAAGATTGTAACTATGTACATGAATTCATGCTTACATTTATTGCACAGAAGATATGGATATTCAGCATGTTTATGTGATTGTGCTGTCTTCTTCCCCTTCCTTCTAGTGAGGGGGCTGACTTATCAAGGTAAGGGGTTGGTCAGCTCTGGTTTCAACTCCTGCTGTTGAGGAGCAAGGGGTTAAAAGCATTATTTTTCAATTCATTGATGTCCTTCCCTGATGATCCTGCCAACTCTTCTACACATACAGATACCCATCATCACCACTCCAGAATTGGACCACTGAACCCACGGTAAAGTCCAATCATTCATCAGACCAGTTCCCTTTTTCCTATTTTAGCCCTTTGCTATCGAGAATCTCTGTTCCTTTGTTAGTTTTTGTTATATTTTTCTATAATCTTTTTATGCATGGTTTTATATTTTAAAATAAATGATCTAAAATCATTTCGGTCTGCACCTGTTCTGAATGACCCATAAACGAATAAAGCAACTGGAGAGATCTTGTTATACCAAGATAGGTTGTTTTGAAGTAGACCTTTCTTCCAGAGGAATAATTTAGTTTGGAGTCTTCTTGCTCTCTCTCAAGAAGTGGTGGCAGCTATATACCGATATATACACCCCCTTCTATTGTCTAGCCCAGTGGTGGGCAACTGAGTCAATATGGAGGGCCACAAGTGTGGCCCTTGGCATCACTAAAGGGCGGCACATAACATTTTCAATTTATACTGACTTGTATAAGCATTTTATTAAATTACAGCAGGCATAGCTAAAAGACATTATTTAAAAATTTTAATAACAAAACTTGTTTTAAAATATATTTCAAGCATTAGGAAACACTGTGGTATAGTAATACAGATTTTGTGTCATATATTTCATCAAAGTCTTTGATGATATCTATTGGGCACATAACCTTTAAATCAAAGTGGAGCAGGGCTGCTGAAGAACGCTCAAAGGGCCGCATGTTGGGCACCTGGGGTCTAGCCTGTTCACAGTGGGGCTGGGACCGAAACTGCGACTGTGACAAAGGATGCGCAGTGGGGGGTTTGTGATAATCCCTCAAAAAAAAAACAAATCCAGAAAGCCGTGCCCCAAAATATCTCCAATGTTTTTCTCCAAGTTAACTCTCCAAGGTAACTCACCAAAACTTATGCAACACATATATGACATATGTATATCAGTTACATGTTAAAATTGTATTATTACATGTAATCGGTATTGAAATGTATATGTATATTAACTTTATTTTAATTATGGTGTTTGACGCTAAGGTGTTAATGCTTACTAGGGGTTCATATAACCTCTATTTAAAGCACATTGAATTTTTATTATATAATTTAGGTATGGGATATAAATGTTTATATGCTTTTTTTATTGCAAAGGTTTGTGGTTTTAATTATCGGATATTGTGATTTGTAAGGTTTATTTATTGTAAAAATTCCTTATTTCTTGTTTTTCTATTGTCAGGTTTAGTGAATTGTGCGGTATTAAGAAGGTGAAATATGTGTTATCAATGAAGTTTTTAATTGTTGGGTATTGTGAATTGTGTGGTTTATTGAAGGAAAAATGTGTTCTGTGTTTGAAAAGTGTTCGTTTTTTTAATACGCATTTAATATGACCCAATACTAGTTCCAAGTTATTATCTGTAATCATTTATTTTGGGGGAGATAAAGATAACATTTTGGGGATGTTATATGTATTTATAATGTTTGCGGGGTTTGTAATGTGTTGGATTGCGTATAGAGGTTCCAGAGACCTCTATAAGCAATCCATAGTGCTGGCACGGGGGATAAAGCTATATTTATTTTTGCTTGTAATCATGCTTTTGGAATGATAACATTGAAAAATGAATACATATATTTTGACTAGAACTTGATATGCCCGCATCATGCTTGCCGATGGCGGCATTGACACGAAGCAACCATTTTCTTTGCCTTCGTGCTGTAGAGGCAAGAAAGAATGGCTAAATTTTAGCAAAAAATACAGCTTTGTTATGCTCTTTTTTTTCATATGTATGGCAGAATGCCATAGACATGACTGTGTCTGCTATACTAGTTAGAATAGGGAGAAAGTTGCTGCTCTCTCCCTGATGACAAACCTTAGAGACGTCATGTGAGGTTTTCATAAACAAAAGCCCCATCTGATGTCATTGGACATGAATGGCATAATTTATTTAATTATGACATATAAAATTGTATTGTAATTTAATGTAAAGTTTGTGGTTTTTGTTGTTTGCATGGTTGACAGTTTTAGGGTAGTGGGTTAACGATTTGTAATTTGTGTAAGGGATTAATATGACCAAAACTTTAGTTACACATTGTTTTTTGCACTTATTGCCATGTTGGGGTTAACAGTTTTGAAATAGGTAAGTGGTTAATATAACCCCTTTTATCCTTCCATGTTATTATGTGTGTAAAAGGCTAGTTGTAAGAGGGAAGTTCAAGCTATTACATTAAAAAGTTCCTAAATATCCCCACAAATACCCTTTGTGGCAGAGTGAAAACATTTTCTGATAGGTTGCTAGTGGGAAACTATAGGGCCCTGGGTGATGCAGCATGAACATCCAGGGCTGCCATCAGTTTGTTAGAGCCCCCTATCCCCTACCACTAGCACCCACTCCCCCCCCCCCAGTCTGATGCTTACCCCTACCCCCTACCCCTACCCCCTGCCCCTGTTCTCGAGGCTCCAGAATATACCTACCCTGGTGTGCACACAACTTTGTGCTACTTAAATGAGTATCAGAATATGGTGTTTGGTACACACCCCATATGTAGCAAGATTTTAATAAGTGCAATCTTTCTCACGGTCTCCCTCACTATCCTCTAATTCAGCTTCCTGTATGGTAGATTCTGTTGCTTATGGACCACCCTGTTCCTGATTGAGCCTCTAATTAGCTGTCTCCATCCACAGATCAACAGCTGGCATTGGGTCAAATGTAATACTCATAGTACAGCAACCTTTGAACCCCCAGATCTCATACCTCAGTAGTCAAACAGTGCTTTTCTCTGGTCAGATTTTACCCTAATATATGCCTCATTTGACCTTTAACTCCCAGATCTTCAACACCCTTAAGCTAGCCATACACGTGTCGGATTCCATGTCCAATCGATTCATCATCCGATCGATTCCGGCGATTCTGCCGGGAATCGCAGGTGTGATCAATTGGCCAATTAAGAGTATCCATCGCAGCATACCACCTTGTCCGAGCGGATTCCGGCACGACTCCGTGTGCGATTCCACCTCCGATTCCACCTCACAAATGGCAACTCCCCCTGATCCGGGCAGAATCGGATGAGAAAGACCAACATTTTGGTTCTCCGTCGGATCCGATTCTGGGCCCCTGAACGATCGGACCTGATCGATCGGACAAGGTGGGCTGCATGCGATTCCGGCACGATTGTTTTGCGTGCACGCGCCCGGAATCGATCGTGCCGGAATCCGGTGCGAATTCGACACGTGTATGGGGGCCTTTAGAAGTCCAATCTTTTTTTCTACAACCCAAATATCTTTTTATAAACACACTGAAATCATAAGTGATAAACACTTTAGGGCTGATTAAGAAACACCCACGCTTTTGACATAGTAAAACAAATTAAACTGTAACCATACTGTATTTTATTCTTATGCAAAGTCCTATTCTCTGAACAACGATTTAACAATATATTACAGCACATTGGAGCTTGACTAATCTTTCAGAAAACGAACACCTTTATTGCCAAGAAGCATACAACGCATACCAAATAAAATCTTGCAGACACATAAAGGTCTATTCACTGGAGTCTGCAGACTCTCAGAGCACCAATTAATTACTGCATAGCTTCATGGATAGATTTTTTCCATGCTTTTATTTTAGCATTCAATGACAATTCAATAGCATCAGTGGAGATATGTCGCTTCATTTTATAGAAAAAACAACCCTGCAATTCTATTCATATTAGAACACAGCAGATGAAATTGCTAAATCTAATTCAAATCTGACCAAAGGGACCATGGAAAATGCTAGGGCACAATACTCAGAGAAAATATAACATTATACTGAACATATTGTACAAGTAATGGAGCTTTACTGAATTCCTATGAATGCAAATGTTTGTCACACTTATTCTATTAAAAGGCCCCAGTAGTACAACACTGAAACTTTCTGTAATATGGTTATGCCATCAATCTTGTGTTTTGTAAAATGGGTCATTCTATTGGTGTTTTGCAAAGCTAGATTACGGCTATCGTTTTACAGTGCTGAAAGATAATGGCAAGTGAATGCCCGTGAAACAGACCTTTTAGCAATGTTTTTTGTTTGCGGTTGTTCATCAATACATTTCCTTTACTAGGTATGTTCGGGGATGATTGGGATTTCTCCATAACAGCTATGAGCAAACTGAGGCCCGAGGCCCAAACCGACTCTTAAGTCTTTAAATTCGGCCACTTGTCACCTTGGTGTAAAGTTACTCTAGCTTTCCTCCACTCATTCCCTGGAATAAGTGGAGATAATGTCTAGAGGATGATTGTTCAGGTCTCCTAATGGCCGTAGTTTTCCTGCAGTAGAATGTTTACTATTAAAAGCCTCTATTTATTAATACTGTTTTATATATAATTTATTTTTCCTAATTTCCTGTTGGGGCTACGAGAACTAAGGACACCAAGCCAGGTAGGCTGTTGCTCCGGCCTTTCTGTAAAATTTTTTAAAAATTATGGACCACAAGTCAAATACTTTGCCCACCCCTGCTCCATACCATAGGTACCATGTGGCCGTGAGGAAGGAACTCCTCTACTATGGAAAAGACTTTACCCAAGAATGTTGAAATGTGGAATGTTTAATGTGGAATATACTATACTTAGACAATATAAGACATTGATACCATTAGGCAGAGAAGCTGTCAGAGGGAAGATCTCTGACTAGTGATGGCCCGAACTGTTCGCCGGAGAACTATTCGCGGCGAACATCGCATGTTCGCAGTCGCCCATGTTCGCGAACATATGGCGAGTTCGGTTCGCCCCCTATCTTTTAACATTGCAGAAACTTTGACCCCTGTGAGTCACAGTCAGCAGACATAATCCAGCCAATTAGCACCCCCCACCTCACACCCCCTCACACCCCCTATAACATATCAAGTACAGTACGCCATTACACATTCTGCTGAAGAAGGAGAGAGTTAGGAAAGAGAGCTGCTGCTGCTGCTATAGGGAACCATTAGCTAGGACAGTGTTCTGTGTAATCTACAATCTTCACTGAATATCCCATCCATCCATCCATGGGGATATCCATCTCCCCCAGTGTCCTCCACACTGACCATCACCACCAGTGTCCTCCACA
>CM070032.1:73413486-73428380 GCA_036250615.1 Ptychadena robeensis | reverse complement strand
CAGAAAGGGTCCATTTGTTTTTTAATGTTCGCCTGCCCATTGAAGTCTATGGGGTTCGCGAACTTTTGCTGAAGTTCACGTTCGCCGTTCGCGAACATCAAATTCCGGGTTCGCGCCATCACTATCTCTGACCCTCTGTGTCTCCAATGATAATTTTTTTTACCTTGATAACGTAAAAACTGGATTTCAGTGTCAAGTTGCTATTTATTGTAAAAATTGCTGTTTAAAAATAAGAAAATGAGAAATGCAACAAAAAACAAAACCAGCTGAACATGTCTCTCATATCTCTTAGCAGCAGTTGGTCATTTTATTCTGTTAGTCCATTTATGAGAGATTTGTGGGAAAAGGGATATCTAAAAATTGTCAGTGTACAAGATTGATTTAGACAGAATGTTTTTTTTATTCTGTTAGACCATGAGTGTAAAAAAAAAGAGCTTTTGTACCAAAAATGTGTTGCAGCAAATGCAGTTTTTGCATCAATTAGGTTTAAAGTCAAATTGAAATTGCATCATGAAAAATTTTGAACTGAATTTTTGCAAAAACTACATGTGCTAGTGATGATACTATGTTAAGTTGATATGCATTTAATTTACATTCTAAACAGTTGTCTAAAGTGCCTAAATGAATGTATTCTATGTACCATTGGGTAGTTCTTCCTGTAGACACAACAGTATGTACTCATTTCAACCATGTGTCTTCATTTTAAAATTAAGCCTCTATTTAGCCCAGATGTGGGCAAACTAAGGCCCGGGGGCCAAAACCACACCTTTAGTATTATAATATGACCTTTGTCACCTTAGTGTCAAGACGCTCTGGCTACCCTCATTCCCTGCAGTAAGTGAAGATCCTGTCCTAGCTACAAGGACTTACAACCCCTATGCAGGGCAGCCCTTGCAGGCTCTTGGTCCGGCCACTATGTCACATTTAAAAACCCATTGTGGCCCACAAGTCAAAAAGTTTGCCCACCCCTGATCTAGCCTCTATTCCTAGACTGGTCACTTCTTGAAATTGTGGACTTTACCATACTTTTACTACTTTTTTGAAGTTCATCCGGTACAGCTATCAGTTCCAAGCCAGCCATGTGGGAGCAGCCATTGCCAACTTGTTCAGTCAATGGTCAAGCCCTCAATCCACCTGATGACAACTCCTTGGGGCTAGGGCACCTTTGCCTCTAGATGGGGACAAGGTAGATGTCATCAGCTAAATCTCTGCAGATTCCTGGTCTTCAACTCCATAGACTAATGGTGTCCATTACCAATGAGGGCTAGTGTCCAGCACATTACTCCAGACCACATCAGCTCACTTGCTTATACACTCAGGAAAAGACCCTTTCCACCTGGAAACTGGACCTTTTATCACGCTCATATTATCACAATATTAAAGGGATATTCATCACTGTACCTATTAACCCTTCGCACACTGGTTTCTACCACACCATACACAGGCCACTCTGCTACATTTTCATCTGAAAAAACATCAGCTAATGTTTCTGCAACAACCTTTCCTTCCTCTTTTCAAAACTATAAATGCTTTGGCTTTTTACACATACCCTTGTATTTATTATTTTCTAAAACTCAAAAAGTTATTTTCTAAAACTCCAAAATTGCAAAGTTATAAAACCGAGCAGTAGTTTGCAGCTAACCATCAAAATATTATTTTGCTCACCAAATAATTGACATTACTTGACATGTCTTGTTCTCATCTGCTTTTAATATTTGAAGTGATTAATAAAAAAAGTAAGATTTTAAAATGCTTTGCTTTGTTAGGCTGCCTGTATCCTTGAGAAACCCCCACTGAATATTATTTTAATTTTTCAAGTTATATGGTTATATGGTATGGTAAGTGATATGGTTATTTGAATGATTTGACACTTTATAAATAATATCTACTGCAGAATTTATATGTTGTATAGAGTATGCTTCGAGAAGAAGTGATTGTTAGCAATACCCATGGTGGGCACATTAAACTAATATGAGCTCTTCTAGGAAAAATGGGATTCGGGATATAAAGGAAAAAAAAGTGACTTCATCTGTTAACAGATGCCTAGTGCTATCCGGTTACCATTAATCACAGTGTTGGCAGTTTGGCTATGTTCAACACAGAAAAGCTGCAAGAGGACCAAGTTTATTAACTGTCACTCATAATCACTCTCATTGTGTGCCTCCTGCTTCCAGGTTTACACAGTTTCCTGCTGGCCATGTAATAAAACTATTATAGATACTTTAGAGGATCTTTACACTATATTATATCAAACACTGCGGTATAGATCAACAGATTATAAGGTACATTGCTAATATAATTAAACATGACATGTTTGGTGGTTTGGAAAATACTCAAAATAGGATTAAAGAGAACAAAAGCAAGCATGCAAATGGAAGTCATGCCTCCTCATGTTTTGTTAGGTTTATTCGTTTATTAATATTGGCATCAAGGAATATTGATAGTGTCATCATAAGAAGTGAACAAATATTTCAAAATCTATTGGATGGTGTTTGTCACACAGCTAGAAGTAAGGAAGAAGATAAAAAAATTAATTTTCTTCCATAGCACTACATTTCCTTGGTTACCATGGCTCAGCAAGCCAATTAAGAAGCATAGTGTTTAAAAAAGGGTGTATAAACAATGTCTTGAAATACCTCCAAATTGGACACCATTTTTTCTCTATTAGTGGTTAGGATTGAGGAGGATTATGTTGCTGCTTGTTGTCCCAACTGGGGAGGGCAAGTAACAATAAAGAACTTTGTTGAGCTTAGAAAGCATAGAATATAGATGTGCATTTAATGTTCTTTTTTTGTCTGCTGTCCTTCCTGTGCTAGCACTCACTAGCAGAAAGATTCCATTTGTCAAACCCTATTTTAATATTAATTTAGAAATAGGAAGGTGGCTGCATATTCATCATAAATACCAGACATTGATATAAGACAGAATGACTTGGTAGACCAGAGTTGATGGCATTTGCTGCATATGAACAGCTCTGGCAACCACTCAGGTAGACAAACGTCACAACCAGTGCCTTTTTGTGTACATAGCTAAGAGAGCTTGCTTCTAGTGCAGCAATCGGACTCATTTAGGAACCACAGTTGCAATGTCAGTGTTAAAGTTCTTGCAGCTCTGGCTTGCACTTGCCCCCTTTTTCCAGAGCATACCAGACCATCCCTTAAAAGGGGGGGGGGGCAATTTTGACATGAAAAAAACATTGGGGGTTCTGAATTTCATCTTATATTAGTCAATCATTTTTTTTGTGAACTGCCGGTATTTTCAGAAAAGCCCTTCACTACCTGTGCCTTTGTTCGTCCGTCAGTAGTATTCTAAAGAGAGTGCAGAATAGTCTCTTGTTCATGGGCTTTGCCTAAAGGAAGATTCCTTCTCTTTCAACCCCTAACCCATCAGGGAAACACACTCACATGGTATAGCTTGTTCCTACAGTCCATCAGGCCTAGCTGGGAAGGCCCAACCCCACTGGGACATCCTGGAGAAATACACAAAGCCCTGGCACTCTTCTAGCAGGCAGATGCAGGAGACCTGGAGCCCTTCCTACCAATAATATTTATACTGTGACACATCAGCACCTTCCCAATTACTGGGCAGAACCCCACTGTACAAGGGAATTTCCATAGCCTACTTGAACATTACCATCAAGCTATAGCAATATACAGAGAAAGCATTAGTGGTCTTTTTGCCAACCAATATTGGAATAATATATAACCCTTTACACTACAACTGCTCCAGGAGAGCCCACGTAGACATGGGGTTGTGCAAGGGGAACTGGGAGAGAGCGGGTGAGAAATACTAACAGATTACATTGTAATCTGTTTATATTTCTCGTACCACTTTCGTAACAGAAATTTGTCTGTACCGCCCAGAGGTTTAAATATTAAGTAAATTCAGAATACAAAATTAAAAAATATATGTGTTTTGTTGTCCACATCTACAGCCACTGGACATCATCCCTTGGGTTAATAGCTTTTGTTTCAATAAAAACTGAAAGGAAAAAGTTTGTCATATGGCTAAACTAGTGTGATTTTGTTACATTATTTTGAGAATTTGGAAATACAGACAGGATTTATTTATGGTGACCAAATTTGTTCTTTCATTTGCATGTGATTTGTTTCATATGTACACCGAGCAAAAACATAAACGCAACACTTTCAGTTTTGCTCCCATTATGCATGGTGCTGATTAGACAGCATGAATATTGCACAGGTGTGCCCTAGACTGCCCACAATAAAAGGCCACTCTTAAATGTGAAGTTTGATCACACAGCACAATGCCACAGATGTCCCAACCTTTGAGGGAGCATGCAATTGTAATGCTGACTGCAGGAATGTCTACCAGAGCTGTTGCCCGTGAAATAAATTTTCATTTCTCTACCATGAGCCGTCTCCAAAGGCGTTTCAGAGAATTTGGCAGTACATTCAACCGGCCTCACAACCGCAGACTACCTGTGACCACACCAGCCCAGGACCTCCATAATCAACATGTTCACCTCTTGATCATCTGAGACCAGCCACCTGAACCACTGCAGCAACAATTTCTGCACAGACTGTAAGAAACCGTCTTGAATGCTCAGCTGTATGCTCGTTGTCCTCATCAGTGTTTGGACATGACTGCAGTTCGCCATTGTGACTGACTAGAGTAGGCAAGTTCTCACATTCAATGATGTCTGACAAGTTGTAGAGGCATTCTGTTTACAGATGAGTCCTGGTTTCTAGTTGTCACTGTTTAGAGCAAATGGCAGACAGCGTGTGTGGTGTCATGTGGGTGAGCAGTTCTTGAATGGTCAACATACTCCACCAAAAATGTCACCCATTGAGCACGTTTGGGATCCTCTGGATCAGTGTATACAACAGTGTGTTCCATTTCCTGTCAATATTCAGCAACTTCCCACAGCTATTGAATAGGAGTGGATCAACAACCTGATCAATTCTACTTTTCCAACTCTACATTTCAAAGTGGCTTTTTAAAACTCTCATAAACATTAATATAAATCACAAACACTTTGTGATATTCCTACATATTAGCATTAACAGTCAATAATAATATTATTTAATACTAAATAACAGGGAGAGCAGGATTTTGATGCTTTCCAGCCTTGCTAATTGCAATGGTGGAGTTGTTCTCCCAGTGTAATCAGGAAAGTGCTAATGTCATTTGGACAGTTAATCCAACACGCTTTGTTCAACAGTCACATAAATAGTGGAGTGACACTTAGTATATTAGTATGATAACTCAATGATTTATTTATTAAAATTAAGTAGAAATATCTGGCCAGTGTGTAAGAATTTCCCTAGTATAAGTGCGGCACTTCAAGAAAAATCAACTTTCAAATCTGGTGTCTCTATTTCTAGGCAGGGAAGCAAATGTAAATGTAATATATCTGTTGCTGTTTGTTTTATTACATTACATTTACATGTGAGATAGGTAGAGTATACTTCATATTTGAAAGGTAAGAATTACTGAAACATATGTCAGTGAGTTCTTATATATAAGACTAGCCTGCTCTTATTACCTAGTCAATTACATTCATCTCAGTCAGTGAGAAAATTACTTTTCTGCTTGAATGCTGTTATGTCTCTGCATTTTATTTCTGGACTTGCTTCACTTAAGAGTATGTGTTTCTATAGATCCAATCCATTAAAATATCTATACAAAAAGAATATTGTTTGTAGCAGTGGTGAACCCAAACTATCTGGCACCTGGTGTGGATCATTTGTAACCCCATACATCAAAATTATTTTCAGTGATACTCATAAAATTAAATGTCATGCATCATGGGGGTAGAGGTACAATTCACCAATGGAAGGTCGACTTCCTGCAGACAGATTAAACTTTGAATATCAATCACCTTACTGTGCAAAAGCTCAGAAACGCTATTTCCATCACTGTTGCCAGTTAAATGAATGTCATTTCATAATGTACAGCTTTAGCATCAGCGACAGTTATAGTAGGTTCTTGAGTTGATGCCATAGTTAGATGTATCAACAGTAATCCCCCTGCACTAGTGGTCTGTAGCAAGCTGTATTAAACCTACCATACAAACAAGCCTCTATTTTTAAAGTCTGAAATAAATTACTGACACTTATGCTTTTTTCTGCGGCAGGTCACCCTCTCAGTGGTAGTTCTGTGTCAAAGAAGTTTTGGGTGAGGATAAAGTTCAAGTTGGTGGCATGGTTTTGAATCCAACACACATTATCTGCAAGTTCCTATTTCTGAAATATTTGACCAGGTTAAATATAAAGATTCATAATGTGATGCATGGAGTTTTAACTATTGTCAAAAGATGAAGAGATGAAGTGCACCTTCAAGGATGGATTGCAGCATGGTTTGCAACCTTAGGAATTTTCTGGCCAGGAAAAGTAGGACAAGGAATGTTTCCACTTAATTTACGTAACAAGTTCTGTGCCTTCTAAGCACAGTATATCTAGTTAAGGTATATGTTTTTTCAGTTTATATAGCTGATCCATTCTTATTAATAGCGCTTTATATTAACCCCCAGGGCGTTACAGGCTTTTCACTGCATTTTCTATGGCACGAAAAGCTGCCTCTCCTGCAATCACGGTGGAGTACGCCGTGATTACCGGCTCTCCCCTCGGCCCTCTAGACACCGCTGGTGTGTGGGGAGAAAGGCGGCTCCCCTTCATTAACATGGAGGTCTATGGCGCTGCTCCCCCCTGCCCCCTTCGGTGTCACCGATGGCGCCGAATACAAGGGGCCAGAAAGGCTCTGTGTGTCTGCAGCTCTGTAGAAGTGCTGCAGGCACACATAGAGCCGGCGGTTGTGCCCAATCCCCACACAGTACTGGCTTCGGGCATAACACCAAGGAGGTTATAAAAGATGAGCAAAAAAACCAACAAAACATTGACTGTGAATTGCAATGAACTGCATGGGAACACCTTAACTACACAGTAGGCACAAATAGCATTGCATTTCTTGCGTTATGACCAAGGAGTTACTACTTCTTTAAGAACTGGGACCATCAGCCATCTCCAGATTGGCCAGAATGTCAACACCTCCAGTGACACAATGGCACACCATGGTTGCATTCTTTTCATACAAATATTTCAATATTCTATCTTGCAAAACAATTTTTTTCCAATAAAAACTATGTTGTGTTTTATATTTGGTCTATGAACTGGTCTAATGAGTGAAACAAATCATTCATGAACTGCATGTTAAAACTGATTAACCATGCTTTTTCAGGTAGTTTTCTTTAAGTAATACACCATAAAAATGCTGAATATACTGCCTCATAGATAGTGGCTCATGAGAAAAGATGGTCAGAACATTTTGGCTAGTTTACTTGGAAGTTGATTGCAAAGCCCATACAAAATGTCTCATCATCAATAGAGATGGTCGAAATGAATAAAATTAGATTCTACTTAAATGTTGAGTTTCCCAATCGAATTTCGTTTCGACTGTGAAATTTTGACTTTTTTCAAGTCGAAAATTTGCATATCGCCAAAAATTCGCATAAACACTCAAACATTTGCATAAAGCCTGAAATTTGCATAAGGTCAAAAATTGACATAAGGTGGAAAATTTGGATTTGCTGTATGAGCTTGAGCTATAATAGAAGAATCAGTGTACATAGTAGCAGAGCTTTACAATCAGAGCTGAGATTTAAACCCAATTTATACACAACCTTGACATGTTAAAGCAAAACCTTTCTGTTTTCTGTTTTCAAATGTTTCCCCAACCCTTCTCTACATCTCCAGCAATTTTTGTGGGGATACCATTTTCAGGGGCTTTTCAATAAGCTGACAAAGTTAGCTAGCACCATGCGAATTTACGCCAATGCGAATTTACACCAATGCGAATTTTCCAATCCCTCCCGCATGCGAAAATTTTCAATAAAATGGCGATACTCGCACGCGAAATAGCGGCACGGCAAATCAAAAGCAAAGTTCTTTTTAAAGTTGAAATTTCGATTTCAGTCAAAATATCAGGCTGATTTTCGAATTTTTCGGCGAAAAGTCGAAATGACCCCATCAAAATTCGACTATGCAAATTTTCGGCGAAAAAGTCGAAATTTCTACTTAAAAATTTGCACTGCGAATTTTTCGACCATCCCTAATCATCAACGATGATATGAAAACATTCTGAATTTGATTTGAAATGTTTTACTTTAAACTCAATTTAAGGTAAAAAATACAAGTGCTAGAGCAATACTTAATTTTTTTGGAATGTGCCCAAAACCCTTCTCTACATTTCTAGTAATTGGTGCTCATACCATTTTCAAAGACTTTGAAATTCACTCACAAAGAGAGCTAGTCAAAATAATAAATTACATTTGACCATTTCTACCCATGAGCAATGGGACAATTGTGATGTCTATACTGTTCATGGTAAACATTATCATTGCAAAAAAAGAGATGGAAGATTCTTTCTGGGTTTCGGGGACAAAAAATGTAAACCATCTTCAATATTCTGAAGGTTTAAACTGCATCCAATCAATTGCAGGCAGACTGAGCTTGAGAAAGATATTAATCCTATTATTTATTTAGGTAATATAAAATCGTCTGTGCATGGAAATATGTTTTTTCAAAAATGTTGTATTAAGTAGAATGATACATACACCAGTCCTGTTAAGAAAGAATAAAACAAAATATTGAATCTTAAGGATTTCTGAAAACTTAGCAAATAAATAGTGAGCTGCAATGTTCATGAACAGCTCCCTGTGGCGCTTTAACAGGCCTCAGCATTGCTGTATTACAAGCACAACACCTGAACATTATTCTGCAAAATAGAATACATTCACCAGAAAACCGCATTGGGTACTTCTATTTCCACTGTCACATGCATTGACTTAATATGAAACATTTATATAGACTTGTAAAGCAATAACACTAGTCAAAAAGTCATAAAAATAATGTATTTTTGTTGAGGAGCATGCTCCAGTAAAATTCCTACTTTTAATTTAAAAGTAATAAAAGGATTTTATAAACCATTCCTTTTGTTTATAGCATTATATTCTGCAAAGTTCTTTTTTCATACAGTTGAACTCAAGCTAAAAAAGGGTTTTTTATAAAAGATGCATTTTTGAGAAAGTACATACCGGTAAATATGAATTTGGAAAAAAAACCTTCACATATATAAAAAATAAAATTCTTTACATTTTCATGTAACCTAAAGGTGTGTTTAAGGCTATGTTTCCATTATACATCGGGACCATCTCCACAAAGCATATTGCTTGGCGGGGATCCTGACGTAGAACATAAGCTAGCCATACACGTGTCGGATTCCATGTCCAATCGATTCATCACCCGATCGATTCCGGCGATTCTGCCGGGAATCGCAGGTGTGATCAATCGGCCAATTAAGAGTATCCATCGCTGCATACCACCTTGTCCAACGGATTCCGGCACGATTCCGGGACGATTCCGTGTCCGATTCCACCTCACAAATGGCAACTTCCCCTGATCTGTGCAGAATCGGATCAAAAAGACCAACATATTGGTTCTCTGACGGATCCGATTCTGGGCCCCCGAACGATCGGACGTAATCAGACGGACAAGGTGGGCTGCACACGATTCCGGCACGATCGATTCACGTGCACGCGCCCGGAATCGATCGGCCCGGAATCCGGCCGGAATCCGACCCGTGTATGGGGGCCTATAGACTTATCTGTTCGGCGGATGCTGTGCCTTCACAGCGCAGAGCCGTTCCGCCAATGAAAGGCTCAATGTAGCCAAGTACGTTGAGCCTCTGCAAAGGCGGATGTGTAAACACAGCATCTGCCGAGCAGGCAAAATGCTTAGCGGAGGGGGTCATTTATGGTGAAAATAAATCTGTTTATATCCTAGGAATTCTCACTGTTCTTGTTAGGGTTGATCATAAAACTGACCAGAACATTGATCATTAAGTGAATTTGAGCAACCATCTTTATTACTGGCATCCTAGCAAGCATCTTACGGGACCCCTATACATACCTGTAAAGCATCCTATTTTCGCCCATAAAGTCACGTTTTTTTATGTGACTTTCCCAGCCAAATCCAATATTCAACGAATCACAGATTTTTCCTGGGATTTTGAAATTGAGAGGGGGCATTATTCTCTCTCCTTAGTTCCCAGCCTACTTGTGCAGATGATGTTTGAGGTGGGGAGTTAAGAGGCAGAGTAACGGCCCCTCCCTCCAAAATTAGCCAGCCAAAAGGAGGGATGGGAGGTAAACCTCCCAACACCGGACGTTACTTATATGATGTCACTTCCTGTATTTGGTACGTGGAAGTTCCACGTTCCAAATACCAGGAGTGACTTCTGTGAAATCTGTCGGCTCTTGGTATTTTCCCTTATTCAGTGACAGGTATGTCCCTATACAATATAGTATATGTTCCATTCAGACCCAATAAAACCTGCAGCTGCTATTATAACTATAAATTTGATATTGTTTGTTAGCAGGTACAGTGGGTACAGAAAGTATTCAGACTCCCTTAAATTTTTCACTCTTTGTTATATTTCAGCCATTTGCGAAAGTCTTTTAAAAGTACTTTTTTTCCCTCATGAATGTACACACAGCACCCCATATTGACAGAAAAAAACAGAATTGCAGACATTTTTGCAGATTTATTAAAAAAGAAAAACTGAAATATCACATGGTCCCAAGTATTCTTTTCTCAGTATTTAGAAGAAGAATTTGATCTAATACAGCCATGAGTGGTTTTGGGAAAGAAGCAACTTGGATCTGGGGATCCTCTGCCATTCCTCCTTGCAGATCCTCTCCAGTTCTGTCAGGTTGATGGTAAATGTTGGTGGACAGTCATTTTTAGGTGTCTCCCGATATGCTCAATTGGGTTTAGGCCAGGGCTCTGGCTGGGCCATTCAAGAACAGTCGTTATCTTAGCTGTGTGCTTAGGGTCATTGTCTTGTTGGAAGGTAAACCTTCAGCCCAGTCTTAGGTCCTGAGCACTCTGGAGAAGGTTTTCATCCATAATATCCCTGTACTTGACTGCATGAATCTTTCCCTCGATTGTAACCAGTCGTCCTGTCCCTGCAGCTGAATGTTGCCACCACCATGCTTCACTGTTGGGACTGCATTCATACCTCTTAGAATTAAGGCCAAAAGTTCTATCTTGGTCTCATCAGACCAGAGAATCTTATTTCTAATCATCTTGGGAGTCCTTCAGGTGTTTGTTAGCAAACTTAATGCAGGATTTCATGTGTCTTGAACTGAAGAGAGGCTTCTTTCAGGCCACTCTGCCATAAAGCCCTGACTGGTGGAGGGCTGCAGTGATGGTTGACTTTTTACAACTTTCTCCCATCTCCCGACTGCATGTATGGAGCTCAGCCACAGTGATTTTTGGGTTCTTCTTTACCTCTCTCACCAAGGCCCGATGGCTCAGTTTGGCCAGGCGAACATCTCTAGGAAGGGTTCTGGTTGTCCCAAACATCTTCCTTTTAAGGATTATGGAGGCCACTGTGCTCTAAAGGTCCCCATACACTGGTCCGATTCCCAAGGGATTCCGGGACGATCGATTCCAGGCGCGTGCACGCTAATCGATTGTCCCGGAATCCTGTGAAGCCCACCTTGCCTGGGGGGCCCAGAATCGGATCTGCCAGAGAACCAACATGTTGGTCTTTCTGATCCGATTCAGCACACATCAGGGGGAGTTGCCATGTGTGAAGTGATCGATCGGACACGGAATCGTCCAGGAATCGGTGGCCCAAAGTGGTAGGGACAGGCTTAATTGGGCGATCGATCGGACATCCGATTCCCTCTGGCATCGCGGAATCGATCGGATGGGTGATCGATCGGCCATGGAATCGGAACATGTATGGCTAGCTTTAGGAACCTTAAGTGGCGCAGAATTTTTTTTTAACCTTGGCCAGATCTGTATCTTGCCACAATTCTGTCTCTAAGCTCTTCAGGCAGTTTCTTTGACCTCATGATTCTCATTTGCTCTGACATGCACTGTGAGCTGTAAGGTCTTATATAGACAGGTGCGTGGCTTTCCAAATCAAGTCCAAACAGTATAATCAAACACAGCTAGACCCAAATGAAGTTGTAGATCAAGGATGATCTGAAGACATGGACCGCACCTGAGTTAAATATATGAGTGTCACAACAAAGGGTCTGAATACTTAGGACCATGTGATATTTCAGTTTTTCTTTTTTAATTAATCTGCAAAATGTCTACAATTCTGTGTTTTTCTGCCAATATGGGGTGCTGTGTGTACATAAGTGATAAAAAAAAGGCCAGTTTTGTGATGAGCTGTACCTTAAGAAGCATTGGAGTTTCTTTTTAACACATTGTCACTACTGCCAATACCAACCCAAAAGATTGCTACAAAATTTAGTTTTGCTGACTTAGTAAGTTATTGCAAAGCCCCTGAATTATGATCACCATTTTGGTTAATAAAGTTGACCTTATTCAGGGTCTTCTCTAAAAACTCTCAAATCAAGTAGTAAAAATTTCCAGAACATCTCTAGAATTACCATCCATCAACAAACATTGTGAACTCACACAGACAAAATTAAATAACATGCACACATGTGTAAACCTTTGACATTAGCAATTAATGTCATCAGTAGGAACCCTAAAATTTCACGAGATTTGAAGAAGGATTTGATGGTGTCACTGCACTGCTGACCACTATTCTTGGAGGCTAATAGGTATGTAGCACTAAAGACATGCACTTTCCAAGATGCCTACTTTGCCTTATTTTTTATTTAATGATGACAGTTTTCCCCATGATCTATTGTTATATACAGTGCATCTGAAAAGTATTCACAGCACATCACCTTTTCCACATTTTGCAATGTTTCGGCTTTATTCCAAAATTCATTCAAGAGAAAAAAAAATTCTTGAGGCTTTGGCAAATTTATCAAAAATACATAAGTATTCCCAGCCTTTGCTCAATACTTTGTTGATGCCCCTGGCAGCAATTACAGCCTCAAATATCTTTAAATATGATGCCACCATGGCACACCTATGCTTTTCCAGTTTCCCTCATTCCTCTTTATAGCACCTCACAAGCTCAATCAGGTTGGATGGGATGAGTTGGTGCACAGCCATTTTAAGATCTCTCCTGAAAACACACCTAATAAACCAAGAGTGCTCTGTAGCAGGTTTTCATCTAGAATGCCTCTGTACGTTGCTGCAGTCATCTTTTTTTCATCCTGACTAGTCTCCTAGTCCCTGCTGCTAAAAACAACCCCACAGCATGATGCTGCCATCACCATGTTTAACTGTAGGGATGGTATTGGCCAGGAATGGCTTCCGTCTGGCCACTATACCATACAGGTCTGGTTAGTAAATTGCTGCAGAGATGGTTGTCCTTCTGGAAGATCTCCTCTCTCCTTGGTCACCTCCCTGACTAAGACCCTTCTCCCCCGCTCTAGGAAGAGTCCAGGTGGTTTCAAACTTCTTCCACTTACAGATGATGATGTCAGCCTCTGTGCTCACTGTAACTTTCCACAGATTTGTGCCTACTGTCTCTGAGGTCTACAGACAATTCCTTTGACTTCATCCTTGGTTTTTGCTCTGACATGAACAGTCAACTGTGGAATATTTCCAAATCATGTCATTTACAACAGGTGGACTCAATTCAGCTGCATAAACATCTCATAGATGATTAGGGGAAACAGGATGCACCTGAGCTTAATTTTGATTTTCATGAATATTTATCTGCATGTGCTTTCTAAATTTTTTTATTTTTAATACATTTGCCCAAATCTCAAGTAAACTTCTTCACATTGCCATTATGGGGTGTTGTGTACAGAAATCTGAAGAAAATAAATAATTTAATCTATTTTGGAATAAGGCTGTAGCATAACAAAATTTTGAAAAAAATATGCACTGTGATTCCTTTCCTGATGCATTGTACATGGCCATATTTTTAATACACATACACACAGAAATACACAAAAAGAACATGTATTTTGCTGCTTTTTAAAATTTACATTTACCATGTGTAAGATCATAAGATCACAAACAGTTGTGAAAATACCAATCCTGAATTTTTATTGTGAATGTTGACACTTTGAGAATTTGTGAAGATCTCAAATTTAGTGCTATATCTTCATAGTTGTAATATTGGAGATGTTTTATACTAGTTCCTGGAACTACCATGCATTGTGTTTGCAATATGCGCATGTACAAGTGCCGATATGCGCAATGAAAGTTATCTGAATCTGTGGACAGTACCATGCATTGCGTTGGCAATATGCACATGTACAAGTGCCAATTTGTGCAATGAAGGTAATAAGGAGATCTCAAATTTATTGAGAATATTAGGTGAAAAATTTGTGATATTTTGTGAATACCAATATTGCCTAAGCTGCTCATCACTTATCATAAACTGAAATTGTAGACTTTTTAATCAGGTATGGTAAAATGAAGCAAAAAATAAAAATACAACAGGGAAATGCCTTTTTATCTTTTCTTTTAGCAAAGTGTACCAAATGCCACCTTCTGTAAGCAAGAGATCACACTGCTTTCAACTCCTATGGGAAATCAAGTCAACTGATTAAATTTAGGTCACAACTATTGAATTTACCAGACTTAGAGGATGCATCAAAGCTCTGAATGAAAGGTTGTTTGAATTAGCAATTTTCAGGTTGGTTGAGTGGTTTCACAAAAGTGTCTAATTGGTATTGTACATGGTGCAAAGGATTTTTTTCTATATCATACGACTTGTATGTTTAGCACAGCTCACATATGCTTAGTTTAATCACTCTAAAAGACTAATCAGACTGGCATGGATGTCAAATCACTGCGATTTGCAAAAACAGCCCTCTTGCAGATGTAGAAACACTTGACTTTTGCCTACACTTAATCTGAAAATGATGAAAATATATGAATGAATAAATATATCTTATACATCCATTCAAAATGTTCATCTACAGTGCTGCTTGAAAGTATGTGAACCCTCCAGACATGGTCACTGTTTGTGCA
>CM070032.1:73398623-73413386 GCA_036250615.1 Ptychadena robeensis | reverse complement strand
CAGAAACATCTACACCACTTGAGGGGTTCACATACTTTCAAGCAGCACTGTATATAATAAGAACCCACTTACCAGGGTACAATAAATTGTTAAGCCTCCCTGGCGGTTTGCCCTAGCCCAGAGGTGGGGGCGGCGCTATAAACCTCCATGTTATTGGGGAGACGTCGGTTTCCCAGCCCCCATCATCTGTGTCATTGATGACGCCAGCGATGTGTAGAGGGGAGGAGGGTATGCAGGGAAAACCAGCAGAGTACTCTGTACCCTGCTTTGATCGCCCATACCACACTATTAAAAATGGCAGGATAGGGACATAATGCCAGGGAGATTATTAGGCCACAATGAAAAGCTTGTGGCCATCAGTTTCCCCTGCTGCAACCTACAATCTAAATGTAAATAAAACACAACTCATGCTATCAAAATGGTCTCAACTCACCCAGCTATTACATAGCTATTTACATAAGGGAGGAGTCACATTATATATTCACAACATTAGCTCACTCAGCTACTACAGTAATTTAGATAGAGTGACTTGTATATTTACAATTATATTATGCACTTCAGTAAAAAAATTGGGACACAGACTAACCTTTCTTTCTATATGTAAATAGGTGCTCATTGGTCAGTTGTTAGTGTCAGGTTGTAGAATGTGTCTCTCAATAGGTTGGTCAGTGGGTTCAGAGAATGGTTACTGCTAATGTATAGACACATGCTAAACGTTTCAGCTCTGAACTAAAATCTCCAAACATTGGCCGCTTGGCTGGGGTGAGTGGCACAAATCCCAAAGGGTGCTGTGCTATTGCTCACAGGTAATTCCGGATAAAATATATATATAAGGCGCAATGAGATTTCCCCCATGATTTTGAGGGGGAGGGGGGAGGGGGGGGGTGCGTCTTAAAGTATGAACTTTCCTCAGAAGAGTATAGTCTTTGTATCATGTTACAGATTTTAGAAGTTTGGAAAAATGAGAGTCACATTTCCCCAATCTTCTCACTAAACTTGAAGTTTGCTAGATCTCACAGTTATTATCAATGGAAATTTGAACTCTCAAACAAAGAACTATAACAACCTCCTGTGTGAAAGCGGTTAACCCAAGATGGACTGGGGCTAAGCTAAAATGCAAACAAAGGTCTCTTACTTGTTCTCCAGGTCCTGGATGCCCATCTCCTTTTTGTACCCGATCCATGATAATGTCACTATGTGTGGCCACCAGTGGGTGAGGGAAATAAACAAACCTCCATTCACAACACTACCACTTTTGGTACAGAAATTGGCTCAGTGAACCACCCTGGAGGTTTAAAATGTAAATGACTACTTGCTTTGCTCGCACAGTTGCATCCAATGTTTATTCTTTAATTACAATTCAAAAGGAAATTCTAATCTTCAACAAGAATGACCCAAAAAAACAAAACACAAAAAACTGGAAAAACATTAAAGCAAAGCATCTATGACACTACCTACCTCCACGAGGCATACAACCAACCAGATAAAACCAGACATAGAGCATGACTAAATATTAGGCCGGCCATAAACGGTGCGATGTGCGGCCAATTTTGCGTGATGTCATCACGCACGGTTGGTCATTCTGAGAATCAGCACACACCCTTTGTGTGCCAGCACATACTTTGTATGGGGACGCTGCATACTTGTATTTATATGTCAATTGCCATTGCAATATATGCATGTATGAGCATGCATTTACACATGTTAACATGGCCACATTATGTATTAAAAGTTTCCATCTTGTTTGTGGTACAGCGATCTGACCAATTGCTACTAACCTGCTTTTCTGCACTCACACACATGTGATTTGGTTCTGATATCCTAGTTGTCATAATAATAACACAAAAACTCTGCTCAATGACATGCTTTTCTATAAGCACCAACACTCTCCATGTGACGGCATCAGCAGTAGGTGATTAATGTAGTGATTAAAATGTCGAATTTCAGCTCAGGTTTAATCTTGATCTTAATTAATAATATGATAGAGACACCAACATTTTTCTTCATTTATAAACTCCAGAGAAGAGTAATAGACTTACGGTTTACTGGCCAGTAATATTGATCACTGATGTTGCTGTTACATGCATATAGACAATCAACATACATTGATCGAAAAGTCTCTCTCTTAATTTGTCCTCTCGGCTATGTATAACACCTTACAGCAATGCAATTTTCATACTAGTGGTCTAATTTATATTGTCGATCTGCAATTTGGAAAAGACTTGCATGTGCTTTCTGATGTGAATCTCTCAGTAAGCTATGCACCCTATTCCTTTTTGGGTCATGGTAATAATACATCTTTAAACTGGGATAATTATTTCAACTTAAATTATTATTATATATTATGGCTCCAAACAAGCACAGAGTGTCGTCCTCAATTGTGCAGATCATCGATTGCATGGATATCAACCCGTGTATGCGGACCTTTTGTGAAGTTTTGTAGACATGACCAAAATGTAGATATTAGTAGTGATAAGCAGCCTAGGCAGTATTGGCAAACTATCGCAAATGTTTTGCCTAATATTCGCAACAAATTCTGAAACTCGAGAATTTGTGATCTCCAGTCATTATTACCTTCATTGCGAAAAAAAGATTTTCATAGTAAAAAAAGTGCAGATATTTGCATATTTTCATGATCAACACTACTAATGTAAAAATCTAGCATATTCACAATTACTATTTAGCACTACATTTGAGAGGATTAGAAATTCTCAAAGTGCCGATATTCGAAATAAAAATAGTGATTCTAATATTCGCAGCAAAGACATCAGCAAGAAGTATTCATCTACCACTTCCATGTGAAGATGTAAATACAGATTTGTTGTTTTAAAGTACCTAGTTAAGAAATATTTGGTATATTCATATAACTCACTATTTAATGTTCTCTATGTTCCAAGGGATTGGAAACTACAGCTTAAAAAAATTATTAGAAATTGCTTACCTTTAAGCCAGTACAATTATGGAAAACTGTTCTGTAATCATAAATAATATACTTACCTTCTATTCCGTTTGGGCTTTGGGAGTTGCCATCTTTAGCCCTCTTTACCTCCCAGCATTAACTGCATTTACATAAAGGGTCACTGGATGGTGTTGTTTAATGGATTTCAATGGTGAAAACTCTCCTCTGTCGACTTTGGAAGGGAACCTGATGAGGAATTTTCTTGTCCCTTCCTGTCAGCTGTGTTCATCGAAGCAGCAGCTCATCGAATTGTAAAGATTTACTGCCCCTTTAAATACCAGTTCAGATCAATGGGCACTTCACCTGACCAGTACCAGTAATTGGTATTTTACCTTATGAAGTTGCTGGTCAGTCTCTTGGTGAACTATATTCTTCTTTCATGACATTGTAAAGACTACGTGTAGTTTTGTAAACATGAATGAACCAAAATGTAGATCAGTGAAGGGCAACTGAGTTGATATGGAGGGCCAAAAGTGTGGCCCTCGACATCACCAAAGAGCCGCACATAACTTTTTCAATCTATACTGACTTGTATATAAGAAATGAGAGCAGGCATAGCTAAAAGACATTACTTTTTATTTTTAAATAACATTTTAAATAATATTTCAAACGTTAGGGAACACCATAGTATGGTAATGCACTTATTGTGTCATGTGTACATAATGATGCTTTTTTTTTTTTGCAGCCCAGTGTAATAAACCGATATTAGAATGTGTAGTGACAGTCATTGTCCTCGCCCCAACTTGGTGCAGCAGTAATAGGATAAAGAACAGCAGTAAAACGTTATAAATTATTAAAGTATGCAATGCTTCTAGTAATCATTTATTATTATGACAATGCATGGCAATTCGATTTCTTATTTACCAAATTTCTTATTTACAAATATCGAATATCGCAAATTTGAATATTTCCTATGCTGCTCATCATTAAACGTAAGTAGATTCAGCCCTTCTTAATGACACTCCTGTTTTGATATATGATTATTTGTTACTGTTGTTTTTCTATTTTATATAGTGATAACTATTATGCACTGCAAGCCCCTGAAGAAGCAGCTACCCACCAAACGAATCAGAATTGTGTAATGATAGTTTGTAGCTATATTGTCTTTTTAGGATATGTATGATCATGAATGCTTTGTACTGTGCTACTGTTGTGCATATGGTGGAAACCTGTTTTTGTAATTGTATAGATATTATAATAACTTTCACAATATTGATTTAAAAGTCCCCTCAGTCCTTAGGCTAAGTTTCCATGGTGTTATGGGAGGCATCGATACCCCCTGCATTAATCACATGCCTTGACAGGGATGTCGATGCAGCTCATACATATACATGACTTGCCAGCCTGCCTGTATCCACGATGTTCAGCGGGTCCGCCGCACAAGCAGACAACAGAGATTGATGTAGTGCCCCACATTAACCTCTCATCTGGTGGACCCACTGAAAGCCGTGGAAACAGGCAGGGTAGGAAGTCATGTATATGTATGGGCTGCATTGACATCCCCTTCAAAGCATGCAATTAAAACAGGGGGTATGTGCTGCCCTCAATCTCATGGAAACATAGACGTAAGGAGATTTCCTGAAAACATTTGTTTTGCTTTTCTTATGGATCTTCACTTTATTTGTAAAAGGTTGTGTCACTGACTTTTTTTTTCTGAATGGGTGCTTCTTATTGCGATGAAAAGTATGGTAATTATGATGGAATATAGTATGCAAGCCTTCTTCTTCTTGAATGTTTTGGTTTCATTCCTTTAATACATTCATACTTTCATTCCTAATGTTTTAATAAAATATTCAAAATGAATGTTTAAATTGAGAAAAACATACTCTAAGGGCTTGTTTCTATTGTACGTCGGGACCCCTACGCCAAGCGTATACGCTTAGCAGGGGTCCCGATGTATCCAATAGACCCAGCCTGCTGGTGTAAAGGCTCGACTACGTTCAGCCTTAAGGCCCCCATACACGGGTCGGATTCCGGCCGGATTCCGGGCCGATCGATTCCGGGCGCGTGCACGTGAATCGATCGTGCCGGAATCGTGTGCAGCCCACCTTGTCCGTCCGATCACGTCCGATCGTTCGGGGGCCCAGAATCGGATCCGTCAGAGAACCAACATGTTGGTCTTTTTGATCCGATTCTGCACAGATCAGGGGGAGTTGCCATTTGTGAGGTGGAATCGGAGGTGGAATCGGACACGGAATCGTCCCGGAATCGTGCCGGAATCTGTTGGACAAGGTGGTATGCAGCGATGGATACTCTTAATTGGCCGATTGATCACACCTGCGATTCCCGGCAGAATCGCCGGAATCGATCGGATGATGAATCAATTGGACATGGAATCCGACACGTGTATGGCTAGCTTTACACCGGCGGATCGGCTCAGCGCAATGAAGACAGACCCTCCGCCGAGCAGGTAAGTCTATCTGTTACGTTGGGACCTCCCGCTAAGCGTACACACTCAGGGGTCCCAACGCAATGGAAAACAAACGTTGGGACCTCCCGCTAAGCGTACACGCTTAGGGGTCCCAACGCAATGGAAACAAAGCCTTAGGATCATGCACACAATGATAATATGGCATTAGCATGAATCAGTATATTATGGAGCTAACTGTGGTAGTAGATACAGTATTTATTATTTTTCTGTCAATAACTGCATCTTTACATTTAAGACCTTATGAATTTGCCTATAATCAGAAATCATATTTTATAATCCTTATTCTGTCATTGTTGGAGAGGGACGCTCCAAAAGCAATGAAATAAAAAAAGATTTTTCATTTTAGGCTAATAGACAACTTGGACCTTCCTTACACATTTCTTGGAATTAAGGAAAGACAGTAGTAAAATGAGACAGAGGTTCTGGTTCATATCCATATCATTTGAAACGAATGCAGTGTGTATGTGGTTTGTTAATACAGATTACAAAATGCCACATTTGATCTTTTTTAAACACAAATCTTTCCAACGGGCTGGCAATGCATGGGTGGATTTTGGAGAATGTGCGCAAACAATTATCTGCATTACCTGAGATATCAATCAGGGTTTGGGTGTGTATCTGTGTGATGCAACACTCAAAACTAAAATAGAGGCAGCATAATGCTGGGCATACACAGGTCAATTTCCATGCAATTTGAGGAGCCATTGAGCATAGTAGGATGAGGTCATCGATCCTGATCTCATCCAAAGTAATGGAAATAGAACAGGGATTACCAACATGTTGGTTCCCTGTTCAGCCAACCTTTTCAATCGATACCGCTCGAAGGAAGGCTGAATGGCTCACATTTTTAATAGATTTGAGTGCAATTGAGTGCTGTGAACACACCATGTAAGCCTAGCTTTAAAGTTTGAAGGAACCATTCTAGGCTCAAACCACTCTATAGGAGAACACATTTCAGGTCTGCTTGTGTCTACTGTTGTTTAGGCTTTCGCTAAGCTTGAAGAGCTGGACAAAAAGGGAGACTTTCTCTCAGCTGAACCTTTCATTTTACAGATTTTTTGTTGTTGTTATGAGTAAGGAGAGCTATTTGTTTTGTAATTTATCCACTGTCGAATTTACAGATTGAGCAATATACTCAAGGGCATGGGCTGACACACTATGTTAGTGTTGTGATGCCGGATTAGTAGAGGATTAGTAATGTTCAGTGAAAATGCTGCCAGCTATTATTTTTTCTACCCCCCTAGAGAAAAACAAAGTAATCATTTTGTTTAAAATTAAAAACAGTTTGCACTGTGCTGCAAAAAATGCTGATGTATAAACTACTTACTTTACTTTTTACAATAACTTTTTGAAGTAGTATATTGGATTTTGTTGATAAACGTACCATATTTACATATTGGACAACATCCAATCACCCCTGTGCTGTGATATTAGTTTATTCACCAGACCAGACATTAAGCTCAGCTCTTGAAAGTTGAAGTTTATACTATAGTACATATAAGCACCATAGGATGCATTGGTTTTAAATTTATTTTTTCTGAGGTGTTTCTCTCGAACACATACAATGTTTTTTCACATCCTGTGAGGCTGCATCTCAGGAGGGTGGAATTTGTTGCACTCCCTCCAGCCAAGTCAAAAGGCCACTACCAGATGGAAGGGCTTAGTTCAGCAGGGCTGAATCTTTAGCATATGTCTATACACCTGCAGAACCTATTCTGTAAACCCATTGACTAATATATAGAAAGAAAGATTTTACAATCTGGCACTAACAACTTACCCATGAGCACCTATTTACATATTGAAGGGGAGGGATCAGTCTGTGTCACATTATTTTTTTGACTGCAATGCAGAATATTAATGTAAATACACAAGTCGATCTATTTAAATTACATCAACTCCGTCAGCTAGTATGGTAGTTATTTTAAATGTATGCATTAACAACCTTTCATTAAACTTTTGCCCATTTTACATATCAAAAGAAAGCATTTAGAAGTCACACATGCTTGCAACATAGGTATCAGTGCACAGTGCACAGGTATTGGTGTTCGTGTGCTGTAATAAAAAAACTCACGCCCTACTTACCAACTTACTTACTTGCAAAAAGGTGTTAGATTTGCACAGCAATGTTTTTGAGTTGTTATTATTATTTGTGTGATGAAGTAAGGATGGCATTATGGTTTACCCTACTCATTTAGTTCTAGTAGTACTCTCGTAGCATGGGCTTGTTACTAAAACAAGTACCTTAGTTCAGGTTTTGCTGGTAAGTTGCACCCAGTCTCAAAATGCTACATCTTTACCAGTATACAGAAATGTACACAGTAAATGCAGAGAGTTCCCAGGACCATGAGATTGAGGCAAATTCCAAGGATACTCTGTATAATTTACAAATGACCCCAGTGGTTTGTCAGCAGCAAACAATAAAATAGCTTTTAGGTTATACAGGGTTTGCATCCGATTATTAACTTTTCAGACCACTTCTAGAATATTGTTTTTGTGGGGGTGGCACCACATCTTACTCAGCAACAGGACATCAAAGTACCAGAGCCTACAGAGTCTGGTGGTGGATTGTTTCACACCTCCTAATCAGCTGATTGCAGATGGCATTAGAAACCCATTACATAAAGCTCCTAATTATAAATTATTGTGACAAGGTTGATCACAGAAAAAAATCGAACTCTGCAGTTAAGTCAACAAAATGTTAGTGATTTTTACACACTATACGTCTAATAACTCACTGACAGCACTCTGTGACTCTGTCTGCACAGATGTTCCTAAATGCTTCTGTAACAGTGTGGTGCTGTTGGCAAGAATGGGTTACCCTGTAAAGATAGTACCCCCTAGTTTAAGAGAACGGTAATGTGCCTTTATATGGATAAATATAAATGTAAGTGTTCCAATACAGTATATTTACATAAGTGTCAACCTGTGACCTAGCCAAGTGGAAAGTGTTGATTGCAATCAGTTTGCAATTGCAATTAATTGAGTTAATAAAGACATTGAATTTATTTGTTATTTGGGACTGTCCATTGCAACACTGTGTGGCCCAGAGAGTGGGGTGGCCATAGTTAGATGTGCTAAAGTACATGCTTCACTAAGGCTGAAGGTTTTTAGAGCTGCTACAGAAGTCTGGTACAGATGATATTTTATCAGCTGACATATTAAAAGGTGAGAGATATACTGGTACCTTTTTATTTACAAAAGAAAAAGGCATGATTTTTTAGATATATAAACAATAAAATATGATGAAATAGGGTACAGCATTTTTTTTACAGATAATCAACAGACAAGAGTGAGACATTGGTTACATTTCCAATTCATGTACCTTTTTTTTATTTACCAAAGGGAAAAGCCAATTTTAAATCTTTTTCAGAAGTTATATTAAAAGTGATAGTTAACCATATTTAGTAGATCTTTTAATTTTTCACAGTGACATTAATTGTTGTAAGTTGAATATGGGAGGGGAGAGGAGACTCAAAAATCCTTAACTAAATAATGTGTGGAATATTACTATCATAATGACTCAGCATGCAATGACTAATGCACCTCTAAAACTGTTATCACCATGCTGTTTCACAAATATGTCAGCTGAATTCCTGCAATGTGGCACAGTATGCCAGCATCTGACTTACAGAACATTAAAGCCCTATAGGGAAGTCACAAAAGGAAAAGTGATTATTAATTTACCTTCATTAATTAAAATGGTCTCTTCCTATTGACATCTTAGTGCATCACAGGGGGAAAAATCTGTAACTCTTCTTTCTTTTTGTTGTTAATTAATTAAGGTTGGAAGCAATCTGTTCAAGATTAATTGTCACACGACAGTAAAACTATTTTTGGATTAAGAAAAAAAATCAAATTTTCAACCAGTTTTGAAACTACAATTCTTTTAAACGTGTAGATGTTTTCCCTTTTTAATGTAAAGGTGGCCATACGTACATCAACCTCAGCTGGATTAATCTTAGATTCAATCGGCTTGTGCAATGTAAAAATTGCCGGTCAGTCTAAAGGTGGTCATACTTGGTTCAAGTTTTCCGTTTGACTGACTAGCTACCCATACACAGGTAGATTCCCATGCATTCTGTCACCAAGCTGCTTTTGGCTTTCTGCCAAATATACAGGAATCGAGATGTGTGTCACTCACACATCATTTCCCGTAAGATTCTAATATAGCGATCGACCAGAAAAGAACCATCAGTGGATCAGTGCATCAGTGCGACCGCCTTGGAGTGCTATTCTGGTGCATCCCCACTGGTGGGCACCTCCGTTTTGCAGATGATCAACCCCCAAGTGAGTAGTGTGAATGTGCATGGCACCTGTGGACAGATACATGTATGGGAGCCCTTAATGTTTAAAAATCTATTCCTTTTATGTGAATTGATTGACCAAAATTTAACGAAATCAAATATAAAATCCATTGAGCTGTGATGGGACATGATGGTAAATTTCAATCTATTGTACAAGTATCTGAGCTTTGGCAAGGAATCAATCTTTTTGGATTAGAAAATCCATCATATATTTGATTTAATAATTTTTTTTAATGTTCAATTTTGATTCCTTTTAGTTTTTGATTCAGGTAAAACAAAATTATCTCAAACAAAGAACCTAAACTGGAAAGAATGGAAAAATCTAACCATGTATTGCAAAGTACAAGCTGTACAGTAGCTGTTCCCTAATGGGAAGACACAAGTCAAAATCCCCAATAGTTTGTTCTGTAGTGTGGATCTTCATTTCAGCTTTGTCATTATGATATACAGTATTCATTGTAACAGGAAAGCTATTATTAGCTCATTGTTCATAATTCACTTCTCATATTATTTCTCTACTACTCCCAAGATATTTTGGGAATTTGCCAAACGGTTTTATGAACCAAAATGTTTTGCTGACTCTATGCTATAACCCATATCTATCATAAAAGCATCTCCTCTGTGTTGTGGAAAGAAGGATAATGCAGATATAATGCATTGAAATGAATGCCATTTTCTGCATCATCACTTATGTATTAACCCTCATTCAATCATACTTAGTTGAGGAAAATTTGCTTGGCTGAGTTATATGCATGCAATCAATAAACTAGTTTCTTACGTGCTCTGTAAAACAGGATTTTGTAGTGTTGAAAGCCTACAAATGTCTTATAGCATCATGCATTAGAGCACGGCTACCAGAGAGTTCTTGAGTGTGGCTAACAAGATAACATGTTAATGTGTGTGTGTTTATGTTGTAAACATCTTCATATTAAACTATCAGATTAAGAGTATTTGCAAAGAATTCAAATTACCTCTAATTGAATCAAATTGCAAACAAGCAAGGTCCGTCAATTGTATTTCTTTGCGGAGTAATTACAAGGCCCTCAATAGCTAAACAGATAAATACTTAACACTGTGATGGAATCCTGTGTGTGTCTTAGTTTTTCCAAAATGAAACTGATACTACATTGTGAGTATAAAGAGATATAAATTGGCAAATTAGTAAGCTGAATATGTTTGTAATAGGCAACCACGAATATACCTTTGTCAATTTGTACAGAGTATTTAATGATTGTATTTGAAATATTTGAAAGAATTACAGTCCGGCTTTAGTGAAAAGACAATACTGTACTCTGATATGTGTACTCTGTAAAGTGCTACAAAATACATGGGTACAATATAATTACTGGATGATGGCAATAATATGGTTGTTATGTTGGAAGCCATCTATGTTGGAAGCACTTTAGTGACAGACAGAGAGCTCACATAACTGAACATTTGTGCATAAATAAAGTTAGGTTTTGCAATGTATACCAATCAACAAACAAAATAGTGGTCCCTCCTTTCCTTGCAGAACACAATCTAACTGTCTACATCATCCAGATCAAAATTTTTGCTGGTGGAACCTTGGTTAAAAAATAGATTAATTAAAAAAAAAGTAAAAAATAAAGAAAGTAATAAGAGCGCCCCCTTGGATAGGGAGGATTTATCCCCTGTATAGAACCTAAAATTCTCTTCATCACTGTAGTTCTACCTGTAAGCACAAGAGGGAATGGGAGGTAATAGAACATACTGCATTTCTTTTTGACTCTTGCACACACATAAAAGTGACAGTTTTGCCCTTAATATGTACAATTACTTTTATTGTTTTGGGCAAATAGAGAATGCACAAAACATTGCTACTGTGAAAAACCAGAATGGAAAATATTGTTAGAAATAGAATTAACCATAACACTAAATATTGGTCTTAAAATGACTCCTTTCACTTCAGTGTATGTAGTGTTACCCAAAATAAGTCATGGAATTGTCATCTCTACAAATTGCCAGGAGAGTGCTGATAAAATTCTACTTGTCATGAGCTTGTTTTAACCATTATTTCAAACATGACACATATCTCCATTCCATCATTGGCTGCATCACATGTAGTAAAAGGAACATGTACAAAGAAAAATATGGATAATGCCAATATATATCTATCTTTTTATTTAACTACTGAATCAGTCATCGTTCCCAAAGCACTAGTTTGGAGCCTGTGGTAAGACATAAAATACTATTCCCCTTCCCAATGTCAATATTTTTTTTATTGCTACTACATAAATGTAATATAATGTGATTCTTAATATTTTGACTTTAACTCTTGACTTTGCTTTTAAGGACAAAATAGGTGTCACTTAATTCAGTGGTTCCCAACCTTTTTATCTTTAGGCCTGTGTCCAAGACAAGCCAGGATCCCTCCATACACTCATAAAAAAAATTCCCAGAATTTCCCAGAAGTGACATCACAACGCTCCTGTGCTGGGGTTAGTTTCACCGTCTGGAAAAATGTGTAAAATATCCACAAGACTGTCACTTTACAATTTGCTTGGAATTACCACTTCCGGTTTACAGAAAGAGCATGGAGGGGAGTACAGAGCTGAGCGGTCTCAGAGGCTGCAGGAGATAGGATGACACCGACCCTCTGTCGCCACTGATGGTGCCAGGGGGGGGGGGGGCATACAAATGTTGACCTTTGCCTTTAGTAGTTTCAATCAGGCATGTGAAACAAGCATTCAACTAACTGTAAAACAAGTTAATCTGATACCAGTTCTGGGTCCGTTATAAAAAAATACTACTGAATATTACATACAACATCAACCAGCAAAGCAATATTTTCAAAGCCAGGCCAGCAATGGCATTTTTCATAATTCCTCTGTTTTGATGACCAACAGTTTAGAATTGCATTTCACACGTGGCATTAAAAGTATTCTTTTAAATGAATCTACCAATACAATAATTTTTTAATTTTTCAAAAAAAATGAATAATAACAACCAGAATAGAAAAGAGTTAGTGAAGCTCCTGTAACAAATATTTCTGGAGCACTCACTTCGGCAAGAAATATTCCTCTTGTTGTGGTTCAATAAAAATTAAGCATGTTAGAAAATGCAAGTGTGATTGCGTTTGGCTGACAGCTTTATTCCTAAAATATACTCCCAGTTCTGGTTTACTTTGTTGTATAAGAGAGTCTTCTGTGTCCTATCAATTCCTCTGTACAGTATGTTTCCTCCTCCATCCTTCCATTGCCCAGAGATTGTATGCAAGATCAGAAAGTATGAGTGCTCTGGTTTCACTGTGTTTAGTTTCATTCCGGTTAGCTGTATCGACTCACTAATGGCTCAAATTAAATCAAGACCTCTGGAGCCACTTCTCCTTCAAGAGGGTGTTTGGAAAAAATCCAGCTTTCTAATCAATATTACAGCCCAAAGCATAACATATCATTGTTTTTCTACATGTGTTCTTATAGAGTCAGCTTAGGTTGTAAATACTCTATTACATTCACAGAGACTTATGAAAAACGAATATATGTCAAAAATGAAGACAATTTTTTTGTTTTATTTTTCTTAAGTCTATAATGTGTACTATGTGAGGATCACATCTCTCTCTGCAGCCTGTTTCAATTTTCAAGCCAGAGGTAATTTGTTAACATGGAAATTGGCCTGTAAAATCCATACTCCTGTTCTAATAAGGAACATGAACTTACTCTGCCCGTTTAACAAGTAGTCATAATTCAAGACTGAAAATTAAAAAATAATACTGAAGCATAAATGTGTCTGCTGGTACATTTTACATATACAATTAGTTTCCTTTGTGCCTTTAATAAGCTCTCAGTGCTTAATGACTTTTACTTTTTTGTTGAGTTTTATGAGGAGTCATGGGACCAGAGAGATCCATACTATTTCACTACCTTCTGGTAACCCAACAGCCCTAACATCTTCCAACAGAGACACCTATTTCAGCCCCTTTACTTGTGATTGAGGCAGTCAGAAGAAAATGGGGAGTTTGTTGACTAGTGGTAGAAAGTCTAAAGCTTTGTACAGACACTAGATAATTGTCATGAATGTGATCGTCCCAGGTGAACATCTAGCATCTGTACAATTGTTGAGGTTAGTTGTTCAGCGATCCAAAGGTCAGTTCTTGATGTTGATCACTTTGAAATTATGCCCATGAAGGCTGAAACCCTTGAGAGTGAGCTCACTGGAGAAATAATTATCTTGTATAAATCCAGTGAATTGGTGAAACATTGTTGACTTTAAGGTCAAGGATCATTCTTATGTGTCTGAAGGGAAATAATGCGTCTCAATTTCTGCTATAACATTTGGATGGTAGGGTCAGAATTTGGTGTTAACAACAGGAAAGCATAGACCTGTCCTGCCTTGAAAAAATGGTTCTCTGGCAGGTCATGTTACAAATAATCAAACAATATATATGTTGTTTATTTTTTCAACAATATATATTGTATGTCTTTTCAATATATCATTGATACAATTCTAAATTGCAAGCTTATTAGAGAGTTTTGTGACTTTCCATCATGGTTTTGAATCACTTACCAAAGAAATTTGTGTTAATTTTTAGAGATGGCCAAATTTTTTTTCAAACATTCGACAATTTCAAGTTAATTTCAAAGCCCCTGAACATGGTATCATCACCAAACTTGCTGGAGATGTACAGAAGGGTTGGAGGTATACTACAAAAAAGAAAGTATGGCTCTAACACAAATAGTTTTTTTCACAAATGGTGATGATACTATTTTAAGAGGCTTTGCAATCAGCTCACGAAGTTAGCAAGTCGAAAAATTTGACCATCTCTATAAATTTTTGCAGTAGCCCCATCTGTAGACTTACATGGGAAACCTGCATACCTTTCACACTAGCTCTGTGCATGTGTTTATATTAAAAAATTTTCAGGCGCATCACTAGCATCTCCCATACACGTTTTACACTTGCGGGTAATGCACACGGTAACTGGTCGCAGAAGCGTTACCTATATGTCACTGTATTTTGGAAACATGTTTTTAATTGTAATGCAGTATGAGGTTAACAAAATAAAATGATAAAGTTCCCCAGTGCAGACTAACCAGAAGAATGAGTTGGGG
>CM070032.1:73372506-73392447 GCA_036250615.1 Ptychadena robeensis | reverse complement strand
TATCTTGAAAAGGATACTGCTTTGTTTGGTTCATCGTTCTAGACATTATAAAGTTCAGGGTATTCCAAGTAAAGTCCCACCCGAGGGGACCCTTTTTCCTTTCCTAGAAAAATAATAGTGTCAACTGGATACCAACAGATTTTCCGCTTGTTCACTTTTCATTTATGCCTACTGTGTCTAAATTGACAGATTCTTCCACTGTATTTTACAGGTACATAAAAATAGCAGGATAGTCAAACAGCCCATAAGCAATATTTCAGTCACTGAGTATCATATAGACCTTTATATTTATTGTTTTTTACATTTTTCGTTCTTGAAGCAAACACTTGATCAAATTGGCTACTTTTATCCCAAGTTCCAAGCATCTAATTTTAATCAAAAGCCACAAAAGATTGCTGATAATTCCTATGCAACATTAGAAAGACAATGTGTGTTTTATCAGATTTGCTTCTGACTGTTTGTTAAGGATAAAAGCAGATTATTACCTGATCACTTGATAGTGACTTACAAAAAAACAGCTGTAAGCACCATTACAATATGAGTGACAGACATTCTTATAATGCTATTAATATTTTTGTCATAAAATAAAAAGGATAAATGTCACACTGTACGTCACAGGACCAGAAGTCGACCACAGGAATGATTCGGGTTTCTTTTCATTATTCTTTACCCTATGGCTCTCTTTGATTGGTCTCTCACCTAATCATATTCTGCTGCCTGTGAGTCATAAAGCTGAAAAACTACAGATTCAATTTTTATCTCTTTCTCTCCTTTTTCAAAGACTTATGAAAAGGAAATTCGGAAAAAGAGGCACCTTGAAAGTGTATTCTGTACAGTACAGAATATTTTAACATGGCACATCTATTTCATTTAACCTTTATTTAATTACAAATCTTGACACTGCACAAATGAAAAAAAAAACTGTTAATATAGCGTAAGCGAAGGGAATCCTTCTGGTACACATGTAGTTTTTTTTCATTCATTTAGGGATGAAGGTAATATACTCTAATGTTATTTTGAGATTTATATAGCTCAGAAAATTATAAGATAATTTTGTGACATTAAACCTTAAACCTTTAACCTCCCTAGCACACTGCTGCGGTCCAGATTTCTGTTCCAAAAGCGCACCTCAGACTCTAATGGAATTTTTTGGTGTTGTAGGCCTGTAACTTCCTAAAATATGTCCATATAAGGGTCTAATAGACATCCTGACTATAATAATGTTTGAAACACACAATTATTATAACAAAAAGTACATTAAAAAATCATTTTAATGTATCATTTGAATGCTAAAATCTCTTGAATACTTATTTGGTGAAAGATTTCAAAACAGTATTTATGTTTATTTTTTATAACATTTTTATTACAATTGGAAATGTGTTTTGTTTTTGTTTTACTTTGAATTGTATTGGATGTGGTTATCACTGTATCCAATACAAGCCATTTGGCACCTTCTGAAAGGGTTAACTTCAAAGTGCACATCTGGGAATGACAATGGGGGTGATATTCCAGGTGTGCTCTTTGAAAATAGCCCAATTTGCATATGAATGTCCCGCAGCCCCACCCCCGGGGGCGCGGGGGCCACGGGACATTCATATGCAAATCGGGCTGGGAGAGGGGTGACATACCGGCTTGCTTGAGTGAAAAGCAAGCTTCAGATCCCCCGGACAGCACAGAGCAGAATGTGCTGCTGCGGGATCTGAGCTTAGCTCCATCTCGTCAGCTGCAATACAAGACAAGAAAGTGCAGGACGAGATGGTGCCGTCCCGACCGCTAGGGCGGTTAAACCTTAAAGGCAACAATATCAATCAGGGGCTAAAAATGACTGGGCCCCATTGCAAAAATGTCTATGCCCCCCATCATCCCAACATGTCACTCAAATCCCTGCCCTTCCAGGAGTGGTGGGCCCTCTTGTGAATATTGGCCCCGATAGAACTGCTATGGCTATAGTGGTTCCTACGCCACTGATATCAATATAATAACATAATATATATATAACTAATTTTTCTGGAATAAGCATCTGAAAACATCCTGGACTTTAGGTTTTTCCAGTTACAGAAAGATGCATTGGTCCACAGATGCAGCATTTGAAGATGGTATTCATAGATGGTGAACCCAGCATTAGCTTAATATATGAACTTCCAGAAAGTATATACCAGTTTTGGCACAGAGTTTTCGACACGTTTTGCTATGTCAAAACCCTGCTTCATCAGGGGATTTAGATTTCATTATAACTTGCATCTATTAATATCATATGTGCATATCAATCCCATATAGATATAAATAATAACATCAAAAATTAAGTAACCTTTTTAGGCCATTGAGTCTTTGCAGGTGCATCCAACATGGGGAAAAGATTCAAAAAGGACACTTCCCATTCCAATGAATGGAAGAATGTCCATATCAGGGTTGCCAAATCAGAGTGCCACGTTCTCATTGTGGGACTTTTCTGCGTCTTTGTTTGGCAAATGAATATGGTTCATTGTCACTGATGCAGCGGTAAAGCATCCATAACCACGGACAGGCCACCCACAAATAGTCTATTCTGCATCTTTATGTACTTAAAGTGCAGGGGAAAAAGCGGACGAATTGGGGAAAAGTAGTAAGAAATAACTACTGTAGGTCATCCCACAGTTGTTGCTTAAACACCATATTATTATGTGCTGGTAAGGAAGAGCGAAACTGCATTAAGTGACTTTGAACTTTTGTTGATCCTTCTTGGTCCTCCCAGAGGGTTTAATTTGTAGAAGGAATGTAGGAAAACATCTTTTCAACACAATCTAAGGTAAAATTTTGACAGTGCTGAAACGGAAGAGAAAGCTTGAAGCTTGGAAATTTGTTGGAATCATAGTGGTGGCTGAGTTTTAATAATCCATTCTTCGGTTTCAATTGCATCCAGGGAAAATCACCTTACATTCATAGTACAGTAAAGCCTAAAAGAAAGCACAAACAACTCATGTTTTAGTTTAAACTACTAGGTCTATCAATAACACCTTGGAATGAAAATAAACCAATGGCAGACATATTTATAGTCCAACCATAACTCCCTGTATGAAGCAGCCAACCGCATAGAGAATTTGTGAGAATTATTTAGAAAATAATTACTGTATAGTGCAAAACTTTTTATTTTTATTTTGGTCCACTCTGTGTGTGACATCCCTGGAATATAGAATATCTATGTAAATAACTGCATTATATAGTGTAGCTGTCAAATATATAAATGTACACACAGTAAGTATTATATATCTTCCATTGCCTTAAATAGCTTGTCTATGGGGACAAAGAGTACTCTTAAGTAAATTTTAGGATTGAGAGTCATGTGGTGTGTTTGTGTGTGTGTGTAGGCGGGCCATTAAATATTGGTCCCTCAGAAGAAAACAAAGAACTTAAAAAAATGCCCATATTTAATTAAATACCACACCATCTACTTGCTCAAATCACCCATGTATAATAACTGGAAAAGAATGCAAAGTTTTCCATAAAGCCTGTTGCCTTCCTCATTTTTCCCTTAATCCTTCCCATCCATATTCTCTGACACTTTGACCTTCTGCTGCCTCTGGATCTCAGGGATGTAAGCAGTGGACAGAGGTCAAGTTTAATCCTTTACATTCTTTGAGTGCGGTACTGTTAGGTACTTACCCGGCCATCAATGTTGCATTGGTATCGCAGACAGTGCCAGAGGAGTCTACACAGCAGTTAGCATGGCCAAAGCATGTCTACCTGTTCTGGTGAAAGAATCCATTCTGCCCAAGCTAATTTTGAGCCAAGCGGCATCCTAGAGTCCATATGGATGTGTTTATCAAAGTACAGATATGCCTCCCCACTCACAGCACAGTCCAGGTGGACATGTTCACTTTGAACTTCCTGTGGCCCAATCAGGTGCAGGAGATTTACCAGCTAATTGTTCACCAGTTCTTTTAGTGCAAAGTGGCACAATGTGGTTGGGCAATCTGCCTATTTAATGTGCCCATTATAGCCTGTATAGCAGTGTTCTTTGGTGTGTTATTGTGTTTGCTTACCTGTTTGTCTCGTTGCAAGTGTCTTGTTGCACAAAATCTTTGACTTTGCTTGAACTCTTCTGACTTTGGATTGCCCCTTACCACATACGTTGTAAGTGTTTTTGAATTGAACTCTTCATGGCCTGACTTTGGATTGCCCCTGACCACATGCAGCCTTATCTATTTGTGCCTGTAACACCTAAGCCTCTGTCATTATCGAGTCCTGTGTTATTAAGTGAGGTAATATCATATTATTGATAATGTAGAGGTGTGTGCATTCAGCCAATGTAATTTTTATGCCATATGTAGTAGCGCTCATGTCAAAAGTTTTATTGTACATAATTTGAGTAATTCTCATGTACTCTGTAAAGAAGTGCAGCTTTGGTCTTTTTCAGTGTAAAATAACAAATACAAGAGTGCAGGGTTTTCCATCTTTTATAAAAAATACGCCATGCTTATTAACTAATATTATACACCTGTATAACAAACTGTACTACTTTGTTTCCATGACCTAGTTGAAATGTTTCATTTTCATAATGAGTATGTTTTAACTTTGAGAGCAATGTATGTAAAATAATATTTGCAAAAATGTTTCAAATATTTCTGTATTGTCATCAATCAGGTATCTTACATACTTTTCATAAGTGGTAAACACCCAGTTCTATTTCAGTGACATGAGGAAGAACAATGTATGATAACTTATCATAAGTGAATAAATTTTAAACAATATCAATGGCCTCCTTTGTTGTTACTAAAAGGCTGTTACAGTGTATTAACTATTAATAAATTGTACTTTGTCATTTTGATATGTGACTATAGGGATTTTGTGATTTATGAGATGACTTCGCAGGTAACCCTTGATGAATTATTTGCAAAATAAAAGCTGTAAGCTTCCAGCACACAATAATTATTTTCCTGTTTTCTTGGCATAGAAAGCTGCACCCTTTGTATAGGCTTAATTTATTGGCTTGTAAACCTCTGGTTCACCAACTTGTCTTCTCTGTGTTTCAATAAGGGTAATTCCATAATATTTACATGTTAACACTGCCAAGCTCTTTGCAAGAAACTTTTCTAACCAGTTCTTACAAAATGTAATTAACGGACTCTAAAAGCCAGTTCTATTGTAAAATTTTAATGAGGCAAAGACAGAAAAAAGATTTTCTTTTCCCAGAAAAAGAATAAATGTGAAAAAAAGATGATTCACAGGAAGGCTGCCAAAATTTTAAACACAAATTGAATATAGCTATATAATAACTAACTATAAATTTTACTTTGCATTAATGAAGCTCTAATCTCTGTGCATCAAATGTGGACAGGTAGAGGTTGGCCAGCAGCACAGAAATAGAAAATCATTGTTAAATAGGTAATGCAGAAAGTATGGAGTTCAAGTGATACTCTTTACTGGCTAAAAGGATAACACTTAAGCTAAAAACTTTCTGTAATTGTTGATGGCTAACAACACTCTACTCTTGCTAAAGTAGGTAATAAACTGCTCTGTAGTGGTTTCCTATTTACCTAACCCTTACACTTTCCAAGGTTTCTTGACTCAGAATCAGGCTGAAAATATACAGTTATTAACCTCCCTAGTGCACAGCCTGTACCACGCCGCTTTCAACCCCTCCCCTTTAAGCATTGCAAGCGTTATTAATGACGCTGGCGATATAGGCTAGGAAACCAACTCCCTTCTATTATAAAGTAGGTGTATGGTGCACCCCCCTTCATATTAGTAAATTTTTTATGTATTCTAGTATTTGAAGTTGTGGGGGGATGGGGGGAGGGAGGGTGTTTGGGCTACCTTTGAAACAAAACATTCAGTAATATATCTATTCAATATGTGATAGTAATTACATATGACACCAATTTTTTTATACCACTAGGAGATTAGGAAGTACCCTCAATGGGGACTTTAAATTGGCAAACCTGCCTATTGAAATTGATTTATAACAGAAGTGTAGATAAATTAGCAAAGTTTTATTTTGCACACAAAATATATAAAAATAAAGAAATATACATCTACAATCAGAAAACAGAAAAATAATAATGACAAAGAATTTCCCATATGGGTACAAACTTTCTGATGACGCAATAAGCTGAGTTTTGGGTTGCAGACCATGGTTAGTATTGTCAACATGTTTCGCCCAACATGTTGACAAGCACTCTAGTTAACCTCACCCCTTTTATACCACTAGTTTAAAAGATTGCTGTTTAATTACTTGTTTAGTAGGTTTATTAATTTAACAGACATCATAACATACTTTTTCATTGTGTTGTTTTTTTTTTCTTTAAGGACAAAATAAATAAGCAAAAATAAAAAGGAATATGAACTATTAAGTCTAAGAGATTAATTCCGTTGCTGGCTGCAGTTCATAGATCTCGCTATAGTAGTATGATTGAAAACGTTATATCTTGATCTTATCCGATATTGTATCTGACAGATTACATGGTATAAAATATCTTTCTTGATATCAGATTCAAGGCTTGTCTCTCATTTCCATTCCTACTGTACATATATGTATATACAAGTATGGAAAAGAAAAATGTAAACCATTAAAAAAACTGAAAAAATTAAATGGAAAAATGGAACATAAATACATGCATTAAAATGTAGTTCATAGCACATTTCAATTTAATACAAGGCTGAAAAAGATATATGTATACTGTCTAAAAAAGTATTTCTAATTCTGGTGTGATTCATATACCAATGCTGCCTGAGACTGGTATCTTTTCTGCAAGACTGTGGTGATGCCATTTTGAGTATGGACAGCTTTATGCTTTTCACTTAAAGGAAAAGTTTCTATTTGTACAGCAGACCTAATAGCATATCAGTCCTTTAAAAAAGGAAATATTTAACTTAAAGGGGGTGGGGGATATAAATGAGGATTTGAATATTTAATGAAGCATATGAAAGACTACATGCAAATGAAAAAGTAATTAGCAAAGCTAAAGTGACTGAATGTGGGATCTCGAGCTAATGTTTTTTTCAGATTGTTTCAGACAGGATTATGCAAAGAACATAATGGGTAGTGATGGCAGAACTTCGGCCAGGTCTGTCCGCGAACAGGCAGATTGGACTTTTAAAAAAGTCAGATGTCAGCCTGTGCATGGGAAGATTAAAATGCCCCACCTGATGTCACTTCCGGTTTAAGTTGGCTTTCTTTGATGAGAGACCAGCTTCTCTCTGTGGTCTCTCACCAAAGAATAGAGATGTTCAATTTTTTTTTCAAAATTAGATCATTTCGACGAACATGCTATCATCACCAATTTTGCTGAAGATGTAGAGAATGGTTGGGGGTATACTACAAAAAAAGAAGTATGTCTCTAACACAAATAGTTTTTGCACAAATTATGTTAAAAGTCAAGTAAAAATGTCGAAAATCGGAATTTCGACATTTTCTTTGAACTTTTACTTTGAACTCCGCTGGCCGGATCGTTCTGCTCCTGATCCAGACAGAGTAAGAATAGTCACCTTTTTACCGCCAGGGCATATACAGGGCAGGTCAAACATCTGTACTGTTTGCCGGGGGAAGAAAAGCAACATGTTATGTTTGCGGCCGAACTGTCCGCCACCACTAAGATTGGGTAGCTGCTTTGTAACATACTGACTGGTGGTCACCTATTATGTCAATTACTAATTTACCAGCATAACTTTGATCTTAGGCACTATTCTCATGGGTTCTTTTTCCACAAATGTCAGCAGCCAGGAAATCATCTACCACCCGTGTTTGGGGACCTGCACACGCATTTTTGAATGCTCCATGTTATCCAAATTGGGCCAAAAAGCAACCAGGGGACACCCAATATCAAGTCTTCCAGGCTACTGTGCTTTTGGGGCTCCTGGGTGAATTGTACCTTAGTGCTATTGAAGAAGAGAAAAGCAGAGAGCCCTAGCCCACCACCCCAATTTATATGATAACACTTCTAAAACTTGTTATACTTGAAAAACGGAAGCTTGTATCTATTTATCGAAATAAATACAGTGCACACATGAATTTTTTTTTATAAATGAGCAATACGCCTTTTCAAGGTCGCTGATACCCACAGTTCCAGTTCTGTTGCTTTGCCTCAGTATGGCCTAGAGTATTCAACAGCATTCTCTTTCTGAGATTTTAAGGGGTAATCACTGTTCCATATGATAGATGTTATCCAGTTAAACATGGAAGCCAGAGCATTGGCATAACTGTATAAGTATATCATGAATGTTGAGCTGAAGTCGGAAGCCTTAAAAAATTTACTGTTTTTTGTATATCTTAAATGTTGAGCTGCAGTGAGAAGCTTCAATAATTCAACAAATAAATAAATCAACTGTTCTTATATGTGACTTACAATATTCCAAATGTAGTTCTTTGTAGCTATTTTTTGTACATACAAATTGGGATGTGGCACATAATACATGATCATTAACTTTCAGTTAATCACCGATTTATTTTTGCATGTGTGCAGTTAGCCAAGTAGGTCCACTTCCTCATGTCATCGGTGCCATTGTAGTGTAGTGAAAATACACCTATATCTGTATATATGTTCTGTATATATATATTTGTATAGTAGGCCATGACTATGCTCCGGCGCAGATACCCTAGGCAACGCTACATCACTAGCCTTGTAACCCCTGCCTTGGTATCACACACCATGACATTCTCCATGTAGGCATGTTGTCTCTCCTGTAAATCTATGAATTAACTTTATAAATTTCAACTTGAGCTATTGATCTCTGTAAAGAGCACAATGCACATACACTTTCTCCATGATAGAGCAAACACCATGCATCAGTAAAGTTAAAATTTACTTTTTTTAATCATTATTAAAAAGTCAACCAAATATTTAAACTCACTTATGGCATATTTGATCATTCATTCTCTGAATTTCTACATGCCTATGATCCAATTTGAGAGCATGCGTGAATGATTTATTTACAATTAGCAGAAATTTTTACTACTTAACAAATGACAGAAGTAAACTGCAGAAAAGACAACAAAGCATTAATGTTGTATATTCTTATTTGTGTGTTATCTGCTAATGTGGTGCCATAAAGCAGTAGAAAATCGAGTGTCTGTTTCATATGAAGCTGCCTATCAAAAAACAAAAAATAAAGCTAAAACAAACAATAATACTTGTAATGACTGAGAATTATGCCTCAGTATCTTTGGACTGATGCATTGTACTCGTTATCATTCCAACTTTCTGTTGAAAAATATAATTGTGCTTTTTCTCCCCCGTGGTCAGCTACATTCAATAATCCTCACACTGGACAACTGATATGTACTGGGCCTTGCCCCAGGCAGATGAACACTTTGCAATAAAATATACTTAACCCTTCTGTTCTGAACATTGCTAACCTCAAATACTGGCAGAATTTTAAAATAGCTGGAGTTCTAACCTTTTAGGTCCCAGCAAGTGCCATTTTTCCGTAAGCATTTCTTACTGCTAAATAGCTTTTCTCAGCACATGTTATTGTTGAAACACTGCTAAAAGTTGTGGTATCCCAATTATACATTTCAGTTGTTAAAGGGAGCTAAAAATATACTTTTAAAAAATTAATATAGGACTGAGTCAAATAAGAGCAGATAGCACTGGAGAAAATGTTGCTGTGTCTTTGTACTATGTCTTTGTTAGATGCTTTAGGGCAGTGGTGCCCAACTGAGTTGATATGGAGGGCCACAAGTGCGGCCCTCAGCACACTAAAGGGCCGCCCGCACATACTTTTCGGATCTTATACTGACTTGAAAGCATTTTTTAATGAAAGAATGGCTCAGGAGGCGGAAGCGGAGCTCGAAGACATTGTTTTCATTTTTAAATAACACCAACTTTTTAAATTATACTCAAATGAAAGTCAACTTTGCCATGTCACCTTTGCCGTGAAAGCTTTGCAATGTCACCTTTCCAGTCACCCCTTTCCCATGTCACCTTTCCCATGTAACCTGTTACCATGTACACCTTTGACCCTATCAGCTTTTCCTATGTACCTTTGCCGTTAACCTGTGCCATGTCACCTGGACGAAGGAAAAGGGTAAAATGTAAACAGTTAAAAATGGAACCTGTAAAATGTAACATAAAAAGGGAACCAGTGGGAAAGATAAAATAAACAGTCACCTTTGCAATGGCACCTTTACCAGGTAAACATTTCCCCATTCCACATTGTTACAATGTCAATTTTCCCATGTCACCTTTACCCATGTCACCTTTTCACCACCATGTCACCTTTCCCATGTCAAATTTCACACCTTTCCGCCTTTGGTAACCTTTGCACATTGTCACCTTTCCCATAGTCACCTTTTCCCAGGACCACCTTTCCCATGTCACTTTGGTTCATATCACCTTTCCCATGCCACCTTTGGCCATAACACCTTTCCCAATGCTACCTTTGCCGTGTAACCTTTAGCAATGTCACCTTTTCTCATGTCACATTGTCCCCCCTTGCCCCCCCTTAGACATGTTATAATTTTTGCCCCATGTCACCTTTGCCCCCATGTCACTTGCCATGTCACCTTGCCCATGTCACCTTGTCATGTAATTTTTGCCCCATGTCACCTCTGCCATGTCACCTTTCCCCTGTCACCTCTCCATGTCACTTGCCCCACGTCCCTTGTCCATGAATTTTTGCCCCATGTCACCTCTGCCCAGTGTCACCTTTCCACCCATGTCACCTTTGCCCCATGTCACCTTTGCCCATGTCACCTTTCCCCCATGTCACCCATGTAATCGTGGGATTTTATGGGAGCATAAGAAATTACCTTCTTTCTGGTCCACGCGAACAAGCCCAGGCCAGCCAGGGTATCAGCAGCAGGAAGTGGAGGGAGAGAAATGCCTTCCGTGCCTGCTAATTGGTTGACACATTGTGCCAATCAGTCCAGCGGAGGCTGACAGGTTTCCTCAGCTCTCCTCTGCTGAAGAACACCAGGGCGAAGAAGAACGAAGCACTCACGGGATCGGCGGGCAGAGGGGAAACATGTAAAGTCGTAGTAAGGGCACGGGCCGCAAGACGGCCGACCGCGGGGGGGGCGCCAACAACAACGGGGAAGGGCCGCTTACGGCCCGCGGGCCTCATGTTGGGCACCTCTGCTTTAGGGGCTGCAGTGTTTTAGTCTACTCCAGTAACTGCTAAAAGCATAGTAAAAAAAATGTGTGCATGTATGGTGTATGGATTATATATCAAAAGTATTACAACAAATTGTTTGAATTGAACACATTTGCCTAAATTTAAGATTAAGAGTTTAAGTTCCAATGAAAAGTATAAAATTATACATTGATGATATTCAGAGTAAGGCCTTTTCAGGGAACATGAAGTGGGTTAACATCTTAAAGCTGTTCTGCAGCAATGGAGGTTGATAATGTAATGCAATTAAAGTTGGCGCCACAATTCCTTCAGTCATGCCAAATTTATTTACAATCCCCTCTGTCTTCATAAATGTAGCATTAGAAAGCAATGTGGTATCATACACTTTTCAGCATCTGTAAACAGTATTCTGCTTGCCAAATGTAGACATCCATGGTCACCAGCACTGTCCAGTCTCTGTGGTTAAAGGGCAAGTAAACTCAAAAAAAAAATCCCCACATACATGACACGGGACATATTACACACCTGTCAGCAGTATACATCTGGAGAACTGCTACACAGAGAAAAAAAATAGGACTTACAATCTTCACTTCCTCATTCTCTAAGGCACCATCTATAGTACTGGCCGCCTGAACAACTCGCCCATTCTGTTAGGACATTACTAAGGTGCCCCTCCCCTGAAGACATATTTAGCAATCCCAAAGGTTTGGTATGGGAGGACAGTTCTGGTCCTTCCAGACACAGGAGTAAAGCTGAAGGGGACACTGTAGGAGGACAGGAGAGATTGAGACTGAAGTGGTGGATGAAGGGGTTCAGTGTGCAGGTGATATGGGGGTGACATGGATTTGGGGGGGAATGGATTGGATTTGGTAGGCTGAGGTTATAAAATATCTTTTACCTCCTCTGTGCCAGTCCAGCAATGTCGCCTCTACACTTCCTCCACAATCACCTCACAGATGACCTTCCATGTCTGGGAAGGTTCTCCTTCATCCAGAGCCATGAGGAATAGGCGGATGAGGACAGACATGACTGGGTTACTGGGTGTTGTAATATAAAATATCTTATTACCTCCTTGCTGCAGGCTCCCGCAATGTCTCCTCTACACATCCTTCACAATCACCTCACAGATGACACTTCCAGTCTGGGAAGGTTATCTTTCATCCAGATCATGGTATAGGAGGATGAGGACAGACATGACAGAGGTTACTGGGTTGGATATAAAATTCTTCTTACTCCTCTCTGCCAGTCCCAGCAATGTCTCCTCTTACAGGTCTCCACAATCACTTCACAGATGAACTTCCATGAACTCGGAGGATGGGAGGGGGAGGGAGGGAAAGCACACAGCCACAGCAAACGCGTTGGTCACACAGCCCATGCATTTCTGGGGCCCCCACTAACAGATAATGCTTTGGCAGTTATCAGCTCTAAACAAGGGGACACGGCGCCGCGGTACAAGTCAACAGCATGGGTTGTGCTACCTCATAAAAAATGTCTTCACGCTGTAAGATTTATTTTTTTTCTTTTTGGACAGTGATTGCCTAGTCTTTGGCAGCCTGATGATGATAGTGACAAAGGGACCTACAATTGTGTAGGTCCGCCTTTAAAGGGACTCTTCTCAGTTACATGTGTGGTCAGGGCACGGTTCCCTGATGAGATCACCTGACCTATTATTTTATTGCTGCGGCCCAAACAAACCCCTTCCAGCATCATAGGGGTTACCTTAAAGGTGACCTAGCCCAAAAATGGGTGACACATATCAGGACCCATCCTGGCATTCTGTACCAAATTGAAGACCAAAAGCATGCACATATTGTATGCTTAGGGGCTTATGTCTGAATGTGATCATTTACACTGTAGCGAAATTTAAATGCACATGTAATGGGTATTAGAGCTTTGCATTGGGCATACAGTGTAATTGAAAATGAAGCAACATTATAGCGTATTTTATATTGCTTAAGATGTATCTTTCATGTTGCCTATCTGGTTACCTTTATCATTGACAGGGAATTGTATTGAAGTGTCCACTTTGTAAAATAAAATGTACATTTGGTCTAAATCATAGGATGGGCTTTGGCAGATTTCTCGGATATTTTATGATCAAAGCAGTGAGGTTGGTTGTTCTCAGTTTCTCCAGTTCATCTGACTATCAGTTGATTATTGATACTAATTCTAGTACTAGTGTGAGTGGGAAGTCACAATGCAGAGATGCCTGATAGTGGTGCCCAACCCATTTGAGAGAAAATACTAAGCATGCATATGAATAAAACAAAGAAGCACAATTGGAAACACAAGTAGCAGTACTTTAAAAAACCATACAACATGTGATTGTGTTATAAAACTATGGGTTAAAAATTTAAAAAACCTTTTTGGTACAAAATAATCTGCACCTCAGATTAATCAGTTAAATGATAAGATAAAACCAGCTGTGGGCTTTATTGTCAAGAGGTAAAACAAAGTCAAAAAAAAAACTTCATACAAAAACTTCAGCAAATGAACAGCCCGGATGGACGACTGGTTACCCATAGTTAGTCTACTAAATACAGACGGGGCACAAAACAGCAGAATACAGTGGTCAAATACAGACCGGAGTGCTAGTCCATTGCTATCCGTGGCTGTCTCAGTAAGAGGTGCAGTTTATATACACACACCCACAATAGACAGAAACTGACTACTCTATCACACTAATCTGTGTGAGCACTGGACCTGGTGGCCAAGGGAGCCTCCCTTCTCTTCCCTTGGCTGGCTCCAGGGCCCTAAACCACGGCTCTCACTCTGAGCCATATCACAGAAACAGAACATACTGTTTCCCTGGAGCCTTTACTGCAAGAAGCGCCTAAACCTAGGTGCAATATATGCACCGTCCAACACTTTCCCTTGCAAATTTTGGGACACCGTGTCACACTGTATAATAGCAAATAGAGATGGGTGCTAACGTTTCATGGAATTTCAGCTGTCTCATGAGCAACATTGTTGGACATGTAGGGAAGAGAAGTAGGAAAAACTAGGAAAAATAGAACATGTAAATGTTTTCAATACTTTGGTTTTCTATATTACACACCTATACATTGTCTTTTTTCAATTATTTGAGTTCTTCTTCTTTTCTTTCTTTTTCTATTTCCTGTTATTAAAATTTTTAAATTGATGAAATCTTGGACATGTTACTTGCAAATTACAATATTTCCTAACTAGCATTATTATTACACATTTAAATTTGTAGGTTACAATCTGTTTTTGCACTACCTATTAAAATATAATTGTATTTATTGGACATTTCGCATTATGGCTTTGTTATAAATATGTTTGACCCTCCGTACTAATGTATTTGTCATTTTCCTATAATGTGTTGTTCCTGATCGTTATTTTTTTTTAACTTTGAATTTTTTAATAAGTTTTGTTCTAACACATGTAGCTTCTCCATAAAGGTCAAGTAAAAATGTTTCCTACAACCCTTCTCTACACCACCAACAATTTTGTAGATTATGCCATGTTCAACATCAAAAGAAAGGGGTTAAAGCTGGGGGTCCTCAAACTTTTAAATTTGGGGCCAGTTCATGGTTCTTCAGGTTGCTGGGGGGCCAAGCTTTAGTTTGAAAAATTAATTCTGTGCAAAAAGAACATAAGAGAATGGTGAGAACCCACTATATATTCTTTGACTGTAAATTATCAGAAGTCCAATTATTGGTGGGGGGGGGGGGGGTAATTTACCACTGAGAGTACTTACCCTCCAAATTTCACACCCTAATTGCAACTTTTCATAGTTTTATTTATATTTCCCTATGGGTATTCAATGTACATAAACTGTATAAGTAGTGAATACTGGAACAATTAGCTATGGTATTTTAAAAAAAGGTTAACAAGTAGTGTATATAAGATAACGTCAAGTGGTTACACAGATGCCTAATGCGTTCAATTTCAAATATGAAATAAAAATTCCCCTACAAAACCAGACTTTGCAGCCAGATGGTCTTGGTGCACCCCTTACAATCACTGTATAACACAGCTCCAGCTTTCTTTGTAAAATTCAGCTTTCTGACAACTTGAAAACATTGGAGTGGCTGCTTTGGGGACCATTTGTTAATAAAAGAAATAAACAAGAGACATGCTGTATGCAGCATATAACATCCACATTAATTCATCAGGTATGACAAAAGTGGTTGAGATTTATTTTACTTAACTAAATGCAAAATCATTATTTTTCATTTTAAAAGACTTGAGTCAATTTAAAAGACAAGTTACATCTGATTTTGATCATTTTTTTTCTTTTTAAATATACTTCATGAATGGTTTACTTAATGGGAAGTAATACCCTACAATGCTAAAATACAATGCTAAAACATAATGCAAGTAGAAGCAATAAGAACTCAGCAATGTGCCCATGATAATACCTTGTTAAAATTGAAGGTAATATAATTAGGTGATTCAGTACTATTAAAATTCAGATCAAGACTTTCCATGTCATTCTGAATGAACAGATGATCAAACAATGTGTTTCGTGAAAAGCCTAAAATTACAATACATCTCAAATAAATATTTTACGGCTTCCTGAAAATATAAATGGAATTCTTTAATGAAGGATGTAATTAGAAGTCAAGATCAAGGACACAAAACTACAATCTGACAACAGGTAATTTTTCATGACTTCATTGCTGAGATCATAAAAAGTCTCTAGGCTTACAGAGGAAAATTAATTTTCCTGACACAATATGAAAACAATTAAAATAATGTAAGCCCTTGTAATCCTTACATATGTGTTTAGTGGTATATAAACATTTGCCATGTGTTAAATGTTTATTTCTTAAACTTTATGTAAAGCTACAACTTTGAAAAAAGTTGAAGAGAGCTTCACTTCCTTTTCCAGAATACCCCCAAAAGGGTAAGTAGCAGCCAGGTACCAACAATCAAATGCACTAGTGCTATGCAAAAGTGAACGCCATGCTTAACACCATGCAAGACATCAGCATTAGTGTTAATCACGAAAATTCAAAATTTTAACAATTTGACATCCACTTTTATATAGGTTATATGCTCCAAATTGTTTTTTAACAGTTGTATCTGTCACAATACATATTTCGTGCTGAGACCCTTGTCCTTGGCAATCAATCTTCTATGCATGTTGAACCAGCAAATTTCCATCTTTAATATCCAATAATTGATTATGACTTTATTTCTGAGATTTATATTTACCAACATGGCCAAATAAATGGGGGCTATTTTGTGGGGCTATTTGCTGCTCTCTGCTTATCTGCTAAGGAAGGGGGTGTTGTGAATTTTAGCAGAATCCTTGCTGCCACTAGTGCACAAGTAGCCTAAAGAGAATTGTTTTTAGTGGCTCATTATATCTCCCTTTTCTCTGTTGTAATAAATTGTTCCATTTTGGTCTTGTATTGAGCCAAGGTATTATTCAAGTTATAAACGTTTGTGTGGCTCAAACTGCATATCTTGATCACCCAAATCAATTGGGATTCAATTGAGGTTTCATTGGAGACTGACTAAAACTATAACAACTACTCTGGCCCTATATCTCATTCCTTGACAACTTCCCTTCTTGGCTTCCACATATTCTTGCCAATGACCTACCAGTCCTAATCCTTGGTGATTTCAATATAGCCATGGGTGACCCCAGCAAACCCCATCTGACTGTGCTGGGTTATATGTTAGCGTTATATAAAAACAGATTAATAATAATTTCTTACTTACAGCTGTTCATTTGATTAATGTACTCAAGCTCCTTAAAATCGTTGATATATAGTGAGGCAAATAAGTATTTGATCTCCTGTATATTTTCGTCTGTTTGCCTTATGACAAAGAAATGACCAGTATATAACTATTTAGGGAGGTTTATGGTCGCTGGGAAAGACCGGTTAACAACAAAAAAACATTTCAAACCCAGTTCAGAGACTTCAGAGATCATGTTCAATGCAATGAAGGAAATACATATTTAATCACTTCGCAAAAGATGACTTTTGGCAAAACTCTTGTTGGCAGTCATAGAGGTCAAATGTTTCACTGCTCTTTTGGAGATGCTTTTCAAGTGAATAAAGTTTTGAGGCTTTCTTCAGCTCCCTCCACAGATTTACTATGGGTTTAAGGTTTGGAGACTAGGCTACCCCAGGACCTTCAAGTGGCTCTTCTTCAACTGTATCTTCTATGTGGTCAAGGTGTCCTATGCCCATAGCAGAAAAACACCTGTTAAGCATAATGGGTTTACCTCCATGTTTGATAATAAGGTTGGTGTTATTGAGCTCTTAGGCAGCTTAGGCAGCATCCTAACCTCCTTCTAACACAATTGATTTGATGTTAAATAACAAACTTTAGGTCTCTGACCTGACTCATGTTCACCAAGCTGCAAGTCTTGTAGCCCAGTCCAGCCTAGTGTAGGTCTACAGTCTTGTCCCCGATATTCTGTGGACAGGTGTCCTTAATACAGGTATTGTAACAAGAAGCTCCTTCCTGATTCTTGCTCCTAAACTTAGTTTATCATCAGCATAAAGACTTCTGAGAGCATCAATCCTGCTTTTGGCTAGGGGATAGAATATGTATTTCCTTCATTGCAATGAACATCAATCTCTGACTTTTGTGCACTGGGTTTGTAAGGAGCATCACATGCTTGAAACAAATTTATTTATCCACAATTTTGAAAGCCTGCCAATACTTTTATCCAGCCCATTTTTGGAGTTTTGTGTGACATTATGTCCAATTCGCCTTTTTTCCTCCTTTTTTGGTATTATTGTGGAAATCTTATCCGCTGTGCGGAACTATTGCCTTTTTGTAGATGTGTATTGATCGAGCCTGGGAGACGGCAGTTCATGTACCTGGAGTCCACTAGTAACTTCAGCTTAACCGGAGCCAGAGAGGGAGCCTGTGTGGGAAGAGTTGGACGGCACAGGAGTGTGGGTCTCACACTACTTCATATGTTGAACTTTGTCCATGACTGTATCTGAATTCAATGGTTTGGAGAGGCGTTCCAATACTTTCGATAACAGTGTATTACTTTTTACACTAGGGAGTAAGGTACTAGGAGTCAAGAATAAGGTAAGTATACTCCTGTTCCACTGAACAAACATTCAATACTAAGGGAGTTAACACCAACTAGTTAAGTTATAGCTGTCTGGAGTTTCGCCCTAAATAGTATATTCATTGAGGCATTTGAATTTAGATTATTGTTATGATTGGTTTACCAAACTATATTTTTAATTATTCTTTGTACAGTGTTGGTGTATGAATTTTGAAAATATACAGTACAGATCAGTATAATAATTGCACATTACAGGTGATTTAATATGGCCGCATTCATCATTAAAACTTTTATTATTGTCTAAAATATGTGCAGCGTTTACTTTGTATAGGAATGTAATTTAAATTAAATTTATTTCCCAGTTGCACCATTTTAGAGAATTAAATATTTATCAAACATTATTTGTATTGACTTCTCATCTCATTCAACTTTGTTATGTGTTATTGTTCTGCTCTGCATTCTCATGCTTTTAGCATTGTTATTTATAGATTTTTACAATATTGTAGAAATGTTTTTCATGGCACAAAGCTTATAGAATAAAATATTTTCTGTTCAACTTTGCAAGCCAAGTAAACTGATAAAAAATGATCATGAACAAGGTGTAGAGCACGTTGCCACCAGTAAAGCTCACTGGAAAATGTAAAGTGAATTCTGAATGTCTGCTATGGATTGTTTACAGTTATATATATATTGTATACAGTACACTGCACCGCTGCTCAAATGCATGCCAGCGCAATTGGCCAGGGTTTTGCAGCAGGTTTTAGCCCATTGGCAGTCTATTGACTGTCAATGGACTACAAAAAACTGCATTGAAAACCTGCGGGGAAACTGCGAGTAAACAGTGGGGAAACCAGACAGAAAAACACATCCTTTCCACTGGTTTCCCCGCTGTTTACTCATGGTTTCCCTGCAGGTTTTCATTGGGGTTTTTTTTGTCAATAGACTGTTAATGGGCTAAAACCCGTGGCAAAACCGCAGCACACATTTGAGGCTGCAGTGCAGTGTGTACACAGGAAAAAAACGTGGTAAACATATTTTTTCCATGTCCACACTGCTAAATCCGTGCCAGTGGAGACAGGCTCCTTGGGGGTAATGGGAGTGGTTTTGCTGCGGCTTAAAAACGCACTGCTTCCATTCCCAAGCCGCCCAAGTGGAGCCTTACCCTTATTGACAAAGTTATCCAGTAATTTATTATGCCCACAAATGTTAAGAAAATTACTTCTACCAGACAAAAATATATAATTTTGTATATTTAATAAAGAGTTGCTATTGGTTAATTTGCACAACTGATTTGGGAAACACCCTTCCTATAAGTATCTTCAAATGTTTGGAGAAAATATGCAACAAGGAGACAATCCATCTGACAAGAAGGCTTTATGTTCAGGGGTTTGTAGCTATACCTCAAGAACAGTTTTTTGATCTATTGGAATAATCTTTTTTAACCTCCCTAGCTCTCTGCTGAGGTCCAGATTTCTGTTCCAAAAGCGCACCATAGACTCTAATGGATTTTTCAGTTGTAGGACTGTAACTTCCCAAAGTCTGTCGGTACAAGGGTCTAGTAGACATCATGAATAGAATAATGTTTGAAACACACAATTATTATAAAAAAGTACATAAAAAATTTATAAAATGTATCATTTGAATGATAAAATCTCTTAAATACTTATTTGGTATGAAAGATTTCAAAACAGTATGTATTCATATTTATGTTTGTTTATAATAAAATTTGTATTACAATTGGAAATGTGTTTTGTTTTTGTTTTACTTTGAATTGTATTGGATACAGTTATCACTGGGGGTGATTTTCCAGATGTGCTCTTTGACGATAACCCAATTTGCATTTGAATGTCCCACGGCCCCCTCCCCATCACATCAAG
>CM070032.1:73328848-73349930 GCA_036250615.1 Ptychadena robeensis | reverse complement strand
CCGGAATCGATGGGATAGGTGATCGATCGGCCATGGAATCCGACAATGTATGGCTAGCTTTATTCTTATTGCGCAACAATAAAAAGAGTGTTTGCAGATAAACACTGATTTGAATCAGAGCTGTATAAGAATGGAACTTTACTTGTAAGACCAGGCAGGTATCAAAGTGAACTATAAAAAACAAACAAAAAACTGTACTTCCATAGCTAGTAAATAATATATGACATAATGCTAAACTTGACAAGAAAAGAGTCAATTCAAATTCCATCATGAATTATACACAATTCCCCTTTTATCGCACATCAAGCATAATGCTTTGTTACAAAAAACTGTTTAGAATGGTTTCTTTAGTAAAACACTGAACAAGACAGTAAGAGGTTTCCATTATTTCTTTCTTTTTTTTAGGTGATTTTTTGTATTATAAAATGCTATTATGTTATTTTCTATATTTTAAAGCTGATTTGCTACCTGATTATTTTTTTTATATATTTCATAGCATTACATCTCTGCTGTACTGCTTCTATCAGCAGGGCTCTGGTGGTAGAAACAGTACAGGACAGATGAGGTATGTAGCTGTGGCTGCATTTCTCATCTGACAGTTCGGGAGAGCTAGCGGGAAGCCAAGGTGCGACCATCCGCAGCTGAGCGGCCGCGGGGGTTGCATATTCGGACCAAAAGACGCAGGCACTAGTGTGTCTTATGGTCCCAAAAATAAGGTATATATATATAAAGAGAGATAATACACTGAAAATATTTTCATTTTATAACACTGATTCTAGCACGTAGAAGAAAATCACAATAAATAAAAGAAGAAATAGTAGTTTAGACTAAGTATATTCAGGGTAGCAACAGAAACATATTACAAGGAAAACAGAAATCTAAAAAGAATGTCTTGCCATTCACCAAGTATCAGATTATTTGACATCGTGTTTCAAATGGATATTAAGTATCATTGATTGTGACCAGGATTTAATGGGAACAAAAGCTCAAGATAGAATGCTCAGGGTTATTAAGACTTGGTATTAAAGTGGAGCCTTAGAATGTAGTGCTGTAATTTGTTATTCCGGTGCATCAACTCTTTTGTGAGGTTTTAAGGCCAGACAGCTCTTTCAAGGCTGTTGGCTGATTCATTCTAAGTAGGTTTTACCCCTGAGAATTTGTCTGTTTTGTATTGATTAATGTAGTGTCTTATACCTTCAGATTTTGTTCAGAGAAGAGGAGCTAGTTTTTCAATTGGTCTTAATTACTGAGTTTATATGAAAGCTGAAAATGCAGTTTACAGCAAGTAGGTGGCTGCAGTTCATTAACAATACAGTCTGGCTTTCCTATTTAACTTTGCACAAATCAATGTCATTTTAAAGGGAAATTACCCTGAAATAAGAAGGCTGTTCAATGCAAATAACATTTTGCATACAAAAAAAAATGTTAGGGATGAGTAAGGTGAGCCTTTTGTAAATCAGAGTTGAATATTTTATACTATTCTATATTTGTTCAAAAATATGTGTTACAGTACATATATATGTATATACACTGACCGGCCACTTTATTAGGCATACATGTCCAACTGCTCTTTGACGCAAATTACTGATCAGCCAATTACATTGTGGCAACTGAATGTATTTAGGCATGTTGACATGGTTTACAGAGAATGGTCTGAAAAAGGAAAAACATCCAGTGGGTGGCAGTTCTGTGGGCGCAAATGCCTTGTGATGCCAGAGGTTAGAGAATGGCTAGAGTGGTTCGAGCTGATAGAAAGGCAACAGTAATTCAAATAACTAAGTTACACTTTGGGTAGTAATTGATCATCATTGCAATGCCACAGTCTACCTGAGTATTGTTGCTGACAATGTCCATCCCTTTATGACCACAGTGTACCCATCTTCTGATGGCTACTTCCAACAGCATAATGCACCATGTCATAAAGCTTGAATCAACTCAGACTGTTTTTTTTTGAACATGACAATGAGTTCACTGTACTTAAATGGCCCCCACAGTAACCAGATCTCAATCCAATAGAGCACCTTTGGGCTGTGGTGGAACGGGATATTCGCATCATGGATGTGCAGCCGACAAATCTGCAGCAACTGAGTGATGATATCATGTCAATATGGACAAATGTTTTTGAGGAATTTCTCCAGTACCTTGTTGAATTTATGCAACGAAGATAAAGGCAGTTCTGAAGGCAAAAGGGGGTCCATCCCGGTACTTGCAAGGTGTGCCTAATAAATGGCCGGTGCCAGTGCAAAATATTTTGAGTATTGGAAAGTGCGAATATCCGCAGCCATATTCAAGAAATTCACAAATTCCTTAATAGCTGATATTCATCCATAATATCTGCAATTCGAGTATTTAAGATCAACACTAGTGCATGGTAAAATGTGCGCTTGTTTGCTGTATTTAAATTTAAGTAATAACTCCTAACATAGCCCCTGAAGCCACTTATAGCTAAGCTGCATGATGGCTATCTACAGTTAGGCCTAGTCTCCATTGCAATGAAATCCTCATGCTTTTCTTACAATGAAAATTAATATTTAGTTGGGAAATGTTGTGACCTATTTTCACCACGTCTTCAGGCTGATATTGTAGTAGGATAGGTGATTGGTTTAAGCATCCAGATGGCTGAGATCAACAGTAAACAGGCAGAAATCAATAACAGCAAAAAATTCACAACAAAAAGAAACCTGAGAATAGATTTGCATTAGAGGCCATTTCCGTGTGCACTGAGCTACTTAAATTGAAGTGCTGGAATATTTCCGTGTGCACTGGGCTACTTAAATTGAAGTGCTGGAATATTTCCGTGTGCACTGGGCTACTTAAATTTAAGTGCTGGAATATGCTATGAAATGTCCTTAGCCTTTAATGGAGAAAGTTAGGTGGAGCAACAATGGAACCTAACCACAGGGAACAGAAAGTGTCCGGCAAGTTGTAATAGAACAGGATGGGGGGTGTAGAAACTGTGGTCCCCCTTGTTCTAAATACCTAATCCAATCATTGCCATCAGAACCATAGCTACTATAACCATACTAGGTATTGCATTAGCCAGTTCTATGTCTTGTTTTTATTTTTCCTTTGTCCCATAGTGATATATAAAGTAAAAGCTGAAAATTAACGAATTTAATGTTTTGCCATCTACCATATGTAACACACCCGTTTGGCTTCAACTGCAAGACTACACATACATAAATAACATGTTTAGGGATCACTGTTGATTGCGAAATTACAAATTTTTTAATTTACAAAATATCGAATATTAGCACTTGGAGAATTCGTGAAGATCTACGTTTTCCTTTTTACGAATATTCAAAATATGTAATGAGTAGAGTTGATCGCAAAAAACATGCAAATGTCAGCACTTTTTATTGTGAACATCTTTATCACGATGATGTTAATAATGACTGAAGATCACAAATTCTCGAATTTGTTGCAAAAAATAGGCAACATATTTTTATATTTTTTGCAAATACGAATATTGCCTATGCTGTTCATCACTATAAGGGATGACTAAAAGATGCATCCCTAATCAACTAAATAAACATGTTGTAATAACAGTGTTAACAGGAGATACCACCAATTTAAAATAGAATTTGGTAGAAGTGGTTTTATCAGCAGGGTAAAAGTTCGAGCTAGTCTGAACTTGGCGTCATGTAATAAATTACACAGAAGAATATATTTTTGTTTGGAATAGAATTTGGCAATATAGGTGTTGGAATGACTATATAGAGTTAACCTGCACTTAATTCAGTAGAATTAAACTTCTAGAATTTTTAGTTTAAAAAGACATTTGTAGAATTACAATATAGAAGAATGTCTACACTAAAGGTGACCATACACGTGCCGATTTTTCGGTCGTTTTTAGCCCTCCCGACCGATCCGGTCGGGTAGGTCGGTCGGGAGGGATTCAGAACTGTTTTAAAATCGGCTGAAAAGTCGGTCGGGTCCCGACCGCGGATGCCCGATTTTTCGGGAAAACGGCAGCTTGTATATGTCATGTACAAGCTGCCGTCATGTACAAGCTGCCGTCTTCCCGAAAAATCGGGCATCCGCGGGCGGGACCCGACCGACTTTTCAGCCGATTTTAAAACAGTTCTGAATCCCTCCCGACCGACCTACCGGATCGGTCGGGAGGGCTAAAAACGGCCGAAAAATCGGCACGTGTATGGTCACCTTTAATTAATTAGATTCTGCTTTATAAAATGAAACTTTAAATTGAAACATTGTAGGAAAACAGAAAGAGTCCCCTCTCATCTGCTTGGTAACATAGATGGATGCAGTTCAGTAGTCCTCAAAAGGATCAGAAACAATTGGGTTGATATACCAAAGGAATACATGTCGAATACATATCAAAGTCACAAATAGAATAAGTCAACACTATACATTGTGGTTCACAAAAGAGCACATTGTCCTTATAAAATTAATATCACTGTAAAACTACTCAATGTGCTTTGGACTTGATGACACACGGTAGTGATAGCATCACCTGTGTTCGCCATGAATACAGTTTCAGATGGCCTTACATAACAGTATCACTTTCATCGACTTTATATATATATATATATATATATATATATACACGTTTTAATTACAAAATTTGTGTTTGACTATGTGACATAACAATTGCATGTTTATGTATGATTGATAAGTGGGTCCAGCAGGGTGCTTCACACTGCTTCATAAAAAGTGATGGCCGAACATCAGCTGGGGCTGTTCGCGAACAGGCAAATCCAAGTTCTTCTGCAAATACCTGCCGTTCGCATGTTCGCGGCAAACCTCCATTGACATTAATGGAGGGCGACCTTCTCAAACCTTCAGGTCATATTTGTAGCCACAATACCAATAAAAAAGTAGCAAAAGGGTGCAACCACCTGGAAAGTGTCATGCCAGAGGGGGATCAACTTCCCTCCAAAAATACAGATTTTTTAAAATGCTGTTTTTTTCATGTCTAATGGCCCGGAAATCACATCTAGATTACAGATTTTGCCAAAACTGGAGTGGGCTGACAGCCTGACAGCACCTTCTGCAGTGTATTGCATTTAGTCAGATCTCTCTGCAATGTCCTGTTTTAGTTTGTGATCGTGAACTACAACTACCAGCACACCTCAGCTCAGGATTATAACACAGCGCACAGGTCCCATAATACAGCATATCCCACCCCCAGAGAAGGACTTTTGTTGCTCAGTAATGATGATCTCGCACTTTGTCTCCATGTTAAGGTATAGGGGCGGGAAGAACACTCATAATGTTCGCTGGCCTTGCGAACTGCGAACATGCTATGTCCACTGCGAACTGTCCACCAGGCGAATTTTTCGGCCATCACTTATCATAAACATAAAACTGTGATCACACCTACATATGATGCTGACCCCCCCCCCACCCCCCCATGAAATGGATGGATTTTCCATCAGCCAGGAAATTGGGTGAGCTCTCTTTTACTCTATCTGTAATCACATCTTTGAAGAGTTTCCAGTGAGCATTGGGATTAATATTGGTAAAATCATTGAGCAAAATGAACATAGCTTGTGGACAATCTAGATCAATAAACGTATCATAGGGAGGAGCTAAGGGCTACAAGAAGATGACAAGTGTGTTGCCTGTTATATATTATAACCTGTTATTATATTATTATTCTTGGATTTCATAATTGAGTGTGGGATGTTTACAGAACATTATGCAGATGAATTAAGGTGAAGGTGCTCCAATTGTTTGCCTGGTAGTGGTTGTCTGTGTGTATGAAGATCTATATGGAGATGCTGAGTGCAGATGAATGTGTTTTTTTCATGTGTCTAAAAAAATGTTTGGCTGGAGTTTTACTATAAAACAGGCATGATTGGTGACCACAAACTAACCTCTCCTTTAATTTACCTTAATGTTTTAAAAAAAGAATCCAATTATAAAAACTGACTTTTTTTAAAATTTTCTATTTTATTGTAGAAAGCCTGTGCCACTGTATAGGCCTTGTGTAATTTAGGGTACAATTTCCCATTCTGTTTTTAATTAAGACTGAGCACATTAAAACAAATATATTTTCAGGCTGAGCACATTATCTGATGACTCCCATATGGAGTTTTCCCTTTATGGGCAAAATGTAATTAAATAAATTCTGTTGTGCCAAACTTTTGTACAACATTTTATCCTACTTGAAAAAACCCCACATATTATGTAGTATTGAAAAAAAAGGCAAAATGTTAACAATTCCATAAATTGTACCCAAATGTTTTCTAAAACTAAAATGCTAATTAAGGAAAAGAAACACTGTTTGTGATAAATGCAGATCTTATACACATCTTAACACATTTCTCCTATTTAAATATAAAAAAAAAGGTATAAATAACTGCTGTTCTTTGTGTTGCCCCTGATTCTGTTCAAAATGGTAACAGTAAACATTAAACAGTAAACATCAACTGAAGTCATGAATTCATTCAATAAAAGGTGTCACTGTTAGCTCACCTATTTGCAGTAGTAGGTACAAGATTTACCCTGGCTGATAATATTAAATACACTATAGTTAATGCTTTTTGTTGGGTCCTTTATTAATGATAGTTTCTATGTTTGTTACTGTGTGGAACTAAATGTGATTTAGGTTACTGTTAAAAAGTGTTAATGTTAGCAAAGACATGTTACAATGTTGTCATACCATGTTGACATACCAAGATGTATCACCACCTTGTCCTTCATGTAAGAAGCACCTTTACTTCTTTCTTCTTCCTCTCTAGGGTTTCATAAACTAAAGTATTGGGGAGAATATACCACATTGGGTAGAGTTCCCTTTTTCAAAGGATATTGAGTAAAGAGGGTTTTTTTAAGCCAGCTACACCTTTCGATCACTCCATACAATTTCCATTAGATCTACCAACAACTATGTAGTATAGTGTCCTCCCTGATAGAATACACAGTGATTGGAAGATTTCAAAAGATCCTCATATTACATGGTTTTGGTAGAAGAAAAAATGATTGTACAGATTGTAAGGTGTATGGGGGCCTTTAGGCATTTTACTCTACCCATGTATACCTTCCTTCGAGCGGGATCATTAGATCCCTCTTAGAACTTGATTGAACAGGGTTCCAACATGTTGGAAAACCCTGTTCGACGTCCATGACTTCAGAGGGGGAAAGTGAATCTCCCTCCGAAGTAACGGAGGAAGAAAGCTTCAGCAGCACAGACAGTGATCAGGTCCCACCAGTCGAAAGGTGGCGGGACCTGTCACTGCTCTGTTCTATGCAGCTGGCAGCCTGTGTTGTGAGAGGTTTTCTCACAACACGGGTGTCCCCATCGAACGGCAATTGATATGCACATTGATTGCTGTTCGATTGACCCACAATTGACCCGCAATCAATGACAGCATGGTGACGTCACCACTCTGTGATGAATTGCGGATCGATTGCACAGGAATCTACCAGTGTATGCCAGCTTAACTCTCCTAAAGCCCCCCATACACCTTTAGATCACTCCATACAATTGCTATACAATCACCTATTCTTCTACCAAAACCATGTAATATGAGGACCTTTCTAAACCTTCCAATCACTATGTATTCTATCAGAGAGGACACTGTACTACATAGTTGTTGTCTAATAGAAATTGTATGGAGTGATCTAAAGGTGTATGGGGGGCTTAAAGAAGCGATAAATGAAGAAACATGGTAAGGGAAAAAGGCAGTGGAATTATTGTAAAAGGATTGAAAAATATCATAATTCATTGATAAATATATGTATATTGATGACATATGATATTTTGTGACTTTACTTGATGTGGATACCTGAATAGTCCTATGAGCCTTGTATCCTTTGAAACAGGGAACCCATTGACCCACTATGCTGTTTTCTGAGTAACAATTTTGATTTCTGTGTCATGATCACCTTCTTACATTTAAAGTATTGGGGATCTGGTGCATGGAAATGTTTTTTACATTTTCAAATGGTTTATCATTATCCATTTTTATGTGGAATAAACTCCCTAGCAGTAACCCTAAAGCTGGCCATACATCTTAAGATTTATCATCAGATATCCTTTAGATCTACCAACTATGTAGTATAGGGTCCTCTGCAATTGAACACAGGTAGACTTGATTGTTTAGAAAGTCCCTCATATTACATGGTTTTGGTAAAACAAAAGGAGATCTAGAGAAATCTAAAGGTGTATGGGGGCCCTTAGTGTAGCTGAGGGTAGATTTATTTACCAATAATGGTAAACCTGAGCTACACTCGGAGTAGCTCACCTGCTCCAGGTGAGCCTGCACTTTACTTTGAGCGATAGTAATCTGTTTATATTTCCTGTACCACTTTAAAAACAGATATTATGAAATGTCCCATACTAGTAGCAAGGTTAAATTATGAGCAATGTGAATACACCAATTGGGAAGGCAAAGATTTTAGATTGCATATCATGAGAGCATATCATGAGAGCGTGCAAGACCGATAACTGCCATTAATATTGCCTGTTTTACAATTTCTCATCTACAACAATTGGCATCTTGAGACAATTTTTTTTGGCTATATGCCCTAAACGTTTCTAAATCATTACTCTAAATTGTATCTGAATCAAATTATGACTTGCCTCTATTATTCAACCTCATTCAGTCTTCTATGTTTCTAAATCCAGGCATTATTTGAAATCTGTAGTAGTATTGTAAGACCTTCATTCAGCCATCCCATGGTTTTCGCCAAATAATAATAATAATAAAACACATGCAAAAACAGAAAATAGTTTACAATACAGATGCTGGTCATGCAACAGAAGTAAAACTCCAATGTCTTCTTTGCGGTTGCCTTTTTGGCCTAATCTCACAATGACAGAACATATTCTTCTGTCTTTATAATGTTATAAGTGCTTAAATATGTCTGATCCCCTATCTTACCTGTAAACAGTTTCCCCCCATGCTTTGCAAAGTGCCCAGAGGATTAGCAAAGGCTTCTGGAACACGGAGACTAACTTCTTTCCTCAAATATAAATGAAAACAATAAATACAACAACAATTCCATTTTCACCTTCCTTCCACAAATAGAAGAGTTATACTATTCCAATGGTAAGGCAGTTGACAGGAGTCTATTGCCTTGTCTTTGTGTCTGTTTCCAAATGCTTTTAACATTGATGTAACTGCTCCACAATATTGTCTTCCATTGTGATATATTTTGTATTTATTGGTTTTCTTCACCAGCTCCAATGATATACAGTAGACAGCACAAAGCAATTATTTCTCATTCTTTGCCAGATACATACAGAAAATACACTGGCTTCCTGTCTCATCAACCCACCGTAGCCTTGATTTACAAAATCCATACATTCTCCAGCATTTGACATAATGTAACTTTTCTTTATTTCATTTCTAAAATTAAATAATACAGCAAAAGCATTAGTGTGTGTTATAACTGAAGCAGCAACAAGTGGAGGAAAGAGATACCCACAATTACAAGCACATACCTTGTATTGCATACATGATATTTACTTCATTATATTTTAGGTAAATAATCTGATCTACACTATACCGCTGTTTATGTCCTGTTTATGTCCTGGTAAAGACTTCTGTGTGAATGCAAACGTATCAGATTAAATATGCATTACAGCCGTAATGACTAAACAATGAATGAAAGAATGAACAAACAAACGGAAGCATTAGAGAAAGAATGTTCGCTCAGCTGGTTCGGATTTGATGAAATATGTTTAGGTGGCAATTTCTTTGATATTAGGCAAACATAAAACAGAGGCCAGTGGCACAGACAAAATGATAGTTACTAAGGGATTCAGTAAAAATGCATAATTCAAGCTTGGAAGTATCGGATTTTTGAAATTTGCAATTCAATGATCATAGTTAATGTTGTTAAATTTGTATTACACAGCAAGGTTTAGTATTCATTACTGACCATGTCAAGCAGGAATAGGTAAAATCAGTAGACACCATTTTCAAATAAACATTCAGATTTCTTTTTCACTTCAAGCTTAACCCTTTGCAGTTTGTTTAAAAAAAGACTTCTTTGCTTTGGCTTGTTTAACAACAAATGAAATACAATGTGCATATGATTATTGATCTGTGGTTTGCATATGATATCATATGTGGTATGATTCTTAAAACATCATGTCTTTTATGTATCTTGTTGTCCTATCTGTAGGAAAGATATTTGTTAAAAAAAGAAGACTGCAGTCATATGTAAACTCCTTAGAGAAACTAAATACTGTAGGGAAGATGCCATATATATATTTTGCCATATAAGACGCACTTTTTCACCCCAAAATTGGGGGGGGGGGAAGTGCCTGCGTCTTATACGCCAAATTAACCCAATTGATGTGAAAACTTCAGATTATGAGCAGCATAGGCAATATTCATAAATTATCCCAAATGTTTTGCCTTATAGCCGCAACAAATGAGATGATTTGTGATCTTCAGTTATTATTAACTTCATTATGAAAAAGCTTTTCAAAATAAACGGAAAAAAATTTTCAATTGTCCCTCATTATCCCCCCCCCCCCCTCCTCATATGACATTGCTTCGCATTGAGGAAGAAACCCTGTAATAAAGTCAGGTAAACAACTATGTAGATACATTTTGCCCATTGAAGACCAATATTTTCCGCCATCAGGTAGGTACTCATGATAGTTTATTTTATCGTGGCTCACTTCTTTATCATCATGCTGGCTCAGAGGTAAGTAGCGTAGAATTTTTATTGCAAATAACAACACTAGGAATAAGAATTTGTGACTATCTTGAATAAAGTGCTATATCTTTGTAATCTCAAATATTCGAGAATGTGGGGAAAGTAACATGTGTTGCGTTCGCAATATGCACATATACAAGTGCTGATTTTTGCAATCAATTACTTCTATGAGTGTTGTCTCATGTGGTTATTACACTGCCGCTGCTATTTCACATTTGCCACTAGATGTTGACATGACAACACACATTGCATTCGCAATATGCACTGTGTATAAGGTTTTTTTTCCAAGTATAAATCTGTTTTAAAGTTGGACTCCAGTCTTCCTGAATATTGTCTTAAGCGGGTTATAAGCATGAAAAGATAAACTAAAGGAGTCAAAATATTAGCAGATTTCAGTTATGTTTAAAAATAGGATTATTGTGAATCTATTTTTCATTATCATGCTTTAATATACACAGCTTTCTTTTATAGTTTTTTTTTGGGGGGGAGGGGTCTATTTTAAAATATCTTATCTGGAAATTCCGCCAGTTTAAGCACTTCCTGTTGCAGGCTCACCATTTACTTGAGTTACTTGAGTTGACTAATAGTTGCTCTATCTGGTATGAAAGGCAACCCAACTTCCAAATAATGAAGGGAACCAGGCAGGCTGACATTGCTGAGGCTAGGTAAGTAAATATATCATAGATTTTAAAAAAATATATATACCGTATTTTCCGGCGTATAAGATGATTTTAAAACCCAGGAAAATCTTCTGAAAATTCGGGGGTCCTCTTATATGCTGGGTAATGAGAATTCCGAGCATGAGTCTGTCTGTCACACAGCCACAGCTCCCCCCTCCCTCTCTCCCTCCTAGATTTTTTGAGAGGAAGCCGACGTGCTCACTAGAGGCAGTGGCCCCAGTGGCTGAAACTGTTACTGCAGCTCAAATACATTAAATAACCTTCACTTATTATGTATAATGATATAATGTATAAATCTTTCAGATTTATTTAGTTAAATGTATGTCCCTGGATAACCGCAGGGAAACGTTAATAACCATGAAAGGTTGCAGTTAGGGGTGTGAAATTGGGGATGTAATTTACTAAAAACTTTTAAGGTTGTTGGAGATCTGAGGGTTGAAAGTAGGAGTAGGCATATGTAAGGCCATGTATCCACTGCGGTTTCCCTGAGCTGGCTGAAAATCAGTATGCATATATTACATACCTCAGCTTCTGCCTAGATTTCAGTTATTTCACATCTCATATATGCAGTGTAATAGAAAAAATATGTATATTTTTTAAGCAAGTCTTTCATTTTGTTATGTATGACATATGTAAATACTGAGACTACCTACTAATGAAGCCCAAATTAATGATATACACACATTTGTACATTAAGTGTTCATGTTTAGCATTGGCATATGTATGTACAGTGGAAGTTGTTCCTAACAAAAGCATTTGAATTTGCCTACAATCAATGTAAAACCTCTGCCCATAAATTATTATTATTTTATAAATACAATTATACATTTGAAGTGTCTGATAAAGACACGTTACGAACAGTGAATGATTAAAATTTAAACCCACTGTGATATTTCATAAAGATGTCATTTCATATCATCTGATTTTCTTCAAGTAGGGTTAAACCTACTTAACCTTGTGACAGCTGTCACAGCAATAATTATCATCAAGTTTAACATGGATTTCACTTTATATCAATTAAAATTTGATTAATTTGATATGGCTGGGAAGTGAGGCACATAGGACCTAATCTGCATTTATCAATATGTCTTGAAGAAAATGATGAAGTAAAACAACTAAACATGAGATTCATTTACAAGGAGCCTGTCCCCAATTTGTTCCCAATGATGGATCCTGTCATTCCTGACTTCTGTTTGTTAGCATAATCTCTAGGACTTTCATAATTATGTTCCCCACGTAGTATTTAGTGTTTTGTTGTTGTAGAGGTGAACCCTGAAACCATCAGCCAGTCCGCCGATATTAAGAATTGCTGCGAGCAATTCCCTGAGTGTACCTTGGGGGTAAGTTTGCGGGTAAGCAAACTTACCCCATGCAACACTTGAGGTAAACGTCTAGGAGGTAAAACCCACCTAAAGCCCCCAAAAATACACAAAAAAAATTTCTTTACTAGTGTTGAGCAGGAATATTTGAATCGCCAATTTTTATTGTGAATATCAACACTTTGAGAATTTGCAAAGATATCGAATATAGTGCTATATCTTCGTAATTTTGTATATTCGACATTCTGGGGAAAGTAACATGCATTGCGTATGCAATATTCGCATTTACAAATGCATATTTTCAAAAAAAATTGTTCTGAGTTGTTTCATAAGATTACACTTCAGCTGCTATTTCACATTCTGCCACTAGATATCGCCATTACAACACACACACATAACAAATCACATTACAAATTCCAATATAATGGACAGCAGATCTTGAATTTGTCAATTTATTTTTGGAGAACAATTTGAGAAATGTCGCAAATTTGAATATTGCCTTTGCTGATCATCACTATTCTTTACATCTGATCTGTCACAATAATGGAGAAGTTCTCCAAAATCCTAATAACATATACTGTCTTGTTCTGATTGTTATTGAACACAGTATAGGTGTTCGACACGCCCTGAAGAAGGTTGCTACTCTTTCGCTGGCCGGATCAGGAGCAGAAAGATCCGGCCAGTGGAAGAATTTTTTCACCAGAGACTGAGTAGAGAACAGAAGGGGCATTTGAATCTTCCTGGTGGACGTCAGACTTTTTTAAAAGTCTGATGTTCGACCATCACTATTGATGTGGCCACTGGAGGCTCCAGTATTGTTTTTATTGGGGAAAACATAGTAACAAAGGATACAAGAAAACTTTACTGATTTCTATCCCCCCACTGTTATTGTGATTCACCTGTGTGTTTCTGAAGAGATGGGGGAGATAGGGCACAGTCAGGATTATCTCAATACGTTTAATTGTATTTTATAAGGTTTTTGCCAGTTAAGGACATGAAGTATATACGGTGAGTTTAGATGTGCTTTTAAGCATAAGGGGGTCCAAGGCAAAGTAGTAGCTTTCAGTTTCTACTAACATAGTTTGCATCAGCCAAAAACTTCTTACAAGTGCATTTTGCTCTGTGAAGCAAAAGGCATATGTGTAGTCTTATCTGATTTTATGTTCTCTTGGGCCTCCTATCCTATTATTTTCTTAAGTTGTAAATGTTAGAATATTATATCCATATATTAAATTAAGATATAGATATAAATACACCACCCTGGTCCGTTTATGTGTTTTTAGGTGCAGGAGACCGCTGATCCAGTGTAGCAGACAAGACAGGAATTATCATATCCTTACTGATTTCATTAGAATCTTTTGTTATCTCAATGGACCCCATAACAAGGTAGACGAGGAAATTACAATTTTTGCAGTGACATGGACACCTAAGGGAGGACTGTAAACGAGCTTGTTCTGTAAACCAGGAAGAGAGGATTATAACTGGATCATCACTTGGCTGAGGCTTCAGATAAGTAAAAATTTATGTTTTGTTAGATGGGAGTTGTGGGAGGAGTAGAGGGGTTATCTTACTTATCAGTATTAAAAAGTTTAAAATCCCCCAGTACACTGTTATTATATATAGAATAACACCCTGTAAGGTGGGTGTCCAGTTAATCAGGGGCAAGGGGACTTTAGGGGCCACATGAATCAAAAATATGTGTTATCAGAAGTATGTATAACGTAAATTTATTTACAGGTTAAAACATAAATATACAGTATTACAGAATCAATAGCAATTTATGGTAAAAACAATTAAACCAGCATGATATATGGAAAAGTCATGGACATGGATTCTACTTGGGTAGAGTCCACCCCCCTACATTGGAAGATTGTGGTGAAGCATTTGTGCTGGATAAAAGTATTAAGAAGGAACAACCTGAAAGAGAGCAAAGTGATTCACTTATCTGTTGATTAAACATGAGTAAATAAGAAGGTCCTTCAAATCCCCTCCTTTCACTCTGGTTCTGATGATGTAGCTCTACAGCATAGAGCAGTGGCAGCACACTAGGCTATTCATTTAAAAACACATTGGGGATTTTCTCGATTGAAAACCATTATAAATGCCCCCAAGGCCACTCACAACATTGAACCCAGAATTAATCCCAAAAAGCCTGGCAGATAAAGATGGAATCTCTCATATGATTTCAGGAAACAACAGGAAAGTATTTATATATTTTTAGGATTGTTAAGTGTAGGCCATCATTGTACCAGCTCAGAGGTAAGTCAAACTTTAATTTTTTATATATCTTTTTTATGTTTTTGTCATGCCTTCTATGGCAAGATAAATGGCAAGACTTGAAAAATACACACACAGTATATACTTCAACTTTGCGTTTATCTTGAATGCTGCTGATGAGAGTGCCTACTTTCAAATTAACTTCCCTAGCGCTCAGCGGAGCGGTATGGACGATCGCAGCAGAGTACACAGTAGGAAACCGATGCCCCTCAATTAAAATGGAGGTCTATGCAGTGCCTCCCCTGCCCCTTCGGCGAAACCAATGACGGAATCAATCGGTGGCTGCGGGTGCATAGAGACTCACCACAGCTTACACATACCTTGGACAATGTTTAAATATTTTTATATCATTGAAATAAACTTTAAGAATTGCAAACTACAGACAGAGAGGGAAACTCCCTGGGCTTAGAACCTTAACGGTTGGCCACTGGAATGCTCAAATGAAGTGAAGGACAACACACAAGTTTAAGGCTAGGTAAGTAAACTGTAATGGATTTGGTGCAATTTGCAATTCATTCATATAGTCAGTGATTTGATTACTTGAAAATTAACTTAAAATTATATCTACCCTGACAGGCTTCTGATAACTTAGCATCAATGATAACCACAGCTTCACCATCCCCACCTTATATCCTTTATACACTGATTTGATAAATACAGACTTTTCTGTCAATCCATGCTGCAGCTATCAATATCTCACAAATAAGAAACATTATTATTTCTGATTCTAGAAGGAATTCTATGGGGCATAAGGATAGATGAGTTCCGCTATCCTCTCCTAAAAGCCCAAAATTAAATGCCATATCCTTCAGACTTCCTGTCTATCGATCACTCTCCATCAGCTGTCTGAGAAATCCTTTTTAAACTGTGTGCCATTTAGAGCTGCCAGCTTTGGCATAGGCATCTGATTAGGTGGTCAGGCTTTGTAAAGAGACTATAAACTATTTAATTGTTTCAATGTGAAATCATAGGACTCATTTGTTTAAGAATCTGCATGACCTCTATTTCCATTTTTTCAGCCAAGCTTAAAATATACATTTTTCTATTCTTCTTTTTTTTGTCAGAGTTACTGACTCAAACATACTGTGCTTTCGTGTCTTACATTCTATCCGGTTATTATAATAGGTGAGCATGCCTCTGGTTGGAAATAATGAGGCCAAATGGGAATGGGAAAGCCCTTTAAAAAGGAGAGAAAGAAAATGCTATTTGCTGTGAATAGTTTCAATTAGGCTAGTGGGTAAATCAAAGGCATGTTGCTTCATAGTAGGCGGTAGTGCTGTGTCAACTCGTGAACTGTCCACCAGTGTAAATATAATCGAGGAAAAAGAAATCTTTATATTTTATTGTTCAGTCCATTGCTACCTAAATCTAAAGGTTTTAATGTTTCCTTTTTTTGTGCTCTATAGATACACAATCGTTATGAGTTTCCTGTTCTCTGTACTACCTAGGGCTTTTAGATACATGAAAAGATTCTGGGCTTAGAAAAAAATTCAACCTCGTAATAGGAATTATGGTTATGGAATCAACACAGCTTACTGTCAATTTCCAACAAGTCTTCCGGCATTTACCAAAACAACTTTCATATGCAGCTATGTAATATCCTATTGTAATGTGCTGCTGAAGTTTCATAGTAGTATAAACTGTAATCGTTATACTGTCAACACAGACATTTATAATTATGCCCACTGGTTCCAGAACAAGAACATTTTCAAAGATTGCCAAGACGTAGAGTAGAAGTAATGTTGTAAAAGTATACATCTCTACATGCCTATTCATCTAGACACACACAAGTCATAGCTTCTGAAAGAGTAGTGCTATTAAAGGCGGTTGAAATGAGGAAAAGTTGTTTCGACTTGAATTTTTATTTTTCCAATAGAATTTTGATTCGACTGTCGAAAATTTTAATGTCGAAAATTTGCATAATGTTGTAAATTTGCATTAAACCAGCTGAAAATTCTCATAAGGTTGAAAATTCGCATAAAGTCGAAAGTTGAACGAAGCAGTTGTTTGTTCCCCGCGATTACATACAGTGATCGATTGCTTGGGAATCGAGCTGTGTATGGCCAGTTTAAGTTTTAATAAACCATTACATATTTTTGTACCTTACCTTTTCCCTAACTGATGGGTATAATAACAATATTTATTAATTAATATTAAATCACCCTCAGAAGGAAAGGCAGTGTTGTCACTCACTGTTAGAAGAATGGCAATGTTGTAACTAGTGTTAAGTGGCATATGCTAAATTTGAGTTTGCATAATTTCGCAAATGTTTGCTTGGATATTCGATATAATTTGATTAGTTGACATTCTACTGCCTTACATTGTGCGTCTGAACATATCGATTTGCATGCATTGCGCATCACAATGTGCACAGATATGCGCAATGTATGCCAGTAACCAATCACAGTGATATTATGTCAAATATTCTCTAGTTGTCACTCACTGCTAGAAGGATGGCAATGTTTTCACTCACTGTCAGAAGGAATTGCAATGTTGTCACTCATTCAGTGCTCCCTTATAGGCAGCTTACTCTAACAGCTTACTCTAACTTACTCTAACAGCTTACTCTAAGCTTACTCTAACTGTATGATGCTCTGTCCATCACAGATGTCTGCACAAAGGGGTGGAGCTTATGACCAGCACTAACAGTTTATTTTTGTGGCAAGATTGATGAGCCAGTGAGCAGAAGGACAAAATAGTCCTGTCTGGACATAAAGGGAGAAAAAACTATAAAAATGTTTTTTTTAAACCTATCTAGCAGGAAGATTCCGACCCCTGCCCTAAGTGATGAGTAGAAAAGGTGGATTTGTTTTTGAAAATTCAACCAGTACAAATTTGTGAGTTACTTGCAAAGTCCCTGAGCATGGTATCATTACCAAACTTGCTGGAGATGTAAAGAAGGGTCTAGGGTATACTACAAAAAAGAAAGTATTGCCCTAACACAATTCTTTTTGCATAAATTAAGTTTAAAGTCAAGTAAAAATTCAAACCTAATTTATATACAAACTACACATAATAGAACAAAATAATTTTTTTCAAATGTTCCCACAACCCTGTGAGGATACCATGTTTAGGGGCTTTGCAATGGGCTGACAAAATTAGCTAGCAGCATGCACATTTTTCACAAATTTCTTTAAATAATTTTCCAATGTGAATTCTTAAATAATTTCCGTATGCAAATATTTCAAATAAAATTTGCAATGTCGATATTCGCAAGTGAATATCAGCATGGAAAATCAAAATTGTTGAAAAAGGTCGAAATTTTATGGAGGTCAATGGGTGCCATGCCCCCTCCCCCCGTCTCTTCGTTATTACCGATGACACCGAAGGGGCGGTGCCGGAAGTAATCTACAAGTCCACTGAGCTTCAGAATTGCCACTGGCTTGCCAGGGATAAGTAAGTATACCCGAACCCAGCTCCGGGTAAGTTTGTTTTGTAAAAAATACTTACCTTTGATTTTTATTAAATCTTATTTCACTGTATGGTCGTCAAAGGAAAGACAACCTGATACTCAATACATTTGCATGTGTATTGCCTCAGGAAGTGCGTTTGTCTATATTTCTATTGATCATATTGTAAGACTTTGTTCTGTCTTTGTATAAATAAACAAGGCCTGCCAATTTAAGCAGGCAGCATACTGGATCCGACTTAAGAACGACTCCTGTGACGTTATTTCAGAGGGACTGCGCATCATCACCACACACTACACCTAGGTCTTCTGGATCGATCGCCCAGGCCATCACTGGCCGTGAAGACGTCACCGGCCGTGAAGAAGTGAGATCATGTAAATTGCGATATCACCTTGAACTGGGTTTAGATTAGGTAACTAGTGATGGCGCGAACTGTTCGCCCGAGAACTATCCGCGGCGAACATCACATGTTCGCGTCCACCCATTGCAGAAACTTTGACCCCTGTGAGTCACAGTCAGCAGACATAATCCAGCCAATGAGCACCCCCCACCTCACAGACCCTCACACCCCCTATAACATATCAAGTACAGGACGCCATTACACATTCTGCTGAAGAAGGAGAGAGTTAGGAAAGAGAGCTGCTGCTGCTGCAATAGGGAAACCATTAGTTAGGTTTCTGTGTGATCTAAAGTCTTCACTGAATATCCCATCCATCCATCCATGGGGAATATCCATCTCCCCCAGTGTCCTCCACACTGACCAACACCACCAGTGTCCTCCACACTGTCCATCTCCACCAGTGTCCTCCACACTGTCCATCTCCACCAGTGTCCTCCACACTGTCCATCTCCCCCTGTGTCCTCCACACTGACCATCACCACCAGTGTAGTCCACACTGTCCATCTCCACCAGTGTCCTCCATACTGACTATCTCCCCCAGTGTCCTCCACACTGACCATCACCACCAGTGTCCGCCATACTGACAATCTCCCCCAGTGTCCTCCACACTGTTCATCTCCACCAGTGTCCTCCATAAAATTAAAATTCACCTTTTAAGCTGTTGGCAACGTGGAAAGCAGATCTTCACAGGTTGTTTCAGGTGGAATTCACACAGGCATTTACCAACCATGTTGTTTAGTGCTCTCCAGCTCCCCTCTTATGTTCAAATCCCATTGACTATCATTGTAGAATTCCTTCATGCGGATTTATTGCGTGAAAAAAAAAATTCTTGGGAGTTTTGCCATGGATCCCTCTCTGTCATGTCATTGTCCAGGTGTTAGTCCCCTTGAAATAACTTTCCCAATACTATTGTGGCCATAAATGGTCCCTTTGTTTTTTAATGTTCGCCTGACCATTGAAGTCTATGGAATTCGCCGTGTTCGCCGGGTTTGCGGACATTTGCGGAGGTTCGCGTTCGCCGTTCGCGAACAGTAAATTCCATGTTCGCGCCATCACTATAGGTAACCACTGTGCATTTAATAATAGTTAAATTCAACACAAGCTAACATACAGTCTTTCAATCTAAAAGGTGAGGGAACAAAGTATGCAAAGGTAGGAGGGATGGAACTAGCTAGGTGTTGATGTTAAGAATGAAAATATGGGTAGGACAGAATTAAGAGAGAGGTCTCTGAAAGTTCAATAGTATAAAATAATTAGGTATACAAGATCACTTACTTTGCTTTCAAATTGGCACTCCCCCAGTGGTAATGCCAGTGTCTGGATGCATGTCACAAACCACTGTATGAATAAGAGTATCCATCTTGTGTGTGGCAGTGTAGATCTAGCTATCTACTTCTGACCTTTTTTTCCATCCCCCTGTTCTCTATGACTACCCCACACTCACCATAACCCGTCACATGAGCATGGCAGGGGCAGGAGTGGGTATTGTACAGTTAAATAATTCCCTGAAGCAGCGAGGGTATTGTTTCCATGGCAGTTTTAAGCTTGGTTTGGGGGTGCCACATACAATCTTTGTCCTAATAAAGTTAATATGGGCTTTATAGTGCAGTGAAACAAAGTCTGTCTCTTACATCCTTGCCCCAGCATACACGTAGTCAAAATCTGTTAAGGTCGACTTAGGTTATACGTTTTGCTGCCAAACAAGCTGATGCAACTAAAGGAACCAGAAAATGCATTTCAGGGCCATTCAAGAACACAGCATACTGTACTTCATAAAATCTTCTCTTTCTTTACCAAGTAATTTAATGTACATTTTAAAAGTAAACTGCAATGGACCCTTAACATTTCTCTTACCAATATTTCTTCAAAACATTTTAATAAGAAATATTGAAGATCTTCAAACAGAATTGTAGATTCGTTTTTTATTATCCTACTTCCTTTTTCAGAAACATATCAATTATTAATAAAGTTCAAAATGCAGACCATGCATTCCACTGCAGCTCCTACATTGTCAGATATACAAAGGCTTGCCAGAAGTATGATATGACTGCAAATGTGAATCTGATGCAAATGATGTGAATGTGTGTGTGTTATGATATGTTCACCAAAGATGTTAATAAGCTTTTATGGCTATTAAATCCTGATGTAAAAATGTAAAGTCATGTGCATGCACTTTCAAATACATGTATATGCACAGGTACACTGTGTACATTGTGTGATATGTGACATGCTCTGGGCATTGTACTCTGTATGTTGTGTACATTGCACTGAAAAGGGAGTCAGGATTGCAGCACTGGAGAAGGGGTAGGATTAAAGCACTGGAAGGGGGAGGACAGGATTGCAGCACTGGAG
>CM070032.1:73308373-73328748 GCA_036250615.1 Ptychadena robeensis | reverse complement strand
GGGGGGGGGGCAGGATTGCAGCATTTTAGAGGGGGTAGGATTGTAGCACTGGTAGGAAAGGGGCAGGATTGCAGCACTGGTGGGGAAGAGGCAGGATTGTAGCACTGGTGGGTAAGGGGCAGGATAGCAGCACTTGAGGGGGGCAGCTTTGCATGGTGTCCTACATTGTATATATGATGCACATACATCTAACCCACATTCATACACTTTAGGTCCTCTGTACGCGCCAAGCTAAACCTCTACTACTGATGTGAATTGTAAGTATTGCACAGAGCTATACACTAATATCTGTGTATATAAAATAACGAAACTGCACGCTGCTCAATGCTGATACACAGAGACTTGCAGGTACTTCCTGGGCAGATATAACCTTTCAGCAAAGCGCCCAAAGCCCGAGCTAAGCTTAGAAGAGCTTAAGAAAAAAGCTTATATGGCCGCGACATCTGGTAGCCAGTTTGTGTTGCATGCGGAGCTCCATACCCTTATACACAGACATGAGAGGAATACTTCTATCACGGATGACACTGATGGTTATACACCTGCAGAAAGATGTGTGGGGTGATGGCATAGGTGGGCGCCCAGATGCCACCCCAGCCTGTTACCACCCTGAGCAATTGCCCATATGTTGCCCATATGAAAAACTACCACTTCTCCCTATATTCAATCTTGTTTATAAAGAAGCCTAAATATGGGTGAATTGTAATTCCTGTGTTGCAGTGACAACCTTAGGTTTTATTATTTTTCTACGCTTCATAGAGCCTCGTTTGTAGTCACCTCTGTGTGCATATCCCAAATCACTATTTTACATGCTTAGCAAGTAATGCCAACAAGTGCTCTGGCATAAACAGGAGGTACTCCCCCCCAAAAGGGAATTTGGGTCAGCCCTGGCACAGAGGAAAGTACAAAAAAATAGAATACAAGTAAAAAAACAAGAGAGTTAAAGCTGTTTTTTTGTGCGAAAAAGAACTGCCATTTATCTATTAGATTCTGCTTGAATAATGATTTGATTATTCAATAATTTTTTGACAAGGGTCAGAAAACCCTTTACACTGAACTTACAATAAGAGCTTATTCATAACAGTTTATAACTTTATTATTACCATTAGTTCTGATAAGTTGTTATAATAACACATAACATACCTGTCAGTCTACCACCTGCCTTACCTCCTCAGCCACATATTCAACTGAAGCTCTCACCTGATACCCAGAAAGCCAAATCTTTAAAATTTTCCAGCCAGTCAATATGGCCTCCCTTGGGAAATTGAAAGACTCTCTGTCTGTCTCCCCATCGTAGACACCAAAGATCCACCATCTTATTTTCTGGATTAACCCCCCCCCCCCCCCCCCCCCCCCCCCCCCCCCCCCGCCAGTCTGATTCAGTCCGGTTTTCTGTGCCAAAAGTGGAACGAAAAATCTAACCACAGTGTTTGTGTACCAAAAGTGCAACAACATTTTTGTACCATTTGCAACATCAGATAGGGGAAAATTCTAAATGAAAATCCACCATCTCTAGAAAAAGTGAGCCATGAAGGAGGCCATATATGTGAAAAGCCACATGAGAAGCCAAGGGGTGGGGGTGCGACATCTATTGTCTGCCACATTCAATTACATTTTAACACCTCTCCCTGGGCGGGTTATAAACACCTCACAGCTCTGATCATGCTAATGTAGTAACACCTAACTCCATGATGCTCAGACCCCATGCTGGTTAATATATTATGTAGATTGGAGCTATACCCCAGATTATATATTTTCTCTAAGATCATGTGGGAAAGCCAATTGGATGACTAGCAAAGCACAGAAATAAACACAGCAAGTCCAAGTGATTTGAAATAAATCCTACAGGTATCTCTAGAAAAAAAAGCAGAATGCCCACAATGCCACCTAGATTTGTATACATTTCTCTAGCTAAGTCAAAACTTAGGAATATGACAACACCCCAAGCTGAAAATATTACCTCCCACCCCCTACCCATACACGCTAATACACAGTCTCTTACTGCATAGGGAATTATGCTGATCGCTGCAGAGGTCTGCACTTCTTCCTCTGGTCTCTGCTTCTTGAGATAAAATACCCTTGGGATATGGCTAATATGACCAATGTTTTGGCTTGCAACCCGATTTCCAGTGTTCTGATGAATTGCGCTCCTCCGTGAATGACTAAGAGGGGGAGCACATCTGATGAGATGAGCTTCCCCATGGAGATGTGCTACTCAGCACTTGTAGTAGAACATAAAAGCACTTTAAGTTCCCTAATTGTTTGTTTTGCCTAATGTTTTTATATAGCACATAAACACTGACATGTTCACAGATTACATTTGTATTTGCTGTCCATCTAGTCACCCCAGGATTAGAATGGTGACCCCCCCCCCACTTCTTTTTTAAAGATACAGCAAGGGGTTAACTCTCTTGTTTTGCTCAGGATATGATAAATTAGGTAAAAACATTAATTTATGGGCTGGCAGTGTTCTGACGATCTGTGCTCACCTCATAAGAGGGCAATTACAACACTAAGAAAGAGTCTTAAATTATTGTTTCTGGTAGGCTAGGAATATGCTATAACTTTAATAGCTATACAACTTGGAATGTTATTGGTGTTTCTTGATTAACTTATTTATTATTATGTAAAGGTTAGGTAAGTGGTAATTTGGGAGGTCCAAAATTGATTTTTGTCATTTCCATTATTTCCTATGGGAAAAATGGTTTTGACTTACAACCAACTTGACTGACAACTAACCTTTCACAATGAATTGAGTTCGTACGTCAAGGGTCCACTAAACTTATTTACTGTTCCAGAAATTTATCAAATTTCTTTCTGTAATTACTTAAAAAAACAGCATGTTGTTATTCTATTGAACCATAAGCAAACAATTCCTTTGTGTTTTAACAAATCATCTAAAATATAAAGAAATACATTTTTAAAAATCTGCTATTTGTAATAATGCCTCTTTTTATACAGAATTTTAAATGTGCTTTTTGAACGTTATAACAATTAAATGCTCCCTTGAAGAAGTTTGGTGTTTGCTTGTTGTATTGTTTTTTTTCTCCCTTACTGATTTATAAATGGCTTGGGATCTTTTATGGTTATATTTTTGTTCATCTCCAATGTTTTTTCTAGTTTATTTCTCTTTGTGGGATTACAAGTGACAGTTCGAAGAGTCTTCTATCATGCTTCTTGTCAGCAGTAGGCTACATGGGATGTGTTTAAGTGTTGTGCTGCCAAATCATAGGTCAATGTCTAACTCTTCAAGGACGGAAATATGAACAATGGTAATAAAGCATTTCTGAGATTTCAAATGAGATTTACACTTGAATATGAATGTTTATAGTTTGCTGGGGAAAAATTGGGAGGGGGGATATTGTAAATGAAGTATAAAATGAGGCCTTGCTATTCTGAAAGCAGCTCTAATTAGAAAGCCCTTTTGGCTCTGTATTTGACAAGCTGAACGAAGAGCTGATGACTGGGTGCTGATCCAAATTCAAAGGAGCTGTTTTGAAAGAGATGTGTGGGAAGCACAAATAATTTGAATGAGGCATTTTAAACTTAAATACAGATTGTTAAAAGAATGACATAATATTGTTTTTCATATTCTCCTCAATTTGAACATTAAATTAAACAGAATCAAAATAAATGAAGAAATAATAAATGGTGAAGCCAGAAAAGCTGTAAATCTCTAAAACGTCAATCTATAATAAAAGTTGTCCTCTGTCAAAAATAATCATACTTGAGTGTATGATAGAAAACACATTTACATGCCTATCATCTGTAAACCTTAGGTTGTTACACAACAGTGAGAGCTGTCAAAAATACTGTATCTTCTATAGCTAGTAGAGGAGGCAGACAGATGACACAGCTCCCAACCTTTCAAACATTTAAACTAGGAAATTAGAAGCAATACTTTTTTTTCTCCCACATTCTTTTGCAAAAAAAGAATACCTTAACATAACAAGGGTATAAAAAATATTCTTTCACCAATTGCAACTTTCTCCCCAATGCTTAAGAAGAAATATCAATTTATAAGAAGAAATCAATATATAAGAAGAAATACAGAAGTAAAAATTTCTTGAAGGCACCTATACTAACCATGATTCTGCAAGTGCTGCTAATAACATAGGGCCTCAAGCTGCACCACAACAGCTCAGTGAAAGGGGCAATCTCTGGATCCACAGCTTGAAGTGGTTTTGACTATTTCAACAGACAAGGCATTCAAGTCCTTGAACTACTCTATATGCCATGACAGGGTATCTGCGTTCTCCTCCTGCAGCTCCTGCAGCTCCTGCAGCTCCTTCAGATTGGAGCCAGAATGGTAAATCTGTGCTGCCGGGGCTCCAAACTTCGCCGGATGGCTCCATCCACTCAAAAACAACCTAAAATAGAATGAAAAACAGGAACAACATATAATGTAAGGAACAGAGTAGATGTGTATTTCCCTTGACCAGTAGTCAAGGTGAAGCAGCATAGGCAACATTCGTATTCGCGAAATACAGCAAATTTTTCATTAATATTAGCAATATTAGATGAATGATCTCCAGTCATTATTACCTTCATTGCACAAATCTTCACTTGTACATGTGCATATTGCGTACGCAATATGCACATGTACCTGGCTGACTATCGAACAGGCAGACTATCGAACAGGCAGCAATATCTAGGCAAAAGACCATTGTTCTTCACCTGGAGAGAAGACATTTACTTGATGAATCAATGCAATCAGTTTGTGCACAGTGTGAAAGATGCAAAACTTCTTCATAGTACCATCTGATATAAATCCATCTAAATACCTACAAAACCTGTCAGATATTTGTGCAATCAAATTAAATTTCTCAACATGACCATGCATTGTTCAATTGATTTTATGTTCACATATAACCACATTTGGTTGATCGCTTCATGTAAAAAAAAACATTTTCAAACAACTGCCTTAAATCTACTAAAGAAACTGTTATTGCAGGGCTGCTCACATATACTAAATCATAGTTCTGGTCTCCCACCCATACAGAACTGCACAAGGTAGGCTAAATAATCAATAGCAGACAAAATATCAGCCAAACACTTTGTCTGAAGTTCTTGTAGAAAAATCTTGTATTAAAAAGAAATGCAACTTGACTTGCATACCAACATCTCTAAACTGCAGACACAGCTCAAACTCAAAGCAAACATAAAACAAATTCAGAAATCTCTGCTGCATCAAACACCTCCCAAAACAGTGCCCACATATTTGTTGCCTATGTTCCATTTTAACTATAAAAGACATAATTGTGGCAGTCACGCGCAAAGGTTTGGAAACTTCCTAAACCTGATACCTCATGTGCTAAAAAACAAAGTCTCCAAGAAAATAATAATCTTCTATAAATATAGTCTCATCAATACCATATTTTTCATACCATAAGATGCACCTGACCATAAGTGTTCAAACCAATTGGGTAAATTTGAAAAACTAAATTTCAGCCACAATATGTCACTAGCAGTTCACAGCACATCATGTCATCTTTCTCTCACATGGGGAAGAGAGGGGCCAAGGCTACGGCAGAGATAGAAATGCAGCAGCTAAGGCACAGAAACACACAACAAATGTGCTTTTGTTCTGAGATTTATTATTTCAACTAGCTGAGTTATGAATTCCAAAGCCCCTGAACATGATATCATCACCAACATTTCTGGAGATGTAGAGGAGGGTTGTGGAAACATTGGAATTTTTGCATAAACGATGATCAAAATAAAGTCAACTTTTTTAAAATGGACCTTGCACCTAATTTATTCAAAAACCACATGTGCCAGAGCAATAATTTTTTCATATGTTCCAACAACTCTTCTTCATATCTCCAGCTAATTTGGTGATGATATCATGTTCAGGGGCTTTGCAATTCACTCTCAAGATCCACCCACAAAATGCTGCAAGTATGCAAGTATGAGAACATTTCAGGTGCTCAAACATTTGTCTTAAATTCAAGCATACATAGTACTTGTAAGTTATATAAAGGAAATTTAGTTGGAAAGGTATGACACAAGGTTTGTATTAGGGTAAGGACATTTTTTTAGATGATTTAAAAATGAGCAAACAGTGTGATCAGTCAGCTGGTAAACAAAATTTATGGGTGTATAAATAGGGCGGTCACCAGCCATAGAAGGTGTTTTTGATTAGAAAGGGCCCTGAAATTTTAACTAGCTTATTTGGGAGTTAATTACCAAGCCCATGAATAAGATGTGAAAACCAAAATTGCTGGAGATATGGAGAAGGGTAAAGGGACCATAACAGAAAAAGTATTACCCTAAGCCAGTGGTTCCCAAACTTTCCTTGCAGGGACCCCCTTTTCTATTTAGGAACATCATTAAGCCTCCCACCCTATTCAAACACAGGTTAAAAATGAGGTCCAGAGAATCGGACGGCACTCTGCATCTGCAGCTCATTAGTTCGGCTGGGCTGTCCCCAGCTGAACTAATGGTATCAGACTAAAATTTACCATCCTGTCGGATCTTTGTGAAATTTCAGCCCAATCCTCGTCAGTTGCAGCCTCCAATTCCTGCACGACCCGATCCATAAGGGATGCGGGAGCGCGCACGGCATCCGATCGGGGATTGGATCGTGCAGGAATTGGTACATGTATGCCCAGCTTAAGAAGTTTCTACCAAATTCCAATACTAATACACATCAATACACATCATAAATTCAAAACCTCCAACTAGGAGAAATCAAGGTATATATCTTCAGGCATACCCATGCCACAAGTTTCTTGCTGGTCCCTGTGTACACCTAGCTGTGTAACACAATAGGGATCTTCCTGAAATATTTTTACAGAAGTTTTCACAGCTCTCAAAGACATTTACTTGTGTCTGTGAATATTCTCATTCATGTAGGTAATTTTTAGTATTGAATCAAAGCGCTGATAAAAGGGAGGATGGCATGAAAAAACAACTTACCTGTAAGGAGTCATTTAGGAAGGTCCCTCACAGCCCCTCGTCTCTCCCTGGCTCTGATTACTCACACATCAGCACCCCTGGAAGACAGGGCAGTGATTGGCAGATAAATCCATAATCTCCGCACTTTATTAAAACGAATAAGAAAAATGTTTCCATAGAAAAACATTATAAAAGCCCCTAGTGGGCGCTCACGATATTGCACGCTGCGTTAGCCCCTAGAAGCCTGGCAACTAAAGATGGAATCTTTCATATGATTCTAGGGAACAGCAGGTAAGTATATTTTTTTTAGGATTGTGGATTACACCACCATAATACACGATCAGAGGTAGGTAAAACATACATTTTACATATATATTTTTCAGATTTTGAGTATACATCCGCTTTAAAGGTCATCATTTGTAGTCAATGCTGTATCCTGTGCAAGCCTACTTATACTTGATGAAAGTCTACTTTTTCAGCTTTCAACCTTTAATGCTGTCAAACTGGGACACTCTACTGTTTGCTGTAGTAAATCACATAGTATAATAGCACAAGACCCACTGCCTATATATTATTCACAGAGTTGAACATATGTAAAAATATTTACAAAGTAGACAGCGATGTTAAATTTTGCATAGCTATTTACACATACACAACATCTAAATCATTCTAATAAAAGATTTCATTTCAGACACAACAATACACAGATCCCTATCTATGTTTTTCTTGTAATGATAAAACATAAAGTAACTGTCATTCCTGGTTCAAGATAAAAGAAGAAGTTGAAAAAGCTGCTGTCTCTTCAAGAAGATTTGAGGTTTTTCTTAAAATATTTCTGACAAGTAGGATATGGTCACGTCTTTTTTTTTGTGTTCTGCTGGCAACACAAAGCTACATAGCTTGCAGCACAAAGGAATAAGGTGAAAGAGCATGGGTATCAGGGAAAGTTAAAATAATATAAAAAAAGAAAAAGATGGCTTTAGATCTTGCCTCTTTGGAGTATGTTATTTCCTCAAAGCAGAGAAATTCAAAATAAACCACACTCATAAAGAGACGGTGCTGCCAAAAGATAAAACAGCAAATAAATCAAGAGTTTTCAATAAACAGAAGCAAATTTGTCTTTTTCATTCTCCTTAATGTGTATACAAGTTGAGAAGAGGTTTTTATTTACAAGTGTCTGGAGATTTTTAGCTTTTTACTACATGCTGCTCTTAACTGCACGATAAAGACAAACAAAAAGACTTGTGTTGACTCAGTTAAGGGGAAGGAAAAAATTGGCGAGAGAAAGCTCTGATTTGAGCCTACAAATTCTGGTGACAGTAACAAGTGACGAGAATAAAAAAGGGAACTTCATTTTAAAGTTTACTGTGTGAAAAATATTAGCTTTTTAAACTTTCCCTGTAGGGCTCCCCTTTTCTAGATAGAAACATTATTGAGCCCCCCCTACACTAGCAGTGTTTGTGTTCCAGAACTGCAACGCAGCGCATATTAAGTAACACAGGGTACACAGTCTGAAAAGGACCTTTCATGTACCTTTTACACTGGCCACAGGTTTGTGTTTTGATGTAACATGCAAACCCCTGCAGCATGCATATTCGGGGGCACCGCACAAGAGTATCTTGTACATTTGTATGAGAGTCAAAAGCCCTGTGGAAACACAGGGTTTTATTATCAGTAATGGACACAGTAGCATTATTGCTAGCACGTCTGTTACCAGTAAAGAAAAAAAAAAGGTGGGCTAGTGTGAGATGGCCCTTAACCGCCCTAGCGGTCAGGATGGCATCATCTCGTCCAGCGCTGCAGCTGCTAGTATAGCACTGGACGAGATGATGCCGTCCAGCACAAATCGGGTCTCCGGGAGAGCATACTCACGCTGACCCGGTGTCCCCGTGTCCCAGATGCCTCTTCGGATGCTTGTGTCTTCTCGGGGAGGCGGCGGGAGATTTGAACAGTAAATATCATGAAAGCAGTTTTCTATGTAGAAAACTGCTTTCAAACTGCACCTATGTACTAAACATCACCAGAATAAAGTCACTTGTGCCCCAGATGTGCCCATTTGCAGTAACCCTCTCTTCCCTGGTGTGATTTCATCTAACTGCAAATGGGCACATCTGGGGCACAAGTGACTTTATTGTAGTGATGTTTAGTACATAGCAGCAAAGCTTTGTTCCCTAATTTTTATGTTTTCTCAGGAATTTTATTAAAAAAAAGTTTTTATTTTATTTTATTTTATTTTATTTTATAATTGTTTGTTTCAAACATTATTATATTCAGGATGTCTATTAGACCCTTGTATGGACATATTTTGTGAAGTTACAGGCCTACAACATAAAGAAAATTGTACCATTGAAGTCTATGGTGCACTTTTGATACAGAAATCTGGACCTCAGCAGTGCGCTAGGGAGGTTAAACTCTATTTAAAACACAACTCTCTTTTTTACACACACCAATTATGTAGAGACATTCATCATTCACATAGAGACAAACACACATTCATCATTCACAATAGAGACAAACACACACTACAATCATGCAGAGATATAAATCTCTCACATAGATACACACACACGCATTACATACATTCTACCTACTTAGGCAGCTCTCTTTCTCCCCTCTCTCTAGCTCTCACTCAGAGAGTTTCCAGTGCCACCTTGGCTATCCCTGAGCTGCTCCCACCCCCTAAAATGGTGGACCCACCCCAAGTTTGGAAACCACTGGCCTAAGCAGAACATATGTTTTACCTTGCCCTTTTCCTGGAAAATGCGAGGGTTTATTTGCACTTTTGTACATCTATAGTTTTAGGTTCACGCCTCTGCTGCCTCTTATTACTACTCTCAAACAAAACCTTTCCTTACCCAAGTTGGCCATTTCCAACAAAAGGGATATTGCAGAACAAGGCATAGAAAATTACTGATAGAATTAGGAAGAAAAGAAAATTAGTGATAGAAAAAAAAGTTATAGGGAGAGCACAGGCAGTTATGATGGCTGACTACCCATTTTTAGCTTTTTTTTAATGAGCACAGTTTTCAGTTTCATTTGAAATTGAACATAACTAAAACATCACTTGAGATAGACTGATATACAGTAGCGCATTCATGAACTTGTCAACTAGTCAACTTGTTAACTAGTCGATGTCAACGTCACATGGACAGTCGACCAGTCATATTTCTGTGTGCAAGCCAAGAAGAAGAGAAATGCCAACCCGCATGATGACCTGTGTAGTAACATGTGTATCACATGTATGCAGTCTCTGTCTCTGATTGGTGGGGGCGGTAGGGGAGATGTTGTTTTCAGCTTCATTTGATCTGACTTTGCAAGTTAATTAACCTTTGTACCTCTTTTAGTACAGAAATCTGGATCTCAGTGGACCATCAGGGTGGTGACATTTTTGTACAGCTTTTGGCACAGAAAACCAGACTGAATCGGAAAGCCTCTCTTTTTTTTTAAAGCATGCAAGCCAGTTAATGGGTTATTTTTATAATTACAATGTACTCTTTTGTGATCCACAGTTGTCTTATTCTGTATGCATTGGTTGCCACAGTTTAAGATGTACCCAGTTTCTGGTTTGTACTTCAATTTACCAATAAATTCCAGGTATTGGCCTATTTTATGTTTATGTTTTATTGTCTTGTTGACTGTTAATGTTACAAAAAACTTGAACAATTGTGTTTCTTTACTGCAGTGGTTCCCAAACTTTCCCTGCAGGGCCCCCCTTTTCTATTTAGGAACATTATCCAGCAACCCCCCCCCCCCTCCCTATCCAAACACAGGAACACAGGTTAAGAATGTGGCCTGCACCCCCTGGAATACTGTCATCTATGATGATGATGTCATCATGGCAAGTCAACTTGACTTTAGTGGATCTTAAGGCATTAATGCCCTTGTATACAGTCTGTTTGTCTGCAAAAATTTACATTAGTTAGCATCACTTATTATAATACTTCATTGTGATTGAAACTCAACTTAAATGCTTAGGAGATACAGTGGAAATAGTCTAAACACCCTCCTTTCATAAATGAGACTCAATTGAAAAACAAACGGACTTTTTAAATAAAATAATGTGGTTGTATAAGAGTGCACACACTTAAACGTATACTTTGTTAAAGTACCTTTTGATGTTATTACAACACCCAGTCTTTTTGGGTATAAGTCAGCATGGCACATTTTGGGTATAAGCCAGCATGGCACATTTTGGCACTCTTGTTTGCAGAAACACTCCAAATCTGTTAGATTGTGATGGAATTTCCTGTGCACAGCCCTCTTCAGATCCCCCCACAGATTTTCAATCGGATTCAGGTCTGGGCTCAGGCCGGGCCATTCCAAAACTTTAATCTTCTTCTGGTGAAGCCATTCCTTTGTTGATTTTGATGTATGCTTTGGGTCGTTGTCGTGCTGAAGGATGAAGTTGCTCTTCATGCTCAGCTTTCTAGCAGAAGCCTGAAGATTTTGAGCCAATATTGACTGGTATTGGGAACTGTTCATAATTTTCTTAACTAAGGCTCCAGTTCCTGTGCTTTTTAGGAGATATGAGTGTTTTTGAAAAATGTAGCCTGGCTTGGATGTTTTTCATTGCCTTGCCACTATACTATACAATACTGCACATTACCAAAAGAACCCCACAGTGTAGCATGGTGGTGGCAGCATCATGCTTTGGGGATGTTTTTTCTTTTGCTGGAACTGGGGCTTTAGTTAAGATAGAGGGAAAAGTGGATAAGTGGACTCCTACACAAGAAGAGTGAATAATGTAATTTAATGAACAGGTGGTTCCACAAAGTATACGTTTAAGAGTGTGCACACTAATGCAATCATCTTATTTGTGTACGTTTTTTTTATCCTCTAACAGGTTTGGTTTTTCAATTGCATTGTACATGTTATGGGTCACATTTAAAGTGGGTAAAATGTGAAATAGATTAATTGTTTAACAATGGTGTGTATGTTTTTATATCCTGTTTACATGTATTTATGTCTGCATTTTGCTGCTTCTCTTTTGTTCATTGTAAAATGCTTTAATCTGGAACATGCATACTGCTATAAATAGCTTGAAACAAAAACCTGGTTTACATGCCAAATAACTGTATTTTTGCCTAGTCTTGTCTCAAACACAATAAAATAAACATTGTGACTAGTGATGGCCGAACATCGGCCAGGACTGTCCGCGAACAGGCGGGTCGGACTTCTAAAGACATCCGCCATCTGCCTGTTCGCGGACAGTGACGCCACATCCGGTCCCTGGAACGCATACTGGAACACATAGTTCCTGGTTCCGGGAGCCGGATGTGACGTCACTGACGTCACTTCCTGCTCCGACCCGGTTTTTTCACTAGGAGACCGCCTTTATGCCCGGTCTTCTAGTGAAAAGATTCTTCCTCCGGCACGATCACACAGGTTGTGATCCTGCCGGAGGAAGAATAGAGATCATCTTCTCGCTGGTGAACGGAGCTGGTCGAACACCCGCACTGCTCGCCGCCTTGCGGACAGTTCGGCCATCACTAATTGTGACTATTTTAGCTTTTCACCTTCTTTTTACCTTGCCTTTTCGATAACTATTATTTAAACATTATCGCACTGCTGATTTATTATCCAATGAGAACAGAGATGACACTAAAAGCTGCAAAACTAAAAACCAGTGCCATACGTCTGGCTATCCATTGTTTGATAGTCCAGGTATATACACAGTTATGTAAAAAAAAAAGCATTTACCTTTTTACAACACTAGATTAAGAACAATAAACTTGTTTCTAAATGTGTTTCTGTTCAGCTGGTCAGAACCTCTGTTCCAGCAAATGAATTCATTATATATATTGAAACTCTTAATCTATCTGAATAAAGATGAAATTCTACCCTCAATTTGTGTCTGGGAGACATGGGATTTCTGAACTCATTACTGCACAGACTTAAAGTAAACTCAAATCTTCTTACACTAAAACTGTAACTGAACACATTTGAAACAATGAGGACTAAGAAACATTGGTAGTGATGTTTATAATTATCAAATGTATTCAAATATTTAGAAACGTAATCATTTTGTTGGATTAAACTGCTGGGCATTAGTGATGAGTGGCATAGGCGATATTCAAATGTGCAACATTTCACGAATAATTCTAATATTCGATATTCGTTAATACGAAATTCCTGTGTAAGGCCATGCATTGGATAAGAAAATCGCAATACAATATTACAAATCGCATTGTGATTATCTTCAAAATGACTGTGGTATTTATTATCGCATTGCAATTATATTATCGCAATGCATGGCCATAAGCTTGTCAGTGCATAGTGCTATATTAAAAATTGTGAATATCCACCGCCATATTTGCAAAATTACCTTATTCTTGAAAAGCCAATATTTGACAAAAATATTCGCAATTTGAATATTCAAGCTCAACACTACTGTGTATCTGGATCAGTCCTCTGCTTACCCGTTGTCTCTTAATTCGCTCCCTGGGGTATCATCAGTCTTTGCTCACAGGTAGGATACTTTATGCGCTTAGGTCCTGGGGGTAACTGAGGCTGACGTATCATGTCTCCCCCAAGTTCAGTTTCAACTGAGACTGGTGATCGCTCTTTACACATAAAACAAAACGAAATATATTGAAGCTAACAAACCTTTATATGTGTATTTTTTTGTGCAAGTAGGTCAGTAGAAGAGTGGATGGGCCAGTTTTTGGTATATTTATATAAAAAGTTGGAAAAGTGGAATTGGAGTGAGAGTCTAGTCTAGAAGAGGACCAGATAGGATGATGTTGCAGTTCTTAAGGAAAGAAATGATGAGTGTGTGTACCAAAAATTTTGTGTTTTCTTAAATTGCAAAGCACCTTAACATGGTATCTTAACGAAATTGGAGATATAGGGAAGGGTTGTGGGAACATAAATACAAATATATTGCTCTGTTCATTTAATTACATAAATTAAGCTGAAGTTTTTTTTAGTTGTAATCTCCACTTGACTTTGAACTGAATTTAAATGTGCTAGAGCAATACTTAAAAAAATCATTTTTCATTTCTCTATATCTTTAACACTTTTGGTGATTGCACCAAGGTAAAGGGCTTTTCAAATAACTCACAAATTCAGTTTTACAACCATCTCTTTTTGTATTATATATTTGTGCTTTATGCTCTAAACGTCTCCTGCTTCCATGTAATGCAAAACCCATACACTGTACATATATCACAACACCACAATATTGCAAATAAAACATTTCATCCAAACTGTGCAGTTTTTTTTATCACAACAAGACACAAAAAAGATACATCATCAGATGGATCATATGAGGTGGCTAGCCTCAAAAGGACACATTCGGTGTGAGATAAAACCCAACAACTTTATTATACAAAAATTGGTGAATTCAAAGCCTTCATAGTAATGTCACCCAAACAGGTTGATTAAAACGGTCCATAAAGAGACATTTAAATAAAGTTCTGAACTAATTATATGAGATGGTCACAAAAAGTTTGACTAGTTAATGTGGGATATAATTGCCAAGACCCTGAACATGGTATGATTTCTGAAGATTGCTTGAAATTCAGATAAGGGTTGGGGGAACTCTACAAAAAGAAAGTATTGCTCTAGCACATGTAGTTTTTGCATAAATTAAGCTTAAACATTTTGTGCAGCAATTTTGTTGATGATACCATGCTTCCATGAGAGAAACTAGTTCTCACATAACTTTCTGTTTATTTAGGAAGTGAACCAAAGACTCAACCTTCCAGCCCCAGGCATCACATCACCAAAATTAAGAATAAACATATATACTAGAATAATCAGTTTATCTGTTTTAGAGTCATCAGCATTTGCTGCTGTTGGTGGTGTAAGTACTGAATTTGCCAGTGGTAAAGGGAAAAACTGTTCTACCACATGGTGATTGCAGTTTTTCTTATAGTGTTTCCTTTTCATAAGGCTAAGACCTTGGGAAAAAGCTAGCGTACATTTGCCTCTACAGCATTTGCTGTTTAAATGTGCAATATTCCCTGTCCACTGTGTCAGTCTTTAGGTTCTGTCAATGAAAAACTTTGAAGTCTTTGCAAGAGCTTTAGAGAGCCCTAAATATTGCTAGTGTCTGCTGCCAGCGGCAGATATTGATTCCTTAGCTGCATCGGATATGGAAACTGAGAATAGTCCATAAAAACAACATTTTCATTGTAGCTGTTGAGACTGGAACCCTTGCAACATCATAAACCCTGAAGACAACTAGGCTTCCAGTAGCAAGAGTAAGTGTTGCTCCAGAACAAGATAAAATAAAATTAGTTAGCATAGGTCAAAGCCAATATCAAGGGCCAAACCTTTTTGGAATTATTATTTTATATTTAAAAGAATAAGTCATACCTCCATCTTAAAAATCCCTGTGAGAGATTATTTTTATTTCTATCTGCTATGAGAATTAAGAGGGGCATGGACAATCTTCAACAAGAAAACAGACAATAAAAAGGTGATAGGGGTTTAGCTTAATAAAATGTTTTCTTTAATCTATGTTCCTGTTAAAGAGATTTTCTATCAATTCCTCTCCAGGGGAATAACATCTGTACAAAGGCAGGAGCAGAAATAATAAGATCAACAGATCCTTCAACATAAGTAATACCAGTAAAGAATTCTAATCCATATCAAATTCCCAATTAAAAATGTTTTTAATGATAGGCAATAGTGTTGAGAACAATATTCGAATGGTGAATATTCTTTGTGATTTTAAATATATATTTTTTTTATATTAAAGATGATCCTGCGCGTATGGCCATGCAACAAGATAATAATAATCGCAATGTGAAAATGTATATCGCATGTGACCATTAATTTTGGAGTTAACCACAATGCGTGGTAATACGTTTGAATTTTGTGTTAATGAATATTGAATCGAATATAAGTATAATTATTCACAAAATATTGCATATTCAAATTTTGCCTATGCCAATGGACTAACCATGTTTTATATATACCTGGTAAAAAGGAAGGTTTGACCACAACAGCAAATTGTAAATGTATTTTTTTGTGTAAAGAGTAATGTAAACTCTTTATACTCACAAAGTATAGACTGATGGGCCTTACGATTTTTTGTTTAAACATCTGATTCGCTCCTGCGGGGTCAGACCGCCTACATATATGGATATGTGGAACTACCGTTCCCAGCAGGCTTTGCGCTGACTCGGCTTACACGCCCACATCGGCGCATTACACAGTCGTCACGATCTTGTCCTGAGCCTCCAGTTTAATCCCATACTCACAGCTGTTGCGCTGTCCCAGACGGTAACCACGCCCCTCCGCTTTAGGCGCCAATTTATAGTTCCATCTGACGCTGGGGATTAGGATGCAGTAACCTGGAAGTGCTACACAGGAGGTCCTGTCTATGCGCCTGGGCACCCTGAGGACTGTCTGGGCAGCCTCTCCTTTTTTAACCTGATTCCTCATTTCCACACCGCCAGCACGTTATTTCAAGGTATTACTCCCATTAATCTTCTTTTAAGGCTGATTCATGTAGGTTTGATAACCACTTTATTTATGAGATCTGTTTAATCAATTAACGTTATGAATGTCATGTGGGATACTGACCTGGTATCCACTCACTCTTTTCAGACTAAACATACCTCCACACGAGTCGCAATTCCTGGCTTGACCAGGTCATATGACCATCCCCCATAGGGGGTTTGGACATTATCAAGTGCCCATAGGAAGGGGCTTCCCATCTTTTGGACCAGATGCTCTGGAGAGGGCTATACCTCCTATCCTTACCCTGAACAGGTTTCCTGTAGTCAGTAAGCACGTATCCTTATATTATACTCTTTTCCGTTGCCAATGTTCACCATCTGGGCTCTGACACAAATCTCTCCTAACCTACAGATCTTTTACGCAAGGACAAAGTGTGCAGCTTGAAAAATCCCCTATTGGAGGCGAAACATGTTGCTATAACCACCAGAGCACACGCGTATCTCTATTTGTGTCCTATTTTTATTCTGTATGTGCTATCATTGTAATTCCCTATGGAACGCATTTTTGTCTTTGTTTGCTATGCTAATTGTGCATATGTGTTTGTTGCATGCGGACCACGGGTCCTAAATAAAAATTTTTTTTATATATTATAAAACATATCAAGGTTAATAGAGTTCAAAACTCAAGTACAAAATATGAATATCCCCACATTCCACTCAAATTCCCAACCTTGAGGGGACCTACTTTCTTCCTGACATTGTTTAAACATAATGTACTGATTCTTAGGAAAAGGGCATGATAGTCAAACTGTTCTTAATTTAAGTTAAAAGTAAAGTTAAAATTACAACTTCAACAAATTCAACTTGATATGGAGCTTAATTTGTGCAAAAGCAACAAATTCGTCCCTCCTTCAACCTGATTTATGCCTACCTGCTGAAAGCTGCAATTTTTGGGGATGTCTTCAGCAACACCCATTATTTTTCGCATTGTAGAATTTCGACTGGGCCATTTTGACTTTTCAATGAAAAAGTTGAAAAAAGACTCAAAATTTATAAATCGACTAAAATACAAATTCAAAAATATATTGTAGTGTTGATTCGCGGAATCGCGGATTTTGTCATTGCAAATTTTTATTGAGGATATTATTATTAATTTGTGATACTTTGTGAAGCACCAATATTCACAATAAAAATTTGCGATTAGAATAACAATTTTTGATCAAAACTATCACATGAAAACTCAAGGCTAAGTTACGAAATGATAAATCGAAAATTTGCTGTTGAAAATTCAAAATCAAATTCAAAACTAATTTGGCCTTTTTTAGGCACACATTCTTCCACAAAATATTATACAGAGCCATGCTGCCAGGACAAGGCAGCTTTCCATGAATTCAAAACATGATGCATAAGGTGGCAGTCAGATTAAAGTCTGTGAAGTTAATTTATATCAGCAGAATCCTAAAGTAAATACCTTGAAGTAGATTGGAGTTGGATTGGAGTAGTGGAGTTGGATGGTTACATTTCAGATACAGTTAGATAAGGAAATAAAGAAACCATGCATATTGGCATTGGCATTTTTCTCTTACCCCTTACTTATATTTGTACCACAAAAGTGAAACCACTGTGATAGTGAGCTGTAAAATTGTGATCTGGCATAATTGTATGTTGAAAGCGTAATCAAGTCCTAACCATACTGTGAAACAGGGAGGACTTGTTTCCAGATGACATTGAGAGTAAAGTAGGTAGGATACCTTTAAAGGCAACCAGGTAATCAGGCATTGGGAGACGTTGAGAGATATTTATTATATGCTATATGCTATTACATGATATTATATGTACTCTTTCAATACAGCTCTAAGATCTTAAACACCCCCTCAAGAAGCTGATACAGCATCTGAGAAACATTTTGAGAGGAAGTGCATATCTTCTGCATTAAACAGGCACAAAATTGCAAAAAAAGGAAGAGTTTGACTTTTTGCAGCAGGAGGTGAGATCTCGTTGAAGTTCAATTATGAAAATCTGTGCTTTATGCCCTGGTATAACATAAATATACAAAATATATATGCATGCATGAATTTTATAACATGTTTCGTTAGATTAAGGAAAAAAATAAAAATAAATATTATTGAAAAGAAAAATACAGTTTTCTCTACATTATGATGATAATAAAACAATACTAACTAAACTAATACAAAAAGAAAGAGAATGAGGGGAAAATGGGCCTATAAAGTCATGTGCCACACCCCTGGTAAAACTAACTAAACTAATACTCTGGATTGTTTTTGTCTTCTTTATGTATCTTTTAATGAAATGTTAATAAATCTAAAAAATTGTAATTTTCTTATATGTTTAAATTATTTATCTGGGTGACCACTTTAAAGACCCAGATTTAGAGGGTACCAATACCCTTTCCTGTTCTTTTTCATTTTTAATTAATTTGCAAAGTTTGAAAACTTTAACTTAGACTACAGATAAATGAGATGAGTTAAATGCAGACATAGCAGCTGCTATGACATCTTTGGTTAATCTAAATTTTTAGGACATTGTGGGATGTTTAATAAATAAAACATTACTTTCTGTAAATGTTAATGCATAGTTCATCAAATTCTTATATCTATTCTACTATTTAAATTGGCCACACAGTTCTTTCAACCTTAACATAATTGCATAGGAACATTAACAAAGGAAGCACTCGACAGGAGGCCAGTTTCCTTTAGTACATCCTCCTTCTTTCTAAGTAGTGATAATGTAGACTGTTGGTCATTTAAAAGGAACAAAGTATAATATTGTATACCCTTTCATCTACAGATATCTCTGTCAATTACTGTGGCACAAATGTGAAAGCACATAAGTATATTGTAACTGTATTGTCTTGGTAGCCCTTGCTTGTTATATAATGTTTAATATCTTGTAATATATCAAAACCACATGAATTTAGCCCCTTACACACATCAGATATCATTTGGCCCAGATGATCTATCATGATTGTCTTGGCTGAATTTAGGTGTTTACAGCCATCAAACTAGGTTGTATCTTGATCTAAATATAAATATAGGAACTCTCTTACCTATGGACTTTACCCTCCCTGGCGGTCCCATTATTTTTGCCAAAGTGGTATGAAAAAGGATTACAATCTTATCTGTTTGCACACCCTATCGCCACAGTACCCCATACACAGATGTGATGGCATGGGAGTACCCTGGACACCTATGCCTGCATTATGGCATATGGACCCCCTAACTCCCCGCTTCATCACAAACGTCAGGGAAGTGGCTCCAGCATGTCTTGAAGGAGGGAAGCTACCACAAGGATAGCTTGGGGTTACCACTATTTGCATTGCAAATTGGAAAACCATTAGGGGGATTAAGTGAAGCCATATAGGGAAGCTATTTTTTTTACACCAAAATTCTTTAAAAAAACGTTTTTGCTTTATTTTATTAAACAGACACATGGGATTAAAAATCCCACTCCCATTCAATTAGAAGACATAAACGTTACACATCAGTATGCAATAAATACTAATAAAACAATGTATGAAATTGTAATATATGCATTGTATTTAATAATGATATCATTTTAGAGTTTGGTTTTGTAAAACTGTCTGTTTCCTGCTCTTTGTCCTGTTATGCATCTCTGACCCTGGACCCAGCACTGCATGTCTCTGTCCCCTGTACAGAGTATCGATCTCTGGCCCCAGCACTGTGCATCCTTCTTAGGTCCCACTGTTGTGCATCTCTCTTCTTCTCCTGTGCTGGGCATCACAATCTGGCCCTAGTGCTGCGCATGTCTCTCTGGCCCTAGCACTGTTCATTCCTCAATGGCTCCAGCATTCTGCATCCCTCTCTGTGACCAGTACTCTGCTTCCCTCTCTGGCCCCAACACTTTGTATGCAACTCTGGCCCCTTTACTGTGTATCCAACTCTTGCCTCAGATCTGAATTCCTCTCTGGCCCCAGTACTTTGCTTTCCTCTCTGAGACTTAGCACTGTACTTCTCTGACCCCAGCACTGTGTGCCTCTCTCTGGCCCCAGCACTGTGTGTCTCTCTCCTGCCCCAGCACTGTGTG
>CM070032.1:73271462-73286387 GCA_036250615.1 Ptychadena robeensis | reverse complement strand
TCCAGGACAGAAACTTAGTCCTCGTTTCAGAACTTCCTCTTCCTCCTGGGTGGGGATGTATATTTTGGATATGTAAATGGTTAACAAATATTTTTCTGTATTTTTCTGGGCATGGACGGTTAGATTTGCTGATTTCATGGCAGATCGACTGTCCGTGATGACATCATCATGCATGGCTGGTCATTCTGAGAATCAGCGGTGCACCCTCTGTGTACTGCCATATACTGTACTTTGGATTGGGCTGCTGGTCCGCATCCAAAGTAATGAGATCGGTGAAAAAAATTCAGACATGTCCGTTCTTTGGCTGATCGATTTATGGGCCAATTTATGGTGGACGCATTACATTTGCGGACAATTTTGCAGCAGATCAATCGCTGCAATCATGCACGGCAGTCGAGCTGCTGTGAAATCGGCCACAAACCATGATTAGATTCACTCTAATTTTGTTGAAATGATAATTAAAGTACAAAGCATTCCAAATCACCCAGTCACCAATAGGCTTCAAGCCAAGGTGACCCAAAAGGGACTATTTCATGGCAGTGCACTGTTGTTATATTATAAAGGAGGCATCATCCGCCATCCTCTTGCTGCATTTTCCCCAACTTTCTGTCTTGCAATCAATGGTGATGCTCTTCTTGACAAATAAAAGGGATCACTTACGCTAGAAGGGACATATACAAAAAACAAATTCTATGAAAAAAATACTACTCTTAAATGGGATGGTCCTGAGGTCCTGATGGTAAAAGTTTTTTTTTCCATATTTGTAAACATTTTTAATAGGATTTTTTATTGATTTTTTTGTATGCAAAAAAATAGCATTTCAATAGGCAAAGATTTATTTTGATTGTTAGTAAGTCTGTTTTATAAAAACTGATGCTTTCACCTTGGATTACATTAGAGATGATTGAATACAATTTTATCTGGGTTTGTGCTGGTCTATTGCTCATTTTTACTTTACAAATTTATGGCTTATATACAAATGTAACCATTTACAAAAGTACATGTTATTATGATAATTTTAATTAATATTATTATTATTATATATACTATTTCTTGACTTTGCTTTTGGTAACCATAACATTTTAAACAATATATCGATAACTGATATGTAAATTGTCATGGGTGAATACATCCAAAAAAATCAGGACGTCCTTAGTCACTGCTACCAGGCAAAAAATATTCAACGAAGTGGTAATTTCTGTAGAAATAAAGTGGAAAAAGCTGTTTCAGCTATTCTTTAGCTTTGGAACTGACAAAAAAGTGTTTTCACATTCTAGGTAAATTCCCATCTATGGTAATCTATAGTAATTAGGCTTTTGTTGATAGTACAATATTTATATTTAGCTCTACTGCACCAACATTTTTCTATTGTCTGATTCCAACCCACCACACCCATTGTAATAATCTTTTATGTATTCTATGATTAATTTAGATTTTGCAATATTATTGTAGTGTGATGGGATTCATTTAGTTGGGCTTAGGATGTATTGAAATATTTTGTATATTGGTATACAAAGTTAAATACAGCAAAAAGGAGGTGACCTGCTCCAATTGAGATATACATGTTATTGATAGGTGGGGATAAGGGTCTTGCCTGCTGATGTTTGCCATAGATGCATGAGTGTGTTCACCAGCCTATCTGCTTCACCACTAAATGATCTACATGGGACAGTCCTTGTCACAGGCCTAGGGATCTGCAAATACCACACAAGGACATGTGAGTGCTTGATTTCTTTCCCACTTGGCTAGGTAGAGGAGAGCAGATAGATCCCCTATAGATTGAGATTCCTAGGAAGTCTCCATCCCTTTTGGATTACAAAACACCTCTTAAGATAGGACAGTTTTTACGTTGCTGTAACTTTCCCTACTGTCTGCCTCTGGGTTCAGAACTGTAAACTTTGCAAACCTGCTAGCACAGAATAACCCATGTTAAAAAAGCTAGTGTTCATGGGGAATATTTTAATTGCAAATTTATATTGAGAATATCACAACAATTTTGAATATAGGCCATCTCTCTATAATTGTGAATATTTGTGCCGATTTGCACAATGAAGGTTATAATGACTGGAGATAAAAAAAAGTCATGAATTTGCTAATTAGTTGTGAATATTAGGTGAAAAATTTGAGATATTTTGCGGATTCCAATATTGCCTAGGCTGCTCATCACTAAAACAAACCCGTGTGTGTAGGCATTCCTTTATTCACAGAGGCCTGAGTATGGGCTATAGCAGCCCTATGGAGTGAGGAAAAACAGAAAATTACACAGAAAAGTGCAAAGGAGGTGAGGTGATCTATGTAGATTTGACTTGCAGTTTCTTAACCACAAAAATTACATATGCACAATATTTTCAAATGCACACCTTTGTTCTGCTTCTACTGAACAAACAACATAGAAAGAGAATAAAAATAATATTTAAAGAAGACACTTTTATTAATATCTGTGTGTTGTCTTTTGCCATTGCCATAGGGATCAAGCAGCGCAATAAACAAGTTTCTTAACGTTTTATCCTAATTCAGTACTCAATGAAGAATCATTGCAGTGATGCTGATTCTGCTCTTCAACACTGTTTGCCTATTTTGTATTTTGAGACTTTTTTCTAGTCACGTTTTTGGCAGCCAACGTTGTTACAAAAATTGTATGGATAGTAAGAGAATAAACTTAAGTAAATGGTAGTACTTTGCACTGTCTACATTATGCATTTATGCATAATTATGCAGTCATGCATCTAAAATCTAATTTCTATAGGAATAAACCAAATTGACTTACTCTATTAAATTACACAGGTCGACAATTTTTTCAGCTACCAAATTTTTGTGAATTGATTTAGGATAGTTTGAGGGTGCTGAATTCATAAATCCCATTACCTTTGCTGAATGGGTTCTAGTTTTTTAAATACCGGAAATGAAAATAATGAATTCACCCAATGTTACCTGTACCTGTGTATGATAGCAAATGTAACAGCTTTTGGGCTATATTTTGGATCTCTAACAGTGTCTTAGGTCTTTAAAAATCCCATATAATTATTTTGGATTTTAATTTGTAGGCCTACAATGTTATGACCATAGAATGCATCTGTGAATTTGCAGAGGAAAGAAGTTGGCTTATACTCAAAAACTATACTAATTCATGTTATAATCGAGTACAGTGGGCATCAACAATCCTGATTTACTTTACTTACTGATTTATTTCTGCGGAGAGTACATGGTTGAAAAGCAAATAATAAATATCAGACTTTGCACATTAATTGTATGTGACTTATTTTGTAGTACAGCTTAAGACCAGGAAATGTCTTGGGCTCTACATATGGTTTGGAAAATTTTGTCTAGCATCTATGACAGTGGACAAAAAGTGAAGGAAAAAGTTTAAACTTAATCAAATGACTATTAAATATGTTAGAAACTGAAGCCAAACCAATCATCAACTTAATATATAAAATCGGACATTGTTGGCACCCAAATCACTGTATACCAATGTAATTGTTAGTTGGAGTGGACAAAAAGCCTATGACTTTTGATCAAGCTCTATGACCCTAGACAAGTAGCTTATGGGACTATAATATTTGATTGTTTTAGTGTAATAGTAGAGTGTTGTACTGTGTTAGCCATCAATGAATACAGCAAGTTTGGAGTTCAAGTGATACCGTTTATTGGCTAACTGAAGTCATTAGAGAAGCAAGCTTTCGGGATGTCGCAGATTTCTTCTTCAGGCTAATACAATTCTGTTTTTTTAAAACTCACATTTATGCACAAAATAACATGGTCATAAATATTTTAACAAAACCAACTGTTTTGTTTTGACACATATCTTTTTTATAAATTTACATTCCCATTCCAGCCTCTCTTTCTTTGAGTTCAAATTTCCCATCAGTACCATAACCCTGAGATCTCTTATGCTGTGACAGAAAGAGAGTCTGGAATGGGGATGTAAATTTAAAAAACAAAACAAATTAAAAACTCTGAAATATGGTTTAAATTGTCACATGTGCCACTACAACTTCAACTCTTTTCCAGAACACTCCCACCCCAATACCGCCCCCCCCCCATCTTTAATACTGATGGAACTCTTCATTCCTGAACAATAAGTGTGTCTGGACTCCTTAACTTTATGTCAATTAGCCATTCATGCCTAATCTCTGATAGTTTACAAGTACACTATTTATGTTTCTCCAAGAAATATCTATGTTGCCATATTTCTCTGCTTTCCAGGTCTATAGACATTTTAATTGCTGAAGGAGGTGAATATCACAGCTGAACCTCTTATCTCTATTACCCCCAATAACTCTGATCTCCACTTACTAACCCTTCATTCTTACCTCCATCAGCCATGTGTGTCAAGATAAAACTGTTGCTTTTGTTAAATATTTATTTTGTGCATAAATGTGAGTTTTAAAAACCAGAATTGTATCAGCCTGAAGAAGGGATCTGCATCATCCCGAAAGCTTGCTTCTCTAATGACTTCAGTTAGCCAAGAAATGGTATCGCTCGAACTCCAAACTTGCTGTATTGTTTTAGTGTGATAGTAAGGCTAACCAAGTAACTGAAATAAAGTGAGGAAACACGATTTAGTTAGCTTTGAGGGACAGGAAGTACAAACGTTACCCTAACTATAGTTTCATTTGATCATTACTCCGATATACATGTTTTTCTGCTGTTTCCTTTTTTATCAAAGATTACAGATAATATGTAATAAGGGAAAGATTCTGAGGTCATTCTGGCATTTCTTTACAGAGTTTTAGCACTCTAATACTGGCAAGTATCAGGAAATGTCTGAATGTGATCATATTAGTACGGGCTCTGTTGCCTGATTTGGCAGGAGCACATTTGTGTAATTGGAATTGGCAGCTACATTATCCAGCAGACTTATAGAACCAAAAGGAGGACTGCAAGCAGAGAAACAAGTAATTGATAAATCCATTTACACTTCTAATTTCGTACGTGTAATGCTGTTACTGAAGTGACTGATGGTGCAGTTAGATTGAAGTTGTACATATTCAGATTCTTGCTTTAGTCTAACATCTTGTTTTAGCAAATAATTGCATACCAAGTGATAGAGATTAAGTTATAGTGATGGTGCAAGTGACTGCAGCTTTATTTGCTGCTATTCAGTCATAAAGAACAAATAATTGAAACCTTTAATGAGTGGCCACAAATAGCATAAAAGAGTATCACACTCACTCACTCACTCACTCACTCACTCACTCACTCACTCACTCACTCACACTAGAGTAATGTAGAACTATATGTGAGTCACTTAGTGGTGTCATTATTTATTAATCCTCTCCCAAACTCAACAGAGCAGGCATTGCAGAGTGGCAGGCTGTACAATGTGCTTTTAAAATGCTGTGACTTTGTGAGCTCTGTGGTGCATTGACTAGTCAAATAACAGAATAGACAGGCAACCACAATGCACACAGCTAGTGTGAACAAGTCCTTAAGCACACCATTCAGTAAAATAAAAATATTACCAATGCATCAGATGATTTCTACATTTTATTTAATTCAGCTACTCCCTATATAATATTTAGGCCGTAAAGAAATGCAAAAAACCCTTTTCTATACTTCTCTATAGCCGCCTTACCTTGCTATAGCATCTAACAATGTATTCAACAAGAGCCACATAGATTGATGGATACTTGAAGTGGACTTCTTCTTGAGCAGAACACAACAGTGTTTGTTGTGACAATAAGTTCACCTAAATCTTCTACACATATGCTTTAATACCAGCAAAGCTTACTTTTCTAAAAGTGTTGCGATAATAATAATCTCATTGCAATTATCTTCAAAATGAATAGTCACATGCTATATATCACATTGCCATAATTATTATTTGATGCATGGCCATATGCGCTGGATAATGTTTTGAAAAAAAGTTGAATATTTGAAATCATGAATATACGCTGCCACATTTGAGATATTTGCAAAGTGCTGATATTCGCAAAAAATATTTGCCATTCGTATATTCAAGCTCAACGCTAGTTGTGAAAGACTGGAGGATTGGAGCAGAGACTAGATGAAGGTGTTTTCATCTAATCTCCACTACGCTCTGCCCCTCCAGTGAAGTGGTGGCCTGCCAGGTGTAAGGGGACTTGGAAAGGTGATGTCTACTTTGCCATGTCCCCTTGAGCCCAGAGTGCACCACAGCATGGAATCACTGGAGCGCCACCAAATTTTCACTTGGTTTACCCTTCAGGTAATGTTTTTTTTTACCTTATGAAAAGGTCCACTTTAAATGACACAGAAAAAAAAGGCAGAAAAAAAGCATTTGCTGCAATACTTTTCTGCCTCGTCATATGCTCATACACCCAGATAATGATGGCTAGCATTGGATGGTTTACCCAATTTCTCTAAACCCAACCTGTCACATATCAATCCCTAGCCTTTGGCTAGATAGTGAAGAAGACGTGGTACAGTAATAGCTCAACTCTCTTCTATTGACTCCTATCATGCTCTTTGTCACCTCATGACAAATAGGGTCATAATGCTCCTTCTTCTCCTAGCCTACTGCTGCAGAGGCGCTGCTGATACTAAGTCAAATTCTAACATTCACACAAGTATTCTTTTTTTTCTTTAAAATTATTTTTAATGATGTAAAAATAAAATAACAGCTGCTTTAGTATGTGCCCTGTCTAGAGTTCAATGTCATCTTCCTCTCTCTTGTAAACATTAAAATAAGTGAAAATGTGTTAAGCTTTGCTCTGGTTAATTCCTTTGGCTGCTAGACTAGGCTGATGATCCAGAAATTAGGACTGTTAGCAAGAGCATTACATAAAACCTAGATCACCCTACAAAGCCAAACATTTTGTTTATATAGCAGCTTTGTTGTTGAAAAACCCCTCGAGTGGTTTTGACACAAGATTTTAGCTTGAGTGACACATCAAATTGAAGATGGATAAGTTACCTCTATAATAAAACAATACAAGATGACAATATAAAATTTTAAATATAAAATATATTATATTAAAATATATAAAATATATTAAATATAATTTTTTTTTTAAAATTCAGTGCTTTCAGAGATTCTCAATACTCGTCTTTAAAGAATAAATTTCCAGGTGCACAAATATATATATACAGTGTGTATATATATATATATATATATATATATATATATACAGTGGGTATGGAAAGTATTCCCCCTTAAATTTTACTCTTGATATATTACAGCTTTTTGCTAAAATCTTTTAAGTTCTTTTTTTCCTCATTAATGTAAAAACAGCACCCCATAGTGACAGAAAAACACAGAATTGTAGACATTTTTGCAGATTTATTAAAAAAGTTAAACTGAAATATCACATGGTCCTAAGTATTCAGACCCTTTGCTGTGACACTCATATATTTAACTCATCATCCTTGAGATGGTTCTACATCTTCATTTGAGTCCAGCTGTGTTTGATTATACTGTTTATACTTGATTAGGAAAGCCACACACCTGTCTATATAAGACCTTACAACTCACAGTGCATGTTAGAGCAAATGAGAATCATGAGGTAAAAGTAACTGCCTGAAGAGCTCAGAGACAGAATTGTGGCAAGGCACAGATTGAGCCAAGGTTACAAAAAAATGTCTGCCAAACTGAGCTATCAGGGGAGAAGAACCCAAAGATCACTGTGGCTGAGCTCCAGAGATTCTGTCGGGAGATGGGAGAAAATTGTAGAAAGTCAACCATCACTGCAGCCCTCCACCAGTCGAGGCTTTATGGTAGAGTGGCCCGAAGGAAGCCTCTCCTCAGTTCAAGACACATGAAAACCCACATGGAGTTTGCTAACAAGAAGGACTCCAAGATGGTGAGAAAAAATATTCTTTGGTCTGATGAGACCAAGATAGAACTTACTGGCCTTAATTCTAAGTGGTATGTGTGGAGAAAACTAGGCACTGCTCATCGCCTGTCCAATACAGTCCAAACAGTAAAGCATGGTTGTGGCAGCAGCATCATGCTGTGGGAGTGTTTTTCAGCTGCAGGGACAGCACCACTGGTTGCAGTCAAGTCAAGGAAACATGAATGCATTCAAGAACAGGGATATCCTGGACGAAAACCTTGTCCAGAGTTCTCAGACTTGGCTAAAGGTTTACCTTCCAACAAGATAATGACCCTAAACACACGACTGTTCTTGAATGGCCCAGCCAGAGCCCTGACTTAAACCTAATTGAGCATCTCTGGAGAGACTTAAAATGTCTGTCCACCAGTGACGCAAGGTGGACAGTTCGACGGCGAACATGGATGTTCGCTCTCCTTCTCGCCGGCGAGCAGTACGGGTGTTCGACCCGCCCGGCTCGGAGCAGGAAGTGACGTCAATGACGTCACATCCGGCTCCATTTACCAGGAACTATGCGTTCCAGGATGCGTTCCAGGGACCGGATGTGACGTCACTGACGTCACATCCGGTTTTTACGATTCAAATTCCACACCTAGAGGCGGGGAATTTGAATGTGTCTGTGAACAGGCCGACGGCGGACTTCTTTAAAAGTCCGACCCGCCCATTCGCGGACAGTCCAGGCCGATGTTCAGCCATCACTACTGTCCACCAACATTTACCTTTCAACCTGACAGAACTAGAGAGGGTCTGCAAGGAGGAATGGCAGATAATCCCCAAATCCAGGTGTGAAAAAACTTGATGCTTCTTTCCCAAAAAGACTCATGGCTGTATTAGATCACAAGGGTGCTTCTACTAAATACTTAGCAAAGGGTGTGAATACTTAGGACCATGTGATATTTCAGTTTTTCTTTTAATTTCGTGTTTTCTGTTAATATAGGAGGCTGTGTGTACATGCATGAGGAAAAAAAAACTTTCCGTACCCACTGTATATAGAGTGCTTCTGGAAAGTATTTACAGCGCACTTTTTTTTTTACATTTTGTTATGCTAAAATGGATTAAATTGTTTTTTTTTTCTCAGAATTCAACACACAACACCCCATAATGACAACATGAAAAAAGTTTACTTGAGGTTTTGGCAAATGTATTAAAAATAAATCCCATGTAAATAGGTATTCACAGCTTTTGCTCAATACTTTCTCTATGTACCTTTGACATCAACTACAGCTTTAAGTCTTTTTGAATATGAGCGATTGGGGAAGAAGGGCCTGATGGTATGTCTGTCAGAGCTCCAGCTGCCCTTTGTGAAGAAAGGATAACCTTCCAGAAAAACAACTATCTCTATAGCAATTTACCAATTAGGCATGTATAGTAGAGTGGCCAGCCGGAAGCCACTCCTTTGTAAAAGGCAGATGGCTGCACACCTAGAGTTTGCCAAAAGACACCTGGAGGACTCTCAGACCACGAGAAACAAAATGATCTGGTCTAATGAGACAAAGATTGAATGGTGTGAATGCCAGGTGTCATGTTTGGAGGAAACAAGGCACAGCTCATCACCAGGCCAATACCATCCCTACAGTGATGCATGGTGGTGGCAGCATCATTGTGTCTGGATGGGACTGGGAGACTAGTCAGGATAAAGGAAAGATGACAGCAGCATTGTAAAGAGAATCCTGGATGAAAACCTGCCCCAGAGCGCTCTTGAACTCAAACTGGGGTGACAGTTCATCTTTCAGAAGGACAATGAGCACACACCCTAAGCACACAGCCAAGATATCAAAGGAGTGGCTTCAGAACAACTCTGTGAATGTTCTTGAGTGGCCCAGCTAGAGCTCAGACTTGAATCCAATCAAACATCTCTGGAAAGACACTTCCCATGCAGCTTGATTGAGCTTGAGAGGAGCTGCAAAGAGGAATGGGCCAAGCTGTTCATGCTTATGGCATCATATTCAAAAAGACGTAAGGCTGCAATTACCAAACTGCATTGACAACGGATTGAGAAAAGGCTGTGAATACTTATCTGATTTCTTATTTTATTTTATTTTTCATAAATATGCCAAAATCTCAAGTAAACGTTTTCACGTTGTCATTATCATTGGGGTGCTGTGTGTTGAACTCTGAGAAAAAAAGGCTGTAACATAACAAACGTAACGTAACAAAACCGAGCTTTAGAATGGGGAAGAAAGGTGATTTAAGTGACTTTGAATGTGGCATGATTGTTGGTGTCAGACGGGCTGGCCTGAGTATTTAAGAAACTGCTGATCTTCTGGGATTGTCACAACCATCTCTAGGGTTTACAGCGAATGCTCCGAAAAAGAGAAAACATCCAGTGAGCAGCAGTTCTGTGGGCGCCAGAGATGATGTTGATGCCAGAGATCAGAGGAGAATGACCAGAGTGGTTTGAGCTGATAGAAAGGCAACAGTTACTCTAATAATGTATTAAAGAAAAAAGATAATGTTTTCCCTCACCGTTTTGAATCCGAATGAGGAAAAACCATGGGGACTTTAAAGGGCAGTATCAGACTTAAATTGTATTAAAACGTTTTTTATTGTGAGGTTTACACAGTATACATATTTTTTTAAGGAAAATATAATAATAGCGTCACATTGCTTTTGTTACATTTGGTTACATCACCAATGGCATATAAGGTCTTTTTCCTCGACATGTTTCGCTGGGTAGCTTTCGTCAGGAGGCGTCAGAAATATATGTGGTAACACAATTCTCCCAGATCTCTATAGGAAAGACACAGCGCATATGTTGAGTATAAAATCCACATTACAATGGTTAAAGAACTTTGTAATGTTCAACTTACTTCTAATTTGTTTTAAGTTTTATCCAGGGTGAGCAATAGTAGAAATAATATTCAAGAGTCCCTCTATATTGGTTTCCACACATTCCGTTGGGTTGCGACAAATAATCGGCAGCCTGGGGCCAGGGAGCGTATCACTTCTTATATGTAGTTCAATAGGTTTCAGTAGGTTATAAACCTAAGGCCTGTTCACAAATAGTAGTCTGGTTTGTTGTTAGTATATATATTATTAGTATTGATGTGTTGGGTTTTAACACAAATTATCGATAGGGGCAATCTGGGGGGGTGGGGGATGTGCGGGCCAAGTGGTGTGGTGAGCTTTTGTGGAAAGGTAGAGGGTGAGATCAAGATTGGGTGATGGGTGAATGGTTAGGGCTAACAGCGCTATGGGGTTCTGTGGGACCGGGAGGGGAGGGGAGGGTTTAGAAGGAAGAGCGAAAAGAAAGGAAAAGAGGGAAGAGAGAAAAGAAAGAAAGAGAGAGAGAGAAAGAAAAGGAAGGAAATAGAGAAAAAAGTTCCAGATAGAGGAGGAATGGTTAGGAACAGGAAAAAGGAAAACCAGTGAAACATAGGGAAGGCTTATTGGGTTGGTGAAATAAATGTGGAGTGTTCGTATGTGTGTTGAAGAGGTGTGGGAAATGTCTCATGTGTGTATTCGGGGTGGTATGTGTGTGGGGAATTAGGGGGGGTGTCATGTGGTTATGCTTATTGGTGAGGGGCAAACACCAAATACTTGCTCAATCAAACAATCAATCCAAACAAAGGTGATGATGTGTCCTATATCTTGTGTACTATGGTGTGGATACTGTGGGAATGAGTGAATGGGAGGAGAGAGAGGGCGAAGAGAGGGGAGAAGCAAATGAGGTGCGTGTGGTAGATGTGGGGTGGGTTGAGGTGGGTGCTATGAGGGAACAGTGGGTGTTATGGGGGAACAGTGAGACTGTGGGGAACCCGTCTCACCCATTATATATTACATACTTATGCTCGATAGTCTGTTGCTGATCGCTGTCTTGTGTCAGGTATGTGTCATCAAGTCTAGGTCAGGGTCATATTAGTCTGAGAGCAGAAACAACTGTAGTACCGCATAGAAGGTAGATTCAGAGGAGTCACTGCCTATGCGCTTACCTGAGGCTGAAGGGGTCTGCTCGCGCTTGTAGTGTTGAGGGTGAGGCAATATTGTGTTGCCTCGGTCGGGGGGCTTAATGCTCCCCTGCCGGGGCGTCATGCACGGACGCCCTGGGGGTGCACGTGACTAAAAGCGGCGTCACGTACGGGCGCGCTGTGGGATCCCCGGTCGCGCCGTTATGACGTATGGCGCTGTCCTCTCTCTCCTTACTAAGCCCGGCGTGTGGGAGGGATTAGGGAGATGAAGAAAACAAAGGATATGAATCTGACAGTGATAATGATTCAGATGAGGATTGGACTGACATAGATTTACCATTATTTAGTTTAATGGATACACCAAAGGTAAAGAAACGCTCCCAACAATTTCCTCCTTTAAATCCGACAGTGCATAGATTTGTACAGAGTGTATATGCAGAGATCAACAAATTAAACATCTTCCAGAGAAAAAATCCCAGAAACATGGCACGCCACCACCATGAAGCAATTAAAACTTTGGAGAATGACTTCAACATCACTATAAAGCCATCAGACAAGGGGGGCAACATTGTCCTCCTTGACAATTCTAACTATGAACAAATGTGCCTATCAATTTTGACAAATACGGACTGTTACAAACCGATACTACCAATTACTATCCAAAAGTATGTAAACGAATACAAAGTGCTAATCAACAAGGCATGGAATGCGCATGTCATTGACAAGGACACACTTGACTTCTTATCTGTGGAAACGTATATAACACCAACATTCTACGCCCTCCCCAAGGTACACAAAATTTTGAAAAAACCTCCAGGACGCCCCATCATATCGGGAATTAACAGCCTTAGCTCTAATGCAAGTTTCCTCGTGGACCAATATCTTAGACCTCACGTTCAAAGCCTTCCTTCATTTCTTTGGGATACGCGACATATGTTACAGAACATAGAAGGCATACCCATTCAAGAAAAATCTCTACTAGCAGGACTGGATGTAGAAGGCCTCTACAACTGTATACCTCACGACACTGGCATCAATGTTGTCTCTGAATTTCTCCAGGAGAGAAGTGGAGAATTGATACAATATAATGAATTCATAAAGGACCTCCTAAGATTTATACTAACAAGGAACTTCTTTATTTTCAAAAACACCTATTACCTCCAGATACAGGGAGTAGCTATGGGGACAACATGTGCCCCTAGCTACGCAAACCTGTATCTGGGGGGTTGGGAACGCTCCTTATGGGGCAATGACCAACTAACTGAGGACATGAACCAATATGGTTCCGATTCATTGATGATATTTTTTTCATCTGGGAGGGATCCCGTGAACAGCTGGATACCTTTATTAAAAAATTACACACCAACAACTTAAATCTAAAATTTACATGCCAATGTCATGAAAACAAGATCTCATTTCTCGACATATGGGTACAAAGAAATGAGGACAATACTTTGGGTTCTATATTGTATAGAAAAGAGACAGCAGGAAATACAATCCTGCTAGCCCAAAGCTCTCACCCCAAACCCTTGATAAAAAGTATCCCCTATGGGCAGTACTTGAGGATTAAGAGGAACTGTACAAATATGGAGGATTATCTTAAAGAAGCAAAACAACTACAAGTCCGCCTAAGAGAGAGAGGATATACTAACACAAGCTTGAAGAAAGCATTTCGTAAAGCCAATCAAGTAACTCGACAGGAGCTAGTCTTTGGTAGACCGAAACCCAAGACCCAACCAGCTACGAGATTCATTACAAAATATAATGCCCAGCACAAAATTGTGCGAAAAATCCTCTCAAAACATTGGGCTATACTAACAGAAGACACATCAATTGCAACTCATGTCAGTACTAAACCAGAAATTGTGTTCAGGCGAGCTAGATCCCTAAAGGATCGTTTAACGGCAAGTCATTACAAAGGACAATCCCGCAGTGATCGGTGCAAATATAAAGGCACCTTTCGCTGCGGGATGCAGGATTGCAGATACTGTGATTTTTTGGACTGTCGTCCACAAATCACATTGCCAAATGGAGCCACCTTAAAACCCAAACACTATGTAAATTGCAGGACTGAAAGGGTAATATATCTCCTATCCTGCCAGTGTGGGTCCTTCTATATTGGAAAGACTAAGAGAGCCTTTTTCAGTAGAATGTCGGAACATCTCAAAGACATAAAAAATGGTAGACTTACGACGCCTGTTGCCCGTCATACGTCAACACAGCACAGTTACAAGCAGCGAGTGGTTAAATTTCTGGCACTGGATCATGTACATACATCTATTCGGGGAGGGAACGTAAACAAACAATTACTACAGCTGGAGATGAAGTGGATCCATAAATTGGAAGCCACAAAACCCCCAGGCTTGAATGAAGCAGTAAATTTTAAGTGCTTCCTGCGAGATTAGACAATTTTGTGATCGGAGGAAGGGAGAAGAAAATAGGAATAAAACTGATCAAATATGTATAAGCAACTCTGAATAGCACAAAACCGTCTAAATGACTGGTGAGGTGTGATAGAGTTCACCCAGTCAATATCAGAACTGGGGCTTTTATAACTAGCATTTACTACTTTCCATAGAAATGGTTCCTGAACCTATCTACCAGACAGGGCAAACACCCAAGTTACTTAATGACACAAGACCAATATGACTTCATAATAAATGACCAGACATACAATTGACTTTTGTTCGGTTACTTTAACCTGTGTCGCAATAACAACACTGTATATATGTATAATAACCATTTATTAAACAATGTTTCTGTTTACCTCCAGATCTCTGTGGGAGACTGACAGCGCATTTAAGGCTGAGTACCACTTTATAACTATTCTTAATTCTAATTTTAGAATCCCTAAGAGGGGAACACACCCGTGGGTATGTGACAATGGTTGTGCTAATTTATGGGGCTGCGGGCGCGCTAGAGGAACCTTTAGAGTCCACCTGACTAGAGGTTTGGGTTAGGTGGGTGAGAGGAGAAGAGATGCATATCTCTCCCACTCACCCACCAAACCCTACCCCTGCACTGACAGCCAGTGTATGCACTCCTCTGCCCTCCCTCCGAACGGCTGAATTACTCAGCCTTCTGTGGGTGGGGGTGTGGCCATGGTGTATTGGAGAGTTGGGAGAGGCACGAACTAGTGCCACTCATCTCCCTAATCCCTCCCACACGCCGGGCTTAGTAAGGAGAGACAGCGCCTACGTCAT
>CM070032.1:73244427-73262662 GCA_036250615.1 Ptychadena robeensis | reverse complement strand
AGGAAAGGAAAATTACAGGTAAGTATGAAAACAATTTTCCATATTCCTGGCTCACCTCATTTTCAGCCCACCACGGGACTTAACAAGCTATACTCCCTGGGCGGGCAACGAACACCGAACAACCAGAGAAAAACAAAATACCGCAAAAAGAACATCACATCTATTATGACAAAGCTGCCGACAGAATGGCACAACTCAATGAATCTTGCGGGTCCTTAGACACCACCAGCCGATAATGCCAGAGGAAGGAAACGGTCGAGGACCAGGCCGCAGCCTTACAGACCACCGCAGCCGACACCTTGGGAAAGGACGTCCAGGACGCCGCCACGCCCCAGTCGAGGGAGCCCGAACTTCGGAAGGGGCAGGAAGGCCTGCCGCCCCAAAAGCCAGCTGAATGGACTTGACCAACCATGCCGACACACTGTCCGTGGAGGGACCGGATGGCCCTACGGAGCCCCGTAGGATAGATGAACAAGTTGTCACACCAGCGCCAAGAAGCAGGCCGAGAAACATATACGGATAGAAGATGTACCACCTCCAAGCGTACCAACTCATCCCCGTCACCCGTCTCGGCAGAGAAGGTAGAGAATACCGCCGCCCAGTCGAGATGCAAATGGAGACAGAACCGCGGGCAGAGATGCCGGCACTGGCCAGAGCACGACTCCGCCCGGGTAAAAGGTACAAAACGGCTCCTACCTGGAGAAAGTGCAGAACTCCAACCCCCTGCACGCTGAAGCCACCGCTACCAGAAACCGCAATTTCAGGGAGAGATGCCACAAGGATATAGAAACCGCCGGCCCAAACGGAGGCCAAAGGAGTGCTCGCAACACCAACGGCAGATCCCCCTTCGGGAACCAGATCCCATGAGGAGGGCGCAATTTCACAGCCGCCTGCAGGAATTGAGCGATCAGACGAACCTCCGCCCAATGAACCCCCGCGACGACCGACAAAGCCGAGACTCGGACTGTCAGGGAACTCAGGCCGAGACCCTTCACCAACCCCGTCTGAAGAAGTGCAACCCCAGCGGACTCGTCGGGGAGACTGGATTAAAGCGAGCGTGTGAGGCAAAAGCGCCCGAAAGCCGCCCAGACCGCACGATTGGTAGAACTGTCTAGCCACCAACAGAGTCGAGAGCCCGAGTCAGGAATGGCCCGGCGTTGAAACCTGTGCCACTCCACCTCCAGACCCTCAACGTCAGGGACCGCGCGCCGTGATGCTTCACCCCGCGCTGTAGCAACAGACCCGGTTCCAACAGGAAAGGGATTGGCGCTTCGGTCGTCCTTGCCCACAGAAGGGGAAAACATGGACAGCGCGGAAAAAACGGGAGAACCACCATGGCCTCCACCCCCTCGGCCCGGATCTCCAAGAGGACCTTGAGTGCTAGAGATAATGGAGGAAAGATGTAGACCAGCTGAGACCCCCACGTCCAGGCCAAGGCCTCTTGGGCTATGGCCCGAGGATCCGGACACCACGCGTAAAACCGTGGCACCTGTGCATTGGCAGGCCGTAGCCATGAGGTCGATGAATGGCATCCCCCATCTCGCAAAGACTGGCTCCAGGTAGGCAGGCCGTATGCTCCATTCGTTCGGATCCAGAAACATCTGCCACCTGGTTCCGCGCCCCTGGAAGAGAGGATGCCCCAAGTGACTGCTGATGCGTCTCCCAGACAAAGATTCTCCCTGCAATCTGTAAGAGCATCGGGTACCTTATCCCCCCATGCCTTGCTATGTATGCCACCGCGTTCACATGGTCCAAAAGGATCTGCACCCTGGAACCCTGAAGCTTGTTCTGAAATTGTGCAACGCATACAGAACCGCCAGCAGCTCCAGATGATCGGATGCCTCCGAAATGCGAGGGCCCCACCGGCCCTGGGCCTGGCCTCCCTGCCAGTGAGCACCCCAGGGGAAGGGGACACACAGAGACATTGTCTCCAACCGCCCACTCCTCTCTCCTGGGACGGCCTTTGGCCTGGCTGGCTTTTAGCTCTGCCATACTTTCCTGGGCCTCTGCCCCCGCATCCTGAGCTGCCTCTTTAAAGCAGATCTTGCAGAGATTCCGGTCCGGCATAGTCATGCCCAAACATGCCCAACAAGCGACTTGCGCCCTCTCAGGCGATAAAAATCCATCCCCTTACCTGCGACCCAACGGTCTGTGACCTGTCCGGCCTTTAGCCTGACACCTAATTGGGGAGGGGAAGTCCTGCCCTGTACGCACCGTACACCGCCGTGCTGGCCCAGGCACCACCGGAGATACAGCCCAGCTTTCCTGGCGGTAGCCGAGGCACCTTCCTGAACTAACACAAGGCCCTATAACACTACCATCATGTGTGTCTGCCACCTAGTCCACCCCCACCATCATACCTTCAATCCGAAGCGTTCCCAGTCTGGGGCGACTATGGTGGGGCGGACATCATGAGGCAACAAACAAACATTGACACGTCCAGACAGAATGGACCACCATGAAGGAAACGCCAATTCACATTACCCTTCAGCAAAAGCTACTCACGTTCTGACAGCCTGGACCCACTGCCCTGAACTGCCTACTCCTGCAGCCTGACTCAGCCCACAATGCTGCCACGCCATCCCTTAAGCCAATGCTTCCTACCAAGCCAATCACCAGAGAGGTGTCTGCCGAGCCGGCGTCCCCGCTGTCTCTCAGCCATCCTGGATGCATCGGACGCCAGCCACGGCAAACCGCCGCCACCTGCACGGCGCGCGCGAACCCAGAAGTCCGGAAGCCGTGCTGACAATCACACCCGCTCTGCCACGAGTGAGAATGCTGACCGGGGAGAGAAGCTTTTACCCCTCCCCCCTCACACGTATCCCACATCTTGGAATGCCTGGCGAGGACAAAAAAAAAGAACATCCGAACGGCTGGGGTGAGGGGATTTATAGAGCTGTGATGGGTGGGGGTCAAGGGGAGGAGTGACCCGTGGTGGGCTGACATGAGGTGAGCCAGGAAAAATAATTGAAATGAGTATAAATTTCTTTTTTGTTAAGTTGCCTTATAATTATGCACAGTAATCGTCACCTGCACACACAGATATCCCCCTAAAATAGCTAAAACTAAAACAAACTAAAAACTACATCCAAAAATATTCAGCTTTGGTATTAATGAGTTTTTGGGTTCATTGAGAACATGGTTGTTGTTCAATAATAAAATTATTCCTCAAAAATACCACTTGCCTAATAATTCTGCACTCCCTGTATCAATATAATTTTTTTAAAATTCTTTTTTAAATCAAGATTCGCTTTATCAGATTTTACAGCAATACATATATATAATGTAATTATCGTTTACATGTAATAATAAATGAAATTATTACACATAGCCAGCATGTAAATGTGCCGTATTTTTCGGACTATTAAACGGGGGGGGGGGGGGGGGGGGGGGGGGGGGGGGGGTGCCTGCGTCTTATGGCCGCGGGTGATCGGAACTTGGCAGCCAGATCTCCCATCTTATCTGTACTGATTTTATTTGCAGAGCCCGGCAGATATAATTAATGCAGACTGTGACACAGCTGCAGATTACCGTGCCAGCCCCCCTCACGTCCCCCGTGTGTGAGGAAGATGAGATACTGTTAAGTGTGCTCTCTAGTGACATAATTGTTTCCCTAATTCATTTAAACACATGAAATATTTTTTTACTGGTTTTCCTGCTCTTAAACCTGGTGCATCTTATGGTCAATTGCTTCTTATAGTCCGAAAAATATGGTAAATGTATGTATATTGCTTAATAATTGTGGGTTGGCTTGGGTTGTATATTATATGTCATAATGTATTTAATTATGACATATAACATTGATTTGTTGAATTTATTGATGCTTTGTGTGTTTTTAATGGCATGGATTATTGGTTAGTATGGAATAGGGGGTTAATGTTTTGGAATGACATATTTCAGGGTATTTGGAAGATTTTTATTGCTCTATTTTTTGAGTTATGTATTTAATGTAAAATTTATACTTACCTCTAAACTGTCATTTTAGCTGCCATTTTAGATTCAGTGTTAGCTTCCAGTCTTGAATGAGTAAAGGCTGCAATAATGCCGGGAGCCACCAGATACAATGTCTGTTAATGGACACAAAGTGTAAGCAGGAAAAAAAAACACAACATGTATAGCTGCAGAAGGAAGTCCCGATGCAGGCAGTGTGAGGAGCTGAAGGCCATGGCCCCGTGATTTCAGGGGGAGTGGTGAGGGGGGGAAATGTACAGATTTTCTTGCTTCTCCCTAACTCTCTGTAATGTCAGCACCTAACATGGCTACTGGTATTACAGTAAGGGCAATCCTTACCTGACCCTTGATTTCCGGTCTTCAACCAGCGAAATGTGCGGGTCGCAGACCCAAGATGCTCGTTTGAGTAGCACATTGCGCCGAGCATGAATTCAATTGTAAATGCCCCCATTTCAATTCTATGAAGTAAACAACAAATATGCCTCAAGTCAAGATCAGATCTTTTGTGAAGGTGCACAGATAGTGGGAGGGAGCAAAGAGACCCAACTTGTTCAACTTCAGTGCTCCTGTTGGCAAACATGATGAATTGCTCCACACGGTGTACAGCTACAGTGGTCGGCATTGAGAGTAGTGAGAGCGTGATTTAAATCTTACCTGCTGATTAAAATGACCAGATATCTGGGGATAATTGTAAATCAACATGTGAAATAATAGTATAAAAATGGTTAAATATGTTATAGTATATTTTAAAATATGTCATATGCATTATATATAAAATAGTATATTATTTATGTTTCTCTATATATTTTTTTCCTTTTTGATGAATGGAAAAATCAGATTTGTAACAGCTGATAAAGATATGATTTGTTGTACAAATGTCAGCTACAATCAAAATATTTTGTCTTTTAAATACAAAAAAGGTTCATTTTGTGCCAGTCTATCATACTCTTTCACAAACGATGATAATACAGTATGCATACTTCTAACATTTGTCATGGCATGCTTGTATATGGATTTTCAAAATATTTTTGAACAAAAGATAATATTTTACTAGACCTTTTGTGCTAAGTCATGGTCAGCTTTTACCTCTCTAACTTACAACAAAATTGCCAAAAACTTGCTACAACAGGTTTCATGAATTTAAAGTGTCGATAAAAAGGACATTCCAGTTTGGTGGATGCCTTGAAGCTATATATAATGTTTTTTTTTCTTCTTCCTATTGGTATTGTTATAATAACACTAAAGGCACATACTTGGGCTGAGCTGTATCTTCTTGCCAATCTAAAGCCTTCGACTTCGGAGTGTCAATTTGGAAATCCTGTTGCTTATAGTATTACTTCAGGGCTTACCACTTTCTGTGTAAATGCCAGCCCAAGCCCCACAGAATTAGAGACCGTCACCCTAATTTACATTATCAGTTGTAGTGACATTAACCTGCAGAATCGGGGGGTGTCCACTATAAGATTCCTGACCATGATTATCCTGGGCTCCATGCATATATAAGGGAGGAATCTGACCCCATGCTCTGTGAGGATGGATCTGATGGAGTAGGTGTAACTGGGCATGCTGTCCACTCCAAAACCTGTTACTCACCAATCTAATCTGGTGTGTGGGCAACCAGGGACACAATAGCACGTAATCTCTATAAGTCTCAGTTACGAGGAGTTGTTGCCTTTCCAGCCACAGACCTGTGCCAGGTTTCCAGTGGGGTAGCGTGTGGCTCAGATCACGTGGAACAGACCTGAACACTACTGGGGGTACAGTCTAGGCCGTGATCCTGACAATCCACTGTATTCACATGCAAGTACCAGACAGTTCTGTTCCTACTTTCCCTGGCCCTATTTAGACATTGTGGAGTGAGCAGTTTGGGTTACCCAGTGTAAATGGGTTTACCCTGCCTCTTTACTCCTCTCAGTTACATGTTTGATGTGTTTGTAGTGAGACCCCATTGGGCCTCATTGAGAAAAAAGTTTATTGCAACATAAGTCAACTCCTGTAATCAGTTGAGTCCTGAACCTCTCCAAAGTCATCTAGTAAGATTTGCACAGAAGACACTGAACCTGGAGGTAGAAAACAGTAAGCAGTTCAATACTTCTTTTATACCAATTCTGATAGTGAGGACACAAAAGAGAATATGGGCAAAATGGGTTTAGTTTATTTTATAGATACCGGCTTCTCTCCTTACCATGTCATAGTCTGAGCATTAGTGTATGTGCATATGGTTTAAAAGTATGTAAGGTATTTTTCTTATGATTTTTATTCTATTATCTTAACTTTTATTAGCTTCTTTTGAAGCTATACATTAATTTTCTTATAAGCATAATTAAGTAATGCAATGAGAGTCAGCCTTAATAAATGTTGGGATCCTGACTCATACCCAGACATGTATGGGGGTTAGTGACTGAAATGCTTCAAACTCAACATAGTTTCACTATAATGAGATCATGAGGGCTTCTAAGCTGTGCATACATACACAAGCACATCAAAAAAGCTATTCTGCCAATACATATATACAGGGAGCTGTAACAAAGCTTTTAGACTTCAGACATCTCACTGATGGCATTATTCGCAGTTTGAAAATATATACAGATTTAAATCCCACAATGCCTAAAATGTTATGACTCCTCTTAATACATAAAACCCTCCTCTGGTGTTTAATAGCATGCTGCCACTGTCAAGTCAGCATTTGGTTTTGAGATGTTTGTCCCTGCAGTACTATCTTGCATATGAAATAATTTATAAATAAGTAATGGCTGTACAAAATCCCTTACAAAGTTAAGCTTTGAAATTCAAAGAGCAGTCATAAGTCAGATCCAAAATCTGCACATGAACATTAAAGGCTTTAATCTTTTCTCAAACAGTACAAAGTGCACTTACTGATCACATTTTACTTTGAGAAGAAGTAACAAATAATGCAGACAAAAAGCACAAGTTGACATGTGATACCCTATTGCAGATGATAACTTGATTTAATCTGCTTTAAAAATGTTATGTGTAGAATTCAGTGAGGGTGGAGCAGAATGCTTTTTATTTTAGACCCATGGACTACCCATTATAAATGAAGCTGTTTCCATAGCATTCGCTGAACAAAAACTTATTACACTGCTAAAATATCCTAATATTGGTGTACTAAGGTGACATAACACTCAGGTGAGAACCTTCATGGAGATAGTTCATTAGAAATACAAACCGGATTCCAAAAAAGTTGGGACACTAAACAAATTGTGAATAAAAACTGAATGCAATGATGTGGCAAATGTCAATATTTTATTTGTAATAGAACGTAGATGACAGATCAAAAGTTTAATCTGAGTAGATGTATCATTTTAAAGGAAAAATATGTTGATTCAAAACGGTGTCAACAAATCCCCAAAAAGTTGGGACAAGTAGCAATAAGAGGCTGGAAAAAGTAAATTTGAGTATAGCGAAGAGCTGGAAGACCAAATAACACTAATAAGGTCAATTGGCAACATGATTGGGTGGCAGGTCTCAGAGTGGCAGTGTCTCTCAGAAGCCAAGATGGGTAGACAATCACCAATTCCCACAATGTTGCGCAGAAAGATAGTGAAGCAATATCAGAAAGGTGTTACCCAGCGAAAAATTGCAAAGACTTTGCATCTATCATCATCAACTTTGCATAACATCATCCGAAGATTCAGATAATCTGGAACAATCTCTGTGCGGAAGGGTCAAGGCTGTAAAACCATACTGGATGCTCGTGATCTCCGGGCCCTTAAACTGCACTGCACCACAAACAGGAATGCTACTGTAAAGGAAATCACAGAATGGGCTCAGGAATACTTCCAGAAACCATTGTCAGTGAACACAATCCACCGTGCCATCCGCTGTTGCCAGCTGAAACTCTACAGTGCAAAGAAGAAGCCATTTCTAAGCAAGATCCACAAGCTCAGGTGTTTTCACTGGGCCAGGGATCATTTAAAATGGAGTGTTGCAAAAAAACTGTTCTGTGGTCAGACGAGTCACGATTCGAAGTTCTTTTTGGAAATCTGGGACGCCATGTCATCCGGACCAAAGAGGACAAGGACAACCCAAGTTGTTATCAACGCTCAGTTCAGAAGCCTGCATCTCTGATGGTATGGGGTTGCATGAGTGCGTGTGGCATGGGCACCTTGCATGTCTGGAAAGGCACCATCAATGCAGAAAAATATATTCAGGTTCTAGAACAACATATGCTCCCATCCAGACGTCATCTCTTTCAGGGAAGACCCTGCATTTCTCAACAAGATAATGCCAGACCACATTCTGCATCAATCACAACATCATGGCTGCGTAGGAGAAGGATCAGGGTACTGAAATGGCCAGTCTGCAGTCCAGATCTTTCACCTATAGAGAACATTTTGTGCATCATAAAGAAGAAGGTGCGACAAAGAAGGCCCAAGACGATTGAACAGTTAGAGGCCTGTATTAGACAAGAATGGGAGAGCATTCCTATTTCTAAACTGAGAACTCCTCGGTCCCCAGACGTCTGTTGAGTGTTGTAAGAAGAAGGGGAGATGCCACACAGTGGTGAAAATGACCTTGTCCCAACTTTTTGGGGATTTGTTGACACCATGAAATTCTGAATCAACATATTTTTCTCTTAAAACAGTAAATTTTCTCATTTTAAATGTTTGTTCCATGATTTATGTTCTATTCTGAATAAAATATTAGAAGTTGGCACCTCCACATCATTGCATTTCGTTTTTATTCACAATTTGTATAGTGTCCCAACTTTTTTGGAATCCGGTTTGTACTACAAAGGATACTATAACAAATCTCAATCTCACAAATGGTCAAAATAAGCCCAGTCATGACACTACCAGGTATGTAGCTGGATAAACAAAGCATTGCATAGGACAGTTGATTGCATATTATTATTATTATTATTAACATTTATTTATATAGCGCCAGCATATTACGCAAGCGCTGTACAATACATGGTGAGAGGAGGTTAGGCGTAACACAGTATAACAAGGGTACAGGTAAGAACAGGGAGGAGTAGAGGACCGCCTGCCGGGAGCGGGCTTCAATCTAATAGTGTTGGGGAACAAGGTATACAAAAGGTGGGGGGGGGAGGGGATGGGAACTGGGGAGTGGTGGCGTGAGTGTTAGAAGATGGGTAGGAGAGGCTGAAGAGGGTGGGGTTTTTTTAGCGCGTTTTGAAGGTTGCAAAGGGTAGGAGCCAAGTCTGATGGGGCGGGGCGAGGGCAGGGTGGGAGTTCCAGAGAGTGGGAGGAGCGGCGGGGCGGCTTTGAGAGAGTCGTTGGAGCGTTGAAGTGATGAGGTTGGGGATGAGGGGGCTGTATTAGTAAGTCACTGGAGGAGTCGAGGGGGCGGTTAGGGGTGTTGTATGTGTGTACCAGGTGGTGGAGGAGTAAGGGGGGACAGGAGGGTGGTGGGCGTGATTTAAAAGCAGGCACAGAACTTTGAATTTGATTCTCTGGACAAGGGAAGCCAGTGGAGGGATTTGCAGAGAGGGAAGCAGCGAGTGAGGAGTGGGTTAGAGGAGTAGATGAGTCTGCGGCAGCGCCATGTCGTGATGGATGAAGAGGTTGAGACGTTAGTGAGAGGGGAGGACCAGAGAGGATGATGGTGCAGAGTCCGACGAGCGAGAGATAGATTTTTTTGGTGAGAGCTTTTTGTACCAGGACTTGGTGGTCTCGGGGGAGAGGAAGGATGAGCGGATTGTGAGATGTTACGGAGATGGAAGGGGCAGGATCTAGCGATGTTCTGAATTGTGGGGAGAAAGGAGAGTGCGAGTCAAGGTGACACACCAGCAAGCGAGGCTTGTGGAATGGGGGAGATGATGGTGTTATGTACTGTGCATAAGTGAGAGTGGGGGGAGGAGGCTGGAAGGTGATGGAGGAAAGGAAAGGGCAGGAAGGAAAGATGGATGAGTTCTGTTTTAGCTAGATTGAGTTTGTTTAAGGAATATGTCAGCCATCCATGAAGAGATGGGCCGATGGCAGTGAGAGATGTTGTCAAGGACAGAGGGAGAGAACGGCCGGGGTTTAGGTAGTAGAAGATAGATTTGGGTGAGTGTCATCAGCAATAGATGGTATTGCAGACCAAAAGGAGGAGATGATGTTTGCCCAGGGGAGGTGTTTGTAGAGGGAAGAAAAGAACTGGGCCAAGGACGAGCCTTGTGGGACGCCAACAGGGAGGGGGTTGGGTAGTGTTGAGAGAGAAGAGGGCCATTGAAGGAGGTTTGGAAAGGGCGGTCCAGTCAGGTAGGAGGAGAACAAGGAGAAGAGGCAGAGTCACGTAATTCGATAGAGCTAAGGTAGTAAAAGGAAGAGGGTGGTCAACAGTTTCGTCACAGGCATAAGAGGAGAGATCCAAAGCAGAAAAGGAGGTAAAGAGTGCCTTGGGCCCTTGGCCAGTGAGTATGGGACATTGGCAACTTTAGTGAATGGCGTGTTCTCAGTGGGAAGGAGAAGGAAGGAAGCCGGATTGGAGGGGGTCAAGGATGTGGAATGTACAGTCAGGTAGTCAGTGAGTCTTGTGTATTAAAAGGCGTTCAAGCAGTTTGGAAGGCAAAAGGAAGAAGAGAGATCGGGTCGGTAGTTGGAGGGAAGAGAGGGATCAACGTGATGCTTCTTCAGGAGGGCAGGATGCGTGGGCAGTTTTGAAGGATTGATGGGAAGAGATACCAGAGGAGAGGGAGAGAGGTTGAATTAGTTCGAGTCAGTGCCAGGGGCAAGGGTGGTGGAATGGTGTCCTACGTTAAGTCAGCGAGGAGGTTTGCTAGGGTAGAGGGAAGTGGGCAGGTGTGTGAGGGAGAAGGAGCGAAGCAACGGAGGTGACGCCTCCACACTGACGGGGAAAACGTGAGGGGGATAACGGTGAGGGAAGAGTTAGCAGGAGGATGGGATGGGAGGAATGGGGGGGTGCGGGTAAAGTTACGGAGGCTGGCGGATTGAAGGAGAAGGGGTGGTGCGTTGGAGAAATCTCGCTTCGGAGGCTCATTTGTCTGGAAGTATGTGGGCCAGGGTCTTCGGGCAGAGGGAGAGTGGGCGAGTGGGAGGAGGAGGTGTAGGATTGAGCAGAGAGTTGAAGGTGGGGAAGAGTGAGGGTTGGATGCTTGTGAGGATATGAGGGAGGAGAAGTACGTTTGTTTGCATAGGACATGGTCTATATTAGTAATACATTCCCAAGACGCCATGAATGAATTAATGCCCCTTTGATCAAAAAAATACACCAGAAGCTGACAACAAAAGGCTTTAATGGCACCAAAATCAACAATTCATACTCAAATGGTCAATATAAAAAGGTCTTTATTAAAATCCGACCTAAAGCATCCAAAATGGGTTATAAATCAAACACAAATACACTATACATTAAAAAATGTAAAACCCTTTTGAGTATTAGCAGTCCACGACACGTTTTGCCCCCACAGGACTTCCTCGATGCATATAGAACAAAAGGACATGGGGGAAAAAAAACATCCAATATTTTACTTATTTTCAACGCCAGTTGTGCTCATGTCTTATGGCAACTTCAGGGTAATGAAAAAGTCCATCACACTGTGTCACTTGTCAGAGAGTAGTTAATGATAAATGTGTCAGCTGTCAGGATGTGAAAGGAATGGTGCCCCAGATAAATAGGAGTAAAAGAGCCCATGTGTCAGTGGGAAGATTGCGCCCCATCATTAGCCTTCAATGGCCACTTTCTTCATGACTTGGACTATACTGGCTCATTTTCTAACTAATCTCATACCTTGCAATTATCTGTAATGTATTTGTTGTGCTATATTATCTCTTCTAAACTTTCCACTTCCTCAAGCTCTCTTTCTTCCCTCAACAAGTAAGCAGGCATCACCAACTGGGATTCAAATCTTTAAACCATTGTATATTCACAATGTGCTGGCATGCACATCTTCACATTATACCGGGGTAAGTCATGGAAGCTCTTTTATGGGACTGGAACAAACATGCTAGATTTCATTGCCCCCATATGCATCAAAGAGTGTGTTAGTTGGCAAACACTTTTACAAGACCTGTGATTATTAGTAATGGTTTCACCCACACTGCCTAGACTAGGAGTTGGCAAAGTAAGGCTCAGGGGGCAGATGCGACCCAGCAGATCTAGATTTCTTTTTCGGCCCTTTTTTCACCTTATTGAAAATGTTTGTTCTCTGCAATAAGTGCACATAATGCCAAGAGGCCTCTAAACATTGCCTTGGGGATGATGCAGAGGCGTGATCATGACATTGTGGGCGCATCATTATGGCAACAACAGGAATAATCTCTGCTGACTGCAATGAATGAGCATTTTTTTAAGTGCAGGAAATAACGTCCCTGTCACACATGCCTATTACATGCCTATTACATTGCCTATTGCCGGCGATGCATGGAACTGGCACGCCTATGGCTGATCTGTCATAAAAAGCTCTTGGTCCAGCCCCTTTATCACATCTAAGAAGCCAGTGTGGCCCATGAGTCAATAAGTTTGGCCACCCCTGGCCTAGACCACATTTTGCGTGTTTTTAAAAAAGTTATTCAGATGCTTGCCCATTTTCTTGCTTTCAACACATCACCATTTAGAATTGACTTTTGCGTGTTGCCCATCACATCACACCCTCATTATATGAAAATGATAATTTTTTTCCCATTCACCTGCTTTAATGTGTACACATGTTCATAGTTACTTGATCAATAAAGTGCAGTGTGCAGAATCAATGTAAGGGAAAAGTGTACTGCTGGCCAAATCAGAGGGCAGGAAAAAATACGATGACAAAGCAGTCTTGAGAGGCAAAATACACCATACACAAGACGAAGACCATAGACCCGTTTCAGTAATTATTGAATTTATTTATGTTAATTAATTTATAACGTCTTTTAGAAAAAGTAAAAAAAACTCTTAGTATTGGGGACATTTATGTCTCCAAATGTCAGTGGTGTTCACTGTTCATTTACTCGTTAAAGCCCATCACCACTGGATCTCAGTCATAAGCAAAGATGCAAAATAGACGTCTACAGTAACATAGTTTGCCAAGTATAGTATAATATCAGAAAAATTCATGAACTCACCCCTTAATAGATTGTTTTTAATGAAAGCAATAACAATGTCTGCCAGACAACCAGAGATTCTGAAAGACAACTGACATAAAATTCAAATGCTAGAATATTTTTGCAGCTTTATCATACACTTCTGTCAACTCTTCTAGTCTTTTTCTTTCTTTTTCTCGGAATTCAGTACAGTGCATATGGTAGTGGGTGTACACAATAAGGTTTTTGTTATGATTCTGAAACTTTCATAACAAAGGTAATGTATGGTCAGCTGCTATTCATAAGGAGTACAAAGACAAAACTTACGAATAAAGAGCTTCTACCTGGACTTGATTTTCAATGAATATCAGAAATCAAACTATACCTACGCTCCATAGTCAATTGTGTGGGTGTGTATCTTTGAAAAAGTACTTGACAGACTGAAGATCAGACAGTACCCATAAAGTGAAACAGAAATGAGAATAAAAAGATAGGAAAAAAACCACACAAATAGGTTAATAGAGACTGTAACAGACTGTCCGCCTGTCATGGGGTAATGCTACAATCAAGACAGTGCCCAGCTATGAAAATCCGGATTAGGAAGAAATTAGTGTCTCATCTGGTATGGAAAGGGTACTTGGACTGGACTGGTAGATATATTTTGAAGTAGCTTGGTATTGCCCAAAAAAGGACTGCAAATGAGGCTGTCAGAGCTGCTCTCTGTTTAGGAGACATATATGCTTTTCCTATCCTAAGACAACCATGTCTCTTTCTGTAGGGAGGAGCTGGATCCCCAGATGTTTTATAGATAAGAGATAGAGACAGGAAGTGAGATCAGAGTGTGAATGGACCTCCAGCAAAGCAGAGCTGCAGAAATGAGTCCTGTAACCTGACAGAACATTTTAATTGTAAGCGTTTCTCCTCACTTAAAAAGATTGAGAAAATCTACCTCAAAAGGCACAATTGTATAGCAGTATTGGCAAACAAAAATAAGTTAACGTTCCATCCATTCCAGATAAACCACTCACAAATGTGAAAATGCTAAAGGAAGGTGTTTTTTGTACTGTTTGTAATGTTTGTTAAATACCCATACAAGCATTTTAAGCACTTCTGAAAAAAAGGGTAATGGACCTTATGCCCACAGCCAGGCCAGTGTTGTATTGATCTACAGGTGGCCAGTTCACTGAGAATCCAGGGGCAGATCCCTAAACCCCACCCTGCTCTATAGAATGAGTACTGAGGTCCCTTACCCTTATCCATATATTGGGCAGGCAAAGAAGTGTGGCCCTCATCAAAACCATACCAGGTGATCCCTAAATCTCCGCTGTCAAAAGAGGATTATGAACGGGAAAATATCTACTATAAAGGAAATATGTGGAAGTGCAAAATGTAATAAAATGTTTTAAACTTGTGTCAATGTGGTTATTTCTAGGTTGATATGGATGTGCAAACAGGTTTTACATTAAATTAAATTGTCCTGAACTATGTACTGTCTCCTGGAAAAAGGGCGTCATAAGCTTTGCAAAGGCTGAACAAATAAACAAAAATGTCTTCCAAGCATTTAGAAAGAAATTCTATCTAAGCCAATTGAAGTGTTTTAAACATCATATGCCCATCATACATTGGGCTTTAAAAAAAAAAAACTCAAAACATTCCAGGAAAAGGTTACCTCCCCTTCCCAAGATAAGTTCATGTGTAGGATGGGCAGCATCTGTGTGGTGCATGTGTACATGGTTGTACTCAGGGACATTTTCCCCCATAAACGTAGTGTGCCCTCCACACACACATTCTTTTACTTACTTTTCTGGTAACACCCTCCCGCTCAACAGCTATTCTAGTAGCATGCTCTCCCCCCACCCCTGCTCAACACCTTTTTAGATAGCACTTCCACCACCTCCCCTGGCTCAACAACTTGGCGTCCCAGGCAAAAATTTGGCTTAGTGCCCCCTGAATGCTAGAAACGGCTCTGGTCGAGATTCACATATAGGGCCCACCTGAATACTCTTTCTGGTTGGCCTCAGGTCCTTGTAGTCTTGCTCGGTCCTTGTTACAAGGGGGCTGTGCATTTTTCTCTGACCTTATGTTGCTGCTACCTTCCTTTTGTATGGAAACACTGAGTTTGCTTGGTATTTAAAAAAAAAGACAGGAGCCCTAAAAATTACCCTGATTTGTGCACTCGCCCTACTGCCAGCCTCCCAGTGATAAGGGATCGCTCCCAGGAAAGCCACTGCAGCAGGCAGTATGACCGAGACTTCCGCTGATCTGCTAGCTCCCCGTTTTGGGTTTTAGGCCAAACCGTATCCCCAGCATCCCTGTGGAAATCCCACAGTACATTCCAAGGACACAAAAAACTGTTCAAGAGCCCTGCTGCATTTAGAAAAGTTCTGTCACACACTATTCCCCTTTTTAGTAAATAGGTTTGAAAATCTAATTTTAAAGTCCAAATTTTGAGTTTTCAATTTACACTTGCTCACAAGGCTAAGCACTGGGCATTTTTCAGTATGTGAACATACTCGCATGCGGAGTAGTAAAGCATTAACGTCTAAAGGCCCCCATACAAGTGTCGGATTCGCACCGGATTCCGGCACGATCAATTCCGGGCGCGTGCACGCGAAACGATCGTGCCGGAATCGCATGCAGCCCACCTGGTCCGATCGTTCGCGTCCGATTGATCAGGGGCTCAGAATCGGATCCAACGGAGAACCAACATGTTGGTCTTTCTCATGCGATTCTGTCCGGATCAGGGGGAGTTGCCATTTGTGAGGTGGACAATCGGACACGGATTCGTCCAGGAATCCGTTGGACAAGGTGGTATGCTGCGATGGATACTCTTTATTGGCCGATTGATCACACCTGCGATTCGCGGCAGAATCGCCGGAATCGATCGGATGATGAATCGATTGGACATGGAATCTGAGACGTGTATGGCTAGCTTAATGATTTTGTGTAGTCATCGTTCACTAAAGTCATGGTCAGGTTGACTAGTCATGACATCGTCACGCAGGCATCACCACCCCTTCATCCCACCCAATACAAAAAATTGTTACAACTGTACAGGAAGGTATGTTGACGGGGAGAATTTTTAAAAAAAATTTTAAGCCTTAAAGAATAGGAAAGAGGCCAGGGAGATATCTATACCCATTCCCATAGTGCTGATGAGTCACTCACCCCAAGCCGGTGGGTGTGCATTCCTCCTGATGAGGCCCATATGATGGGCCGAAACGCGTTGAGGGCAGACTTGCACCCCCTTGGGACACACCATCTTACTTGCTTCCAGCTGAAATGCTCACACCTTACACCATGAGGATTAAGTCATAATTGGTGGAATAACCCTTGCGTATTCTGCTTTTTAGGCTAAGTAGTGATTACTTGATTGTGGACTTGTGTCCCAGATGGACTTTATCGCACCCATATACGGAGGGCTCTGTATAGAGCAGTGACTGTGACAATTATGTGGATGTGAATTTTAATAATATAATAAAGATACCTGTGCAATATTCTGTAGGGTTTTATCCTTCTCTGACACCCAAATCTCTTGGGGCTAGCCACCCCTTTACTCGAACAGCCGAGGCTGGAGTCAGTGGGGTATGTGTATTCATACATACATTCAAGATCTCCTGTCCATTATATCGGAATTTTTAATGTGATTTGCAAAAGAAAAGTGTTGTCATGGGGACATCTAGTGGCAGAATGTGAAATTGCAGCTGCAGTGTTCAGTGCAGCGAATATTGCATCATCTGAAAGCTCGGGAGAGCTGGCAGGAAGCCACGACCACTCGTCCACGGGGGTGGCACATTCGGCCCATAAGATGCAGGCACTATCCTCCCCCCCCCATTTTGGGGGTGAAAAAGTGCGTCTTATGGTCCGAAAGGAAAAATACGGTACTTTATAGAAAAAACATCTAACAATATGTACACTACTGCTGTATGTCACACTTGATTTATTTTTTCTTTATTTTCTTGTTTAGACAGATTATTCTTTTTATTCTGTATGCTCCTATAAGAGTGGTAGCTTGCGGCAGATCTCCAGATTGTGTCAGTGTCAGAAAATGTATTCTCAATGCCCCTTGCACTGTGACACTCATACTGAAATAGCATGGAGCCCAAGCTCTGGTGCTGAGGTCTAATCTGTTTTAAAGGGCCTCCATGAGCATTCATGTATTTTCTCAGAATCACAGAAGTCTGTCAAGAAATGGAAGAATACTTGCAGAGCTTAGAAATCCATTGCAACCAATTAGAAAGCAGTTTAAGGTTCTGACTAATTAAAATAGTACATATTATATTGATCAAAGCATTGTGTTATTATATAGAATACATAGAATCTTTATATCTATATGTAATCACTTCCCCCATATTATTAGGTTTAATCTCCAATATTCAATTGAATTTATTATGTCTTTTTTATGCAAATGCATTGGCTTTAAATTAAATTTTATTTTACAGTATACTGTTTGGGACAAAAATATAGAACGCTGAGTGATCTCCAAAGAAACAGAAAACTTACTTCCTTGTGTACACTTTAAGTGCTGTGATTGATCTATTTAAAATGCATGACTACTCTGCCTACTTTGAAACATTTACAAGTCATTTCATTTAAGCCTTGCATTTTTTACTGCTAAATAAATGCTATTTCAGCTAAATCTGCTTAGGCGAACATCTGGTGGTTAGGTTATTAACTTCCGTTTGTTTTCTATGAATCTAGAATGCATGGTTATGCTATCATTCATCTAAAAACAGGAGCCAGATTTGAATTATATCCCGTGAGACATCTTTACATTCAGTGAAACTAAATAATTCATATACTGTATTCTAAGGCTATAAGATTTTTCCTTCAGTATTGTTTTTTACTTCAAAAGTACATGGATTATTAAAGAAATGAATAACTGGTATTCCAAAAGAAGTGATAGTAGCTTAAAAAACATTTATCATTCAATACTTAACATTTTATGCACCATTTTTATATTAAGATGCAACAATTAGATAGCTACCATAAGATGGACACAAATTTTGTATGTGGCATACATGAATAATAATGATTAAAGTAATGACCCCAATCATCTCATTGTTAAAGGAACCCATTTAAAAATATAAAAACTGAACCATTTGATAACATGGTCAAATGATTAGTACTTATAGGATATGTTGGGCCTGTGATCCTTACTAGAGATTCTAAGAGAGATTATGTGACTCTAAAGGCCCCCATACACGTGTCGGATTCCCACCGGATTCCGGCCTGATCAATTCCGGGCGCGTGCACGCGAAACGATCGTGCCGGAATCGCATGCAGCCCACCTT
>CM070032.1:73228355-73244327 GCA_036250615.1 Ptychadena robeensis | reverse complement strand
GGTAGCAAGTGATCAGTACAGTCATAATGGTCCAACAGCACCCACATGCACAGACTACTTCAATAATCCAATCATCCATGATTTCAAACCTAATATACAGCTCACCTGTCTTGTAAGTCCTCACGTTTAACAGTCCAAGTGGTCCAATTCCATACGTAGGTAATGGTGCTACCGTTCATCCAATAATCTAGTCAGAGGCCTGTGCAGTTAGTATATTTTTGTACAAGTGTGCTTATTGGTACCTGTCCAATTGCTATATGCTCAGAATGTCCTACCTTCGGTTTCACTTAAGATTGTACTGTCTCTGTGTTAGTCCATGCGTCTCCTGTAATGGGGTTTTTTTGTCAGTCATTAGTCAGTGAGTCTTTATATAGGTCTGTCTTCCCGCCAAACGAGGTGGGGCCCCGGTACGTCCCACCGCCGCCACACCCTTGGATGACCCCTCCGGCGGGTGCAGTAAGGGACTCCCGGGTGCCCACCGCCTTGGGCGGGCGCAATGCGTCTCACTGAGACGCATTTCCGCTCTTCTGCCCACATCATTTCCGACTGAGCCGCGCGCTCTAGTGGATCGATGTGGTGGCGTCCTGTGTTGCCATCGCAACCTTCGGGTGCCAATCTCGTCAATGCTCCCTCCCAGGTCCTACCTCTGCTGTACCGCCCCTCTGACTGCTACGGTCTTCCCCACTACCTCACTCCAGCTGTCTCGACCAACTCAAACCAGTCTCCTAGCCGCAAACACTTGACCCCAGTGTAAGTGTGTGACAGTGATGTAGAAAATGATGCAGGGGGCTGAGTGGCGTAGTGGTGATGTCCTAGTGATGGTAATGTGCAAGAAGGTGAAAAGGGAGGTAACACACAAAAGAAAAAGAGTGGTGGAAAGAAGGGGGCAAAAAGGGGAGGTAAATAAATAAGAAGTAAAAAAATATTAAAGGGTATTTAAGAAAGGAGAAAGTGATGTTGTGCAAACAAATCAAGTGGGGTGCTTGGTGAAAGATAATAAAGGAAAATAACTCTACGGGACAAGACAGCAAATGAAAAAATAATTGGGGAGGTGCTTAATGGTATGTGTAGGAAAAAGGGGTGAGGAGGAACCACTCCATCGGCGTGTCCAATGTTCGGTGTGGGAGGGTGTATGCGTATGTGTACGAGTGACTGATGGGGATGAACAGTGAGAAATGGTGTGGGAATGTGGTAGAAATGAATGAGGTGAGCAAAGTGTGTGTTGGAAAGAGTGAATGGGGAAAAAAGCCTAGACCCGGAAAATCAACATCAACATCAAATCAATCCCACTCTCATCTACCGGATGATCTAAACCAGGGGTGGGGGAAGGAAACAGCCAAGAGAATAGACGGGGGCATGGGGAAAGGTCAAGGGAGGAGGGAGGAAAAGGGATCACAATGGGCAAGAAGATTAATTCCAAAAGATATGTCTGGTGCAAAAACAATACTCACTTTCTTTTTTACTGACAAGACTTTTTATATCCACTGTATGTGTGAGTATGTCCCCCTCATTTACATCCTCCCAATTAAATATTTTTTTTTTGGTCTAGCAGATTCATATATTTTAAATGCTCTTTTCCAGTAAACAAATGTAAAAAATAGGCCCAGAGGTTGTCTTCAGATTCCTTACATTTGATAGTGAGTGTTTATATACAGCAAGTGTTGGGCTGACATAGAGATGATCAATAAGGATTAAAGAATCTATCACACAATCTTATAACAATAAGAAATTGCTAGAATGTATTGTAATGTTCCAGTGAATCTTTTAATCCTTAATCCTTTGTTATATGGCAAGAGAATGGAAATAAGAAGTATGGAGCTAGCCCTTTGAAGGGATTTTTCTGTTCCCTACAAGAGGGTTTCATGTAAGAGACAGCTTAGCTGTTCATGGAAGAGGCTTGCCTAGGATAAATGAGAGTTGCAGGTATAAAAATATAGGGAAGACACAAGTGATGTATGCTATGGATTGTATCTCGATTGGGGTAGTATCCTAAATCTCTGACATGTTTTATAAAAAGGAAAAGTTAACAAATTAAAATAGTTGTGCCTTGCTGATATAAAGCAAAAGAGGATGTGGAATGCAATGGCTTAAATTAAGGCTACAATGGCTATAGCAAAGTCATAGGGTACAATCACAACTGTTAATGCACCAAATGGTGTGATGGGTGGACTTTCTTTAACCTCCCGAGCGTTCAGCTCGAGATATCTTGGGTTGAGTTTCACTGATCATGAACCACCGAATTCCTCGAGCGATCCTTCTGGGTCTGCCCCAATTGCGTTACCTGTGACGAGAAAGGGGCAGGGATAGGTAGCACCATAGACCTCCATATTAATAGAGGGCTGTTGCTTTTTCCCAACATGAGTTGTGCAGGGCACCACCTGAAGAACGTAAATCTTGGCGGAATTCAATATGCTCTACCACATTCACCCATGATGTGCTTTTTAAAAAAAGTGCGCCATGTGCACAACGCTCAGGAGGTTAAATAATAGTAGATTACTTGATTGGAGGGCCTTTTTTTTTTTCATAAAGTGGAAATATCTTTATTGAAATAAGGCATTACAATGTATAAGGCAAAATGAATTCAAACAATGCTTGTTACAAAAAATACAGTTTGTCTCCAATGGAAATACAAAATCAACTGTTTAAACGTGGTGACAGAGAAAGAAAAAAAGTTAAATTTCTATCATCCTCATAAAGTATAACTATAACCTGCAGTGATACAAGTCTAAATTTAATAACTAAAAGTATCAATAGTATTTTGTGGAGTGGTCATTTACCATTAACATTGGTTAACTTCTGTGTGTAACAACACAATTAATTATATAATCTCTGTATATCAATTTTTTTCTTGTTTACGTTTTGGTATTAAAATGATTGTCAGTGGCAACAATTTGTTGAAATATGCAAAGGTCATCGCGATATATGTGCGATGTTTTTTAAGCATCTTAACAAAAGTATCAAGAGTCACACTCGTCTATATTAAACATATATAGCTCTGTATCGTTATGAGGAAGAGGTCAATATGTGGTATAATTATGTGTTCTGGGAGTCGTCGGCCCTGAATGAATTCAAAGTAGACCAGGTCATCACATATTTTTTTCTTTTTAAACCATTAGGAATTTTAAAGATAAACTGAATACAACTACAACTTACTAAAGCACCAGGAAAGGCAGTAAATCGAGATGTGACCACATTTTATATACAACTATTATACAATTACAGATATACTACAAAATATCAGCAACTAAAATACTGATAGAGCAAGTTCTACTAAAGCTAGTCAAACAACTAGTTCAACTTTTGCAATATTGACTTGTACAATTAAAAAAAAACTCGTCTTGAGTTTTCATAGGATAGTGTTGAAGATATTGTGAATATCTGCACTTTTTATTGCACAAATCTTAAGTATAGTGCTATATCTTTGTAAACGCAAATATTTAAGATTCCAGGGAAAGTACCATGCATTGTGTTTGCAATATGCACATGTACAGGTGCTGTTTAGCGCAATGAAGGTAATAAATTACCTTCGCAATCAACACTATATAACAGATATATATAACACTATATAACATATTATATAACATATTTTAGGTCGCAATTTCGATTTTGTTGAATTTTGGGGTATATTTTCGCCAAAAAATCAAAAGGCCCAGTCAAAATTCAACCATGCATTACAAATTTTTCAATCATCCCTTCTAGGTGTGCAGGAATTTAGAAATATAATTTATTTTTTATATTATTTTATTATTATTTTATCCCATGGAGATACACAAGAACAGTTTGAATCAACCTGGTTTTGTGTTCACACTATACAGGAAGTAGAAATCATCAAATGATCCTGAACAGCGAAACCAAGAAGTACAAAGTGTTAGCAGTTTTATATGCTTTTACATTAGATAGGAAAATGTGGTGACGTTCACCAAGGAAGAAAAAACTATATAAGCATGAAAATCCACCCGGAGCAATACTCGGAAACACAACCAGCATGGTTACAATTTATGGTGAGTTCTATATTGCCACTCTAAGTTCTGAAGTACCAAGATTCCTCATATGGATAATTATGAAAATTAAGTTATAACACCTATGGGTTATCTGAAGTGTTTAATTCAAATCAACTGAACTTGCTGTGTTTTGTTTCTTGAAGACGTTTCGCTAGTCATCTGACTGGCTTTGTCAATTTAGAGTGACTGTACACAATCTTACTGCAAATATATACTCTGCAGTATAGCTACAATCCACCTAATGTGTTAACCAGCATGAGGTCTGAGAGTATTACTACAGTAGCATGATTGGAGCTGTGAGGTGTTATTAACTTAAAAGTCGTGAGAGGGGTTAAAATGGCATTGTATGTGACAAAAATAGATGTCGCCCCACCCCTGTTAAGCTTGGTTTCTCCATTTTCACCTCCTTCACGCCACGCCGAAACCAGTCCTCCTCCCTATCCAGAATGTGAACTTGTGAATCCTCAAACATGTGTCCTTTTTCTTTTAGATGAAGATATATGGCTGAGTCCTGACCAGAGGAGTTGGCCCTTCTGTGTTGAGCCATACGCTTGTGTAACTGTTGTTTGTTTCTCCCACATACAAGTCAGAGCACTCCTCGCTACACTGCAATGCATATACAATGTTGCTCTTCTTGTGTTTAGGTGTTGGGTCTTTAGGGTGAACCAGTTGGTGCAACAGGATGTGCTGTTTATTAAAGATCCTTAGTTTAAGAGTTTCTCTGATGAACTGGCCACATATGAATTAAACACTACAGATATACAATGATCTGGATGAATGAGAACCTTCACAGACATATCTATGGGTTTGTTAACTGTATATTATTTGTTTTATTATTATTGCTTTACATACTGATTGTTTATTGGGGAAGTGTGCATTAAAATGATTTTATCTTTGAATATTTGTAAGTGTTATTTTTTCCCCTAAGCTTTTAAATGATAACATTTTACACAGTTCTGGCACCAAAATATCACACTTAAAATTCAAGAAAAACAGAATACAGAAATATTTTGTTTCCTTTACATTGTGATATTAAAAGAGAGAATTAAACACATTAAATCATTATCACTGAGAAAACTGGAAGCACATCAAGAAGACAAATGCCCAGGCAACTGCTGATGTCTGTTCTTTGCTGCAGTCATTTTATTATTGAGAATTTTAATAGAGAGTATGCATCATATAAATATCTGATCATTAAACACATCTATCTTATTGATTCACAACTTAATCTATACAGTATCTGCAATTCCAATTCCTACCAAGTGTTTTGTTTCATCTAGAAAAGGTTGCTAGGTTAGTAAACTAAACACTTCTATGTAAAAAGACAGACCATTAGAAAAACTAATCAGGTTTCTGTTTATTTTAAAAAGCTCATGTCGGTTCACCAGCATTCAAAATTTATTCATCGGGATAATTACACTGTGAATCTGAAGTTTTGCTTGATGGTATTAGTATTTCCTATACACGTGCCATGTAAAAGTTTCTGATTGAAACACATTGCATTTGAAGGGCTAACCTCAGGGCTTATTTATAAACAAAAAGTGACTAACAGGTAAATAATCACTCCCTACATTATACAATTTTGTAAATTTGTATAACCAATTTTACAATGGCACATTTATGAAAGGTCCACATACTGCTATGACATTTAAAAGGGACAATTAGACAAAGTGGTAATCTGCTTACAAACAAAACATGGATGACACTGTCTAGGGAATATAAAGTAGCTTTCTCCCTAAATACCTGTATATAGACATAGCTATCGCCATTTTGGATAATGAAAGGAAGTACAGTATTTTTTAGACTATAGAACGCACTAAGAATTTTTAAGTTCCAAAACATCCTGGAAGCAAAAATTCTGCATCCCGGGAAGCTGTCATTTGTTCTATTCTCTCCAGCAAAGCCAAAAGGTGGCTAGCAGGAAGGAGGTCTTTGTTCCAGCATAGAGTGCAGGACTGAAACTATAGCTTGCGTCTATACACTAGCAGTACCCACTGACCAACTTATGAAGAAACACATTTTACAATTTAGCACTAACAACTTTTATTTACATATGGAAGGCGAGATGAGTCTGTGTCACATAATAATTTTACTACAATGCAGAATGCAAATATTAATGCACAACTCATGCTATCAAAATAAAATCAACTCAATTAGCTATTTGTTTTGTGAGCTCAGTCTGTTGTTGTGAATATATAATGTCACTGGTTGAATAGAGGATGTACATGTGTTAGCCATCGATAAATATAGAGAGTTTGGAGTTTAAGTGATCCCCATTATTGGCTAACAGAAGTCATTAGAGAAGCAAGCTTGTGTGATGTCACAGATCCTTTCTTCAGGCTGATACAATTCTGATTTAAGAATCTCACATTTATACACAAAGGACATAAATATAAGTGAGAGTGAAATCCTTCACTCTCACCTCAATCATATCAGTCATGTGTGTCTAGAGAAAACATTTGTTTTTGTTACAATATTTATGTCCTTGTAACATTATGTGTATAAATGTGAGTCTTTAAAACCAGAATTGTATAGCCTGAGGAAGGGATCTGTGATATCCTGAAAGCTTGCTTCTCTAATGACTTCAGTTAGCCACGGTATCACTTGAACTCCAAACTCCAACAAAATGTGGAAAAATGAATGCGCTGTGAGTATTTTCCAGATGCACTGTAGATTATTCACTGGTACAGTGGGTCATGGGTTTAACCTGCTACACGATAATTTCTGTCCTGTGACAAGAATGTACAAGCAGTTCCTAGTGTTTGAAGGAATGGATCCCATTGGCATCATGTTTAGGTCAATCAGATACTTCCAGGTTGTGCCAAAAGCTGTCCAGGAGCTCAGTGAAGGCTTGGTCAAGATCGGGGAGGAGATACTCCAGGACACCATACATCTTCTCACATGGAGCATGCATGCAAAGCCCTCTGTAGGTTGATAATAGTGTTGAGCGAGAATATTCGAAATTCAAATATATTCTACGAATATCCGTCATTCGAGAATTCTCAATATTTCGTGAATGTGCGCGCAGATATTCACAATGGCGGATATTCATCATATTATGCTTCAACATTTTTTACCGGCATACATTGCGCATATGTGTGCGCATTGCGAATGGATACGTGCAATACACACGTCGCTTGTACTGGCTGAGATCACAGAATGAGGAAGAGAAGCTGTAAAGCTGCATTGTGAATCTTTGCAAATCATTGCGCATGCTAAGGCAATAGAATACAGACGAATCAAATTTTATGAATTTAGAATACTTCTTTGTATATTCACGAAATTACGCGAATTCGAATATACCACATGCTGCTCAACACTAGTTTTATTTTCATCAAACGTGGGATTCTATTGTTCAACATTGCCCATCCCTTATTTACATTGATCTCCATAATTCTTTTTTTGGAGTGCTCCTTTATTTGATTTTTAAATCAGTGTATTGAGATTCTGTTTTATGTGATGGAATGATCACAGAATACTACATAACCATATCTATTATCACAAAAGTAATTGTATTGAATATTTAGTTATGATATTCTTAGAAATGCCTTAGATGGGCGAACAACTTAGCGAGACAGACAGATGTTGAGTGGACTTTCAATAATGTATAGCTTAAGCAATATAGTGGACTACATTTTAGGGTACGAATGTCTTCCTTGCATTTTGCACTGAACAAGGTATTGGGTCTTTTATTTAAATTTAGTCTCCGATAGGCACTTTTCTCTGTTACAAGAGTATAGCACTGCTTACTTTTTAGTTTTCAACCTGATTCAGCAAACAAGAATAAGCAGAAAATAGTTCACTAATGGCACCAAAAGGTCAAGTGGTGAAGCACATATGACAGGGGAGCTGATTAAACACTATGATAATGGAGGAGAGATTTGGCAGTGGTACTCAGCTTAGGAGATATTTACAAAAATATACCAAACAGTTTCCCTTGTTATTAAAGTGTTTATAGAATTATGCAGTTTAGAGATGCAGGATCAAAGGAAAAGCATTTAGCTTAGTATCACCTTATGGAATACATTTTCATAGGGTTTTTGTTGATCTTTATGCTTCGATCAATTATTTTGACTTATGATTATTGGTGTGGCTCAGCACAGAACCATCACTGGTCTCTGTAGCCTTATATCTGGTACTTGGCATGAAGTGCTGACCGAGATGCAAGCTTAGCTCATCTCATTTCTGCACTGCCAATTTAGCAATATGATAGCAAGATGTAGGAAATCTAAGTTTTGGGCTTAGCAGACAATGTGAAATTTAAATAATGCATTATCTGGAGATTTGGGAAGGGATCTGTGCAACTGAGTACATTAAATTGTATATAAGGATGAAAAGTATACTTTTGCAAATTTCCACCATATATGTTGCATAGAACTCAACATCCCTCATTTCAAAGACAGGGAGGGGAAATAGAAGCATTCAGTTTGGACAATCTAAGAAGGGTTTACCATCAGCTTAAAATATAGAGGAGTTAAGGAAAATTAAAGACAATTTTGTATATATTTTAGTCTTGATGAGAAGGGGCTAGGTTCACAAGGGTGTTTTAACTCTGGAAAAATGCCTTGGCATGTGGAAAATCATTGAGCCCTATAAGGGTGTTTTTCAACTATAAATATATATATCTATATCTGATGTGTTTTTTTTCAACTCTCATGGACACTGCTTGTCACATCTAGTGGGCGTTTACCGCCTTCACATTAGTGAAATTTAGCAACATAGGAATGTCAATTTACAAGTCCAATAAAGAAGACAGCGGTCAGGACAAATATTACATAGTAAACCCTTGTTTACATGCAGCTTTATATGCATGTGCGCACATGCAAAATTTTTCCTGACTTAAATATAGCAGTTTATTTGCCGCTGTGTCCCACCTGAAGGGGGTTCATGGCCCCAAGCTGTCCGTGACCCTCAAGGCATAGCCTAGTAAATGTGGAAAACGTGTGTGTTATGTGTTATTTCTAGAACTTGTTTAACCCTCTAGGAATGGTTTATCTTGTATAGTGTTGATCTGAATTTTTGTATAGCAAATATTCAAGATTTTAGAATATCAGCACTTCCTGAATATAGTGCTGTGTCTTCGTAATTGCATATTCAAAATTTTATCATCAGTAGTGTTGATCGCCAAAATATGCAAATATCAGCACTTTTTATTGTGAAAATCATTTTCGTAATGAAGGTAATAATGACTAGAAATTGCAAATTCTCGAATTTACGAATTTGTTGCAAATATTAGGCAAATATGCCTTTGATGCTCATCACTAATCCTGTACTGAATTTGCATACTGTGAGCAGTTCATGATTACCATTAGAAGCTGCAGCAAGTTGGGCAAACCTTACCTTTTGAGGATGTCTAGCATTATCTAAACCTTTTCTGTGCAGCATAACGTCTTAAGCCCCCCATACACGTTCCGATTTTTCATACGAATTTTGCCTGACTGACCAATGTGGTCGGGAGATTAATCGATCGGGAGATTAATTGGATGCGGAAATATGTACAAAATTTACAGACAGGTCCGAAGCGGCCCGACCGAAATCGGGATCGGTCGGGCCGCTTCGGACCTGTCCGTAAATTTTGGTCAATCTGCTGATAATAAATAGTGTTGGGCCAATCGATTGGTGATAATTCGAATTCCGATTTTTCGTGGCAGCCGACCAACCATAACATTTCAGGCGAAAATCGGGTGACACGATCAGACGAAAAATCGGTCGCGAGAATCGGAACGTGTATGGGGGGCTTTACACAGAGTATTCTACACTTTTTATATGTTATATTGTATTATATATACATATATTATAAAGCCTACCTGTTACCCTTGAGTTTGAGTTTGATGTTTACTCTTCCACTCAACCACAAGAAAATAGAAGGATCGTAGGTACTACTGCAGTATGCAGGGTTTATCCAGTTCACACATATTTGTGCTAAGATTTAAGTGGACTGCAAATTTGAAGATTAATAAACTGATAATATTTAGTATATGCTGAAAATTGTGTATTGCTGGTCTGCATATAATCATATAATTCCTAAATCAATATTGTCACATTTTCAAAATTCTTTATGGAACAGAATGTAGATATGATATGAAATCGCTGTAATCTTGCAGTCTTCTGTTGGTTTAAAACACTACTACAAAGCAATCTCCAGCCAACAGTAAACAGCTTGTCATTTATAGTTGATCAATAAACAATGCTATGTGACCATATTTTAAATGCTGGAGCTAACTCAGGAATAATTTCATTTTGACTGGAATATGACTTCCAATTAGTTTGTAAAGAATTCAGTATTGATTATACCATTACAACAAATTAGGAAGTGTGAACACTTACAGTACATGCATATTAGTAATTGCTACTCTTTTAGGGAATTCCAATAAATCTGGCAAGTGACTTTAATAGTATTCACTAAGACTTCACTACAAGATACAATATTCAGCATGATAATGGAAGATGAAAAGGAGGGGAAGGGGAGGAAAATGCTCAAATTCTCATGTGCCATGTCCCTAGAAATCAGGAGAAAACAATGGTTTGAACAGAAGACACATCTTCCATCCACATTGGGACTTTTTAGGCACTTAAACAGCTCAGTATGTCTAAAATTCAGTTTATTAGATATATATCAAAAAATATTGCATAAGAATACATACAAATCACTATATGGGTCAGAGCCTCAAACACACATAGGGATGACCTCATAAAAATAGAACAAGTTTACAATGCATTAAAAACATATTCAGTCAAGAGTGATAAAAATAGAATATATCTACGATATAGGCTGGCATGATTAATAGATTCCCTCCGACATGTTTCGCCTGTGCGGCTTCTTCAGGGAGATAGTTGAATCTATGATACAGTATAGCTGTAAATATGCAAATATGTATTTATAGAAAATACAATGATAACAGATTATAGTTGTCATACATAGAAAAAACATAGTATATACTAGCTACGGATAGAAGGTAGCCAGTGGCTGTATGTTAATCAATTATTGAACCATAACAATATGAGTATTTGATTTTGTCCACAATATAGTCCACAACATGATGTATAGTTGTGAACACCTGAGCAGGAGAGGTGCTCAGGTGTTCACAACTATACATCATGTTGTGGACTATATAGGGGGGAGGGGAACGGATGATGTATATGCTGGGAACTATCCACCACTACCCGGACGCCCTGTGTTTCCTCACCAACTTGTCCTGACTTTCAACAACTGGTATGTCTCTTAATGGTATTTCCTGATGGAAATAGTTCCTTTTAGTAATTTCTTAGTAATTCTTCAGTTCACGCTCTGCTGGAGACCCTCTTAACTTAGCACACTACAGTCCCGTATGTCCCGGTGGTGGATGGTTTTGTTTTCTTGCGTATGTAGCATCCTCAGATCCCCTGTGTTTTGCTTCCCCCCTGTAGACACCCACTGTACATTGCCCAGTGGATCACCCCCACGGCGACCACGCTGCTGTCCCTGAGAGGTGACACTTCGTTGCCTCCCTCGGACTGATCATTGCGTTGTTTGTGGGGCTCGTTGGATGTGCTGCGCGTTGTGGATATTTAGAGCCGTAAGGCCCCCCCTCATTCCCCACTGTGCCCCAGTCTGAGCTGAGTGATCCCCCAGGCTGCCTGCTTTCCTGGTGAGTGCCTGTACACTCTGCCTACTGTTGTCTGATGGCTATAACTATATGTTAACCTTGCGAACTGCTATTGTTGGATATATTTTTAAAGTTTTTCCTTACAAAATCAAATACTCATATTGTGATGGTTCAATAATTGATTAACATACAGCCACTGGCTACCTTCTATCCGTAGCTAGTATATACTATGTTTTTTCTATGTATGACAACTATAATCTGTTATCATTGTATTTTCTATAAACACATATTTGCATATTTACAGCTATACTGTATCATAGATTCAACTATCTCCCTGAAGAAGCCGCTCAGGCGAAACATGTCGGAGGGAATCTATTAATCATTCCAGCCTATATCGTAGATATATTCTATTTTTATCACTCTTGACTGAATATGTTTTTAATGCATTGTAAACTTGTTCTATTTTTATGAGGTCATCCCTATGTGTGTTTGAGGCTCTGACCCATATAGTGATTTGTATGTATTCTTATGCAATATTTTTTGATATATATCTAATAAACTGAATTTTAGACATACTGTTTAAGTGCCTAAAAAGTCCCAATGTGGATGGAAGATGTGTCTTCTGTTCAAACCATTGTTTTCTACAATATTCAGCAGATGACTACAACTGTAATTTAAAAGTTAAAATCATTGTGAAATGTATATTTATGTCAATTTATTAAACAAGCATATAAGTAAACAGTTGAAATTTGACAAAATACATTATTCAACATAAGAAGATCACTGTTAGGGGATGTCTCCACGGGCGTTCCGGCTTTACACATGTTGAGCCGATCCGCCGGCTGGAAGGTTAACATAGTGCAGTACGTCAACCTCTGGCCAGCGGACTGGCACAATGCCATGGAAACAGCTTGTACGGTAGGCGAGTATATGGACAGCCTCCATCAACATCCCCAACAAGGAATGCCCTTAACGCAGGGGAAGTCGAGGAGCCCTCAAAGCCATGGAAACATACCCTCAGTGCTCTCTGGATATATTGCTACCTGTGGACTCAGCTTCTTGGAAGGGGTGAACTTTTTAACAGTTTTTTTTTCCAACTGCCACTGCTGTATTTAAGCCTATCTAAAAAAAACAGTTACCAACAACCAATTATGCTTTGTCATTAAGACTGTGCATACAAATAAATCACAACCAATGTACAACTTAAAGGTATTGCCCAGTTACACCATTAAAAGGATCATGTTATTGTTACTCAAAGTTGCCAAAATTGATCATCTGCTGACTTGAAGCTATTTTTCTTCTTTACATGTACAGTTGAGCCCATAATTATTCATACCCCTGGAAAATTTTGACTTAAAGTTACTTTTATTCAACCAGCAAGTTATTTGACGGGAAATGACATAGGTGTCTCCCAAAAGATAATAAGACGATGTACAAGAGGCATTTTTGCGGGGAAAAATCTTAGCTTTTATTTACATTTGAGCAAAACGTATCATGTCCAAAATTATTCATACCCCGCTCAATAATCAATAGAAAAGCCTTTATTGGCTATTACAGCAATCAAACGGAGCGGACTCGGTGCAAGATCACCTCTGGAACAGACTCGGGGTGCAAGATCACCTCTGGAGCAGACTCTGGGTGCAGGATCACCTCTGGAGTGGACTTGGGGAGTAGGATCACCTCTGGAGTGGACTCTTGGTGCAGAACCACCTCTGGAGTGAACTCGGGGTGCAAGATTACCTCTAGAGTGGACTCAGGGTGCAGGATCACTCCTGGAGTGGACCTGGGGCCCAGGATCACCTCTGGAGCAGACTCGGGGTGCAGGACCACCTCTGGAGTGGACTTGGGGTGCACGACCATCTCTAAATCAGGACCATTGACTTGCTAAACTTGATTTTTAAGATTTTGAACCCTTGGAGAATCATACCAGGTCAAATTTTCATTGATGGTTCATCCTGCAATAAAATGCAATACATTACGTTGTCTAGTTATTTTGAGCAATTTGTCCATGGCTTTTGTGCAACCTGCATTCCCTATAATGTAATACTTTAATGTTTGTGTACATTAGCCTATATGGTGTTTCTTAGGATTCCTGTATTATATGTTGTGAACATTTCTGCAGCAATAAATATATAGTAAAGCAAAATGAAAAATATTTTATTGCAACATAACTTAACATTTCCTTTTATTGCCTTTCGTTTTCATAGCACATTGGTTGCATCTGACATGTGTGATTTTAAATGAACTGCCTCTTTTTTATCAAATATAGTGTTTAAATATAAAATATAATAGATGTGAAGCTATTTGATAAAAGAAGTTGACGTTCAATATATCTCAGCTTATGACAACTAATACTGCTGAGCAGCACAGAGAAGCTCAAGCAGACTAAAATAATTTAATCCACAGGTAGGCATTCCTTGTCAGTGAGAGCCCTGTTATACTTGGAGCCTCATTAACTCACGCTCATGGTGCCAGCAGGAATGAGTGGTGTTCACTCTTCCTTGCTGGTAGAATGATGTAGCTCTAACTCACCTATGTGCACAGGTGCATATGGATGGTATATTATGTCCTTACTAAAAACCTGGTATTTCTACATGCATACAGAAATATTTTCTGTATATTTCTGTATATTCATCACAAGACAAACAAATTGTCATAGCTGATCTATACTAAAACCATTATATAATGTTTATATTGTAATTTTAATAAATGAATTGTTCAAGAACTCACAAATGTAAGTAAATTAGTTATGAATTATGTTTAAAATATTATTGTATATTCCCTTTACAATCTTTTAATCATTTGAAACAAGGCACTTTTGCAAATGAATGCTTGCACTATATGAAATGAATGTTAATCCTTCATTGTACATATTCCCAGATATACAGTATATGCAGACAGAATGCAATGTTACAGTGTTTAAAAAATATATATTTTGCGGTTTACATAGAACTGGTTATTGTTCTAGTTTTGGCTTGCCTGGTGACCTTGCCAGTTACATACTTTGTTTTGTCAAATGACAACATTGCTTCCATAGAAACATACCAATTGTCAAATACCCCCCACCCACCAACATCACAACCACATGATCCAAACCAAAAGGAACACAGGACACAAATCCATGTGGCAACCACATACCATAATGTTCCTCTGTTCTATACCAGATTAGCTAACTTGGTGGATTGGCATTGATATTCTAAAGGAGTTGATAACTTGCAAGGGAAATTTCCATTGTTTTAACAAATGATATAAAGCACTATTGATAACTGATGCTTGTTGTATTTGATGGGGTATTCTTTGCAGAGTAAATTGGCATCACAATTGCTTGTAACCAAAGCCATGCATGGTGGCTCAGAAGGTTAGTACTCCTGGGTACTATTTGCAAGACGTTTGCATGTTCTCCCCGTGTCAGCATGGGTTTTCTCTGGTTTCCTCCCACACACCAAAGATATGCTGATGTTTGAGGTTAATTGGCTTTCCCCAAAAAGATTCTCCTCAGCTAGTTACACATGACTTAAGCCCCCCATACACCTTTAGATTCCTCCATACAACTTTCATGAGACCTACCAACAACTATATAGTATAGTGACCTCCCTGATAGAATGCATAGTGATTGGAAGGTGTAGAAAGGTCCTCCTATTACATGGTTTTGGTAGAAGAAAAGTTGGTTGTACAGAAATTGCATGGTAATTGTATGTGGTGAATGGGGGGCTTAAGACTGTGACATATGTGTTTTGTTACATATACATGACTATGGTAGTGACATTATATTGTGAGCTCTCCTGAGAGAGAATTCGTGAAATGACTATATATGTTAAGCGCTGCTTAATGCAAGGCAAAATGTTTTACACCTAAACTAACCTATAAAAAATCAACTCCATTCAGTGCACAGATGTGGCATTATTATACACAGCATGTTAAACATTCATCTATTGGTAACCCAAATGTAATCTCTAACCTAATTTAACCTATAATTAGAATAACAAATATAAGCCTAATAGCAATATGCTTAAATGCATCACTTTTTAGGAGTAAAGTCTATTTTATAATGAAAAGATACAAATATGATTACCCATTTTTTTATTTTACATTATTTATAATGCAAAATATCTGCCATATTATTTTCTTGCATACTTGCTGCCACAACAATTCCAAACTCTAGATTAATGATGGCTAAGACAGTACAATGCTCTACTAAAACTACTAGGTGTGTAAAGTAAAAAGCTATATTCATATGTATTAGATTAGCTGTGAAAAAAGATTTCCTTGGGATAGAATCAGTTCCTGTGGAGGAGCGATCTTCTCAGTTTGGTGTGGGGGGTGTTTTTGAGGGGGGATGGTTTTGCGTTGTGTCTATTTTTACTTTACTTTTGGTCGCTCCCTGT
>CM070032.1:73210151-73228255 GCA_036250615.1 Ptychadena robeensis | reverse complement strand
AATATTCATATGTAATTCACTACATCCAGTTGAATGATTTAAAACAATATTGGGACGTATAAAAATATGTGTACCAGCCAAACTCTGGATTTGGCTGGTACACATATTTTTATACGTCCCAATATCCAAAAAAAGAATAAATCAGCCTATATTCTTGTATCTAATGAACACGAACCTCAACCAGGAACCAGAATGATGGTCTACAAATAATTATTTATATAATATTTATAAGAATAGTAAGGCATATTCCATATCCAATTTATGAATGCCATCTTTGTATTTAGCTGCCTTTCCAGATGTCCACATTAAACACAACTCTGCTGCAATATAAGAGTTCTTTGAAGACTGAGCAATCCTCGGAAGCTGTCGACTTCTCTTCCAGAGCAATGCTATGGTTGTAACAAATATTTAATACTGGGAAATACATTGGGGTGAGTGGGACAAGAAATAGAATGTCAGGGCAACGCCCTCTTGATCATGTGCCACACCCCTATTATAAACTGAAAAAAGAGGAGAATCTGATCATCCTGAGTGGGGTGGTATATAGCTCCACCTTGAACTCAGGGATCATTTGGGGGGATGGGGTTTTCTAGGCACCGGAAACAATCATATAAAAAAGATATATATTTATTAATTACATATCAAAAAACATATAAAGACAGCAAAAAAATGACATATAGAACAGATCCCTGGTCAGAGCCACGCCATACATTGGGATGACCATAGGGCTGAGCATTAAAAACAACGATCACCACTCAGTGATTTTGATACATTGGTCATAGATTCGATTGGTGGTAGGTGTCCTCCAACATGTTTCGCCCTTAGGGCTTCCTCAGGGAGGAACGAATCTATGGTATAATGAAACTAGTTAAGAACATGAATATGACGTAGAGTATATGTATTCAGTAACATTAAGACTGTACCTACAGTTCAGTTCAGCATAGATTTGTTAATATAACAACTATATAAGTGAAGTAATCTAATAAACATACTATGTAAAACAAAACTTTTGACTCACCCCAGAGACCATAGAACACAGGAAACACTAAGGTGATCGATCCGTGGAAGTATAGGAGAGGCAGTGGCGGCCAGGTGCCGGTCCACACACGTCACAACGGCTCCACCTACGACGGAGGGCCAAGCGGGGTGACCGGAGACCAAATGTAGTGGTCCCCAATCAACACAGCCCAGACCAAATATTTAATACTGATCACTGCTCAATCATAAAACTCTTCTGACCTTTCAAGTCTATGTAAAATTTTCCTTTCCTTAGACATGACCACATTACAAAAATACATTCTGATCAATGCCAATCCTCATGTTTCCAGGTTCTGAAGAATCTCACTCTTTAAACTTTTGAATTGGCATGCTTCTAATATTGATATTGTAAACTTTGCAGTAGGGTGTGCCTATGCAAGCCTTTCCATAAGTGAACTTCTATAGCTGGATATTAGGAGACATGTTAATATACAATATCATGAACAGCATTAGTGATGAGCAGCATAGGAAATATTCGTATTTGCGAAATAACAAATTTTTTTTCACCTAATTCCAAAAAAATGGCAAATTCGCTAATTTGTGATCTTTAATCAGTATTACTTTTATTGTGCAAATTGTCACTTGTTCATGCGCATATTGCGAACTTCACGTTTAGAATATTTGCTATCAACACTAAACAGTGAGAAGTACCCGTGAAGGTTATGGTGAGAAGGGATGAAAGGAATCAAAAAGCCCTCAACTCAAGCAGTGCATAGCACAAATCAAACCTTCTTAAAACAGAAGGTATTTACACAGCCCAATCCAGCACAAATCCCAAAACTTTATGTGGAATCCTTCGTTTTGGAACAGTGGGCGGAGCCATGCAAATTATTCCTTTTCGCCCCATCCAGATGCACATCCAGAAACCGCTGGTGTACAGTGCAATATAGCCTTTTGGTAGACAACATGTATTCCAAACTGCATACACGTGTTCAGGCTGTGTGGCCATCGATCATGGCCCTTTCCATGCACTCATGGAGTGCATGGAAAGGCCAAATTGTTACCAAATAGGCTATATTTGCACTGTACACCAGCGGTTCTGGATGTGCATCTGGCTGATGGGCGAAAGGAATAATTTTGCATGGCTCCGCCCACTGTTCCAAAACGAATGCTTCCACCATAAAGTTTTGGGATTTGTGCTGGATTGGGCTGTGTAAATACCTTCTGTTTTAAGAAGGCTTGATTTGTGCTAAACACGAAACAGTATAATAGCATAACCATATAATAAGATTTCTATATTTATAGGAAGTTTTTCGTTAAGGGTAAGCATTCTCTGTTGACTTTAATTCCACATTAAATTTTGAAGTAGCAAAGGGGTGATTTCTGATCCTAATCGTTGTTAGGCTAAAGCCTGGGATTGGGTTTCAAACAATTCAACAACAGTAAGATGGTAAAGGAGCAGACACTCACATATAAAAATAGTTTATCAATAGTTTGATATTTGCAGCCATTTCTGGTTTCTTAACCATAAATTAGGCAACACCAGGTAATACATATGCACTATCTATTAGATTCATTATTTTTGCCTTTTCTTCTAATGAAAGAAAGCAAAGTGGAGACATGAATACATTTCACATAAATAAATTTATGTAAAGTCATGCTGATTTTATTTAAAACTGAATGAATGCATTTTGTTCCTCTAATGAAAACTCTCCCTAAATTGTTTTCTAGGTTACAAAATGTATCTAAAATGATGGATTAATGCTACATTGTGGTGGTTTTACCTATTAGTATTATAGGAAAAAATTTGGCTCTGGGATATATACATATATATATATATATATATATATATATATATATATATATATATATATATATATATATATATATATATATATATATATAATACTATGTAAATATATAACTTTGACATAATGTTCTGTACATTTTTTGCAGTTCACCAACAATGTGCTTAATTAATGTGTTGATCACTTGTGCCAAACCTTTACCTAGCATCCTCAATGCTGTAAGCTACAGTGCATTAAGCCAAATATTTTATATTCAGATATTATATATAATATCACAGATGATCCCTGCGCAAAGATTAATGTATTCATTAATAGTATTTACCAGTCAGCTACTACACGAATATACATGTGCCCTAAAATTTGTGTTATCTTTTTTGCCTTTATCCTCCATATATTCATTTTTTTCAGCCAGTAGGACCTGAAGGCATTGTCACTGGAAATATATAGAGAAATATATAGAGTGAATTTTGCAGAAGGGAAAAAGGAAGCTCAACTCATGGAAGAGGAAGTGAAGGTAGATTTCTATAACCGCAATACAAAACCAACCCTACCCCATTCTACACATATCTAATAAAAACAAATATATAAAGTAGCAGATTGAAGTCTGATTTGGTAGCATGGGCCTAAATTCACAGGGATGGTTGATAACTGAGCAGCAGCCTCCATATAACCAAAAACGCAACACACATTGTGTGGGCGGCTGTCAATCACCTTCCCATGGGCATCCATGGTTCACGGTCAGCCAGAAGCAGCAAACGGGTGGTTCATGACTGACAATTAAATAAAGCATTAGGGCCCTTTCACATTATGCGTTTTTTTACCGCACACATTTTTTACTGCATGCATTTTTATATAGACAACTAATGTTACCATTCACACTGCATGCAGCGTTTCTGCATACGTTTTTTTAAATGCCCTGCTGTATGCATTTTTTTTCATTGATTCACAGATGTAATGTGAAAAACGCATGCATGTTTGTATATATACAGAAACAAATGCCTTTAAAAATGCATATAATGTGAAAGGGCCCTACCTCTGTTGTTCCAGGGTAGGTGACACCGTGATCTGTAACACATCTCTCAACATCACGATCTGTGTTTACTGCCTTTCCAACCCGAGGAGCTCACTGAGGGACGAAACGCACTGGGTGGTGTTAGACATGACAGTGATGTTGTATAATAACTGTACATTATGTATGTATTTTAAATATATGTGTAACTTTGTTATTTCTATGGTCTTTATTCTATTTAAGACCTTTTGTGATTAATTGTAATGGTTTCATATGATTTGAATAATAATCATACCTGTCAAGTTTGGGCATTAAAAAACCAGGGGATGTACAGGAAATGACGTCAGTGATGTCACTTCCGGTATATGGATCATGGTTCTTCCGCATTCCACGTACCGGAAGTGACGTCACTGACGTTACTTCCGGCGTTTGCCGGCCTTTTAGCTGATCTAGCAGGGAGAGGGCGTTACTCTCCCTGCTAATGCCCCACCTCGCTTGTGCTGATAATGTGCAAGGTGGGACATTAGCAGGGAGAGTAACGCCCTCTCCCTGCTAGATCAGCTTGATTTCAAGAATCCGGAAAAAAATCCGGGATTTCTTTAAATCTGGATTTGGCCGGGAAAGACACATAAAAACATGACTTTCCTGGCCAAAACGGGAGGTTTGACAGGTCTGATAATAATTAGACAAGTGTCTAATAAAAAGTCCTATTAGTTTTGGTGACAAAATTGGTCAAGTTAGGGAGTCTTTTTATATTCAAACCACCTTGAAGGGTTTGGCACACATAACCTGTTTCCATACACCCACCTATTCCCTCCATGTTGAACCCTTAATAATTCTCTAACTCATCCCTCTGGAATCTATCAACAGGGACTAGCACACAATTTTAACAGTCTTCGGTGGCCGACTCATATAACTGTATTTACATAATTTTTCTGTCCTAATATTATCATTCATGCTAAACTTTCTCAAAATTGCTAAATACTGAGATGACGTATTTATAAACAAGCTATTTAATTTGACAAAATATTCCAATCTCACAGTCCCACAGTACAGTCCTCTTTGGCAGGAAACGAGACAATTTTTTAGTGGACATTTAAAATCAAAACTGGTTGAATGATGGGGTTATCTCTCTCTATGCAGTTAATCCCATCCCCCCAGTTACCAGAACCAGTTTTGTATACTGACAAACCCAATTTAAAAAATAAATGTCTATAAGGATGTGTTAATGATTATCCGAGCAGCATCCATTTGTGTATCTGTCTGGAGTATAGCTTTAAAATATTTTCATCTGGAAATGGAAATGCTAATTGGTATGTTTAATACCCAAAAAACCTTTACATTTATGGGCAAAGTATTCCCTTATCCCTATCTGGTTGCTATTGTCATTTGGAAATGTCTATACAGTTGCTGTCTATGGCTAATCAAAACCCATCCCATTGTGCAGTGTGATTCTGTGATCCCTCTCAGAGGTAATTTGAGAAAACCGAATAGGCTGCAAGCCACAAACAAACATGCCGTAAATGAAGCTGTACAATACAATTGTAAATAATCAAACCAGACTTTTACACCACATTTATATTGATGGTTTTAAATAAGCCTGAATATATACATAGAATAAAATATATGACATTTCTGAGTCCCACGTTGTAACTTGTAAGAATTCTGTTTTATTTGTTTACACAGCATATTTTATATCCCGGTTCAGCTACTTACTGATATTCATATATTATGCTATATAAAATGCTTTCCTTTTTTGCATTTACACTGAATAAAATAAAAGCCAAATTCTAGCAGGCATAAACAATATATTATGATTTATGGATCTATCCAATGCACAATAAGCTTAACAGAAACGTCTCTCATTAGATAAAACTTATTTAAATTGATGCTAGCAATTCTCCATTTGTTTTTCCTAGGAAGCAATTAAGGAACCCTTCCACTGCTAATTTTCCCTTTTGGCTAACATATCTCATATAAACTCTATACTTTTCATGACACAGAGTTATTATTGGTATAAACAAATTTAAAAAACAATATTAAGTCAATAGACTACGCAGCTGCATAATTTTCCATACCACAGTCCCAACTGTCAAACATAAAACTACAATGCTATACAATTTAATCACATATTAAGGGGGGGAAAGATTTTTTCTTATTTTGCAAGATCAGCATTTGTAAAGATCAGAATGTGATCTGAGCTTGTTCTTTGCAGCTATAATTAGGCAGGCGTTTTAAGGTCAGCAATGCTGAAGTATTCATAAATCTCTGCCACACTAAGCCTACTTGTAAATTTAGTAAGACATCAACCTTGGCGATTCCTGAACCAATTTTAGTTCCAGAACATTAAGGAATGATGATGTTCCAGAAGATTAATAATAACAATAATGATAATGTAGGTAGGAAATGTGGATAAGTTGAAATTGTGGATACATTGAAGTTTATGCTTTATTCTATAGTCTTCACCAAATATATATTTTTTCTTTTATTCTGGAATTTCAAATAATTTTGTAATGGTAATAATATGTATTAACAAATTTACAGCTTTCCATGCAAAAACCCAACCTTATCTAAATTATCAATATACCCTCCCCACACCCACCTATTCATAATCATAATGAAGTGATATTTGATTCATCAAATCAAATCCCACTACTGACACTCAACATAAAATTGATGTATTGCTATTGGAGTCTTGGGGTCCCAGTGAGGACCCCATGTAGCATTCCTCACCAGCTCTTTAAGTAAAAAGGCATTGGCTTTGTACCAGTGACTTACATACTTGAAAAAGTTTGCCACATACGTGACAAAATGTCTTACTGCTTTGCTACAAGTCTGCTAAATTGTTGTGAAAGGAATAAAATGTTGTGATATGCCAGCCTTATGGCACATAGTATTAGTGTATAGCCTTTACTTGAAAATGCAATATGTTAATTAAGTTACAACACAGCTTCATCCTGAAAATGTTAAACATAAAGATTCATAACATAGCCATGCAGAAAAAAATTAAAAAACAACTGTAAATTTTCAACATTCTTAAATGAATTGAGAGGGTTACTTTAACTACAAACAAACTAAATATCATTTATGTGGGCTCCTGCTACGGCATGCACTTCCCTTTTCCTTCCATCTTCGACATACAGTTTGGCCAACCACACAAGTTAAACAGAAATTTGATCTTTCAGATGGTATATATAGGCTTAATCTCCACTTTAACTGTACAAGTAGTATCAGCTCCACTTTAAATGCACCACTAGTATTATTTCTGAAGCACTCAGAAAGCCTTTCATAGACCTTAGCTTGCAAAACACTACTACTATTGTACCATCTTTAGATGCAGTCAGTAGAGCCAGTATGGGTACTTGATGATTTGGTCGATTCCATGGTCAGCCCTTCCCAAGTCTTAGCTTGAGGCACAGGTGTTTTAACACTTTATGGAATTATATGGAACTCCATCTCTAGATCGCAGTGTAACCCAGCAATTTGGGACTTTAGCTGTGCTTTCTACCAGTTCTGCTGTGTCTCCTTCTAAACCTCAGAGGACCAGGACCTTTCATAGATCAGCTCCCTCTGCTGGTGGTAGAGATTGTGGCACCTGATGTGGCTCCTGCTCCTTCTGCTGGAGGATACAGGTTAGCGCTCATTTTTTTGTACCTGGAGCCCTGTCCAATCAGACCACCTGACCATGCATTTAAGGGAGTGTAAGGCAACAGGGAGTTGCCTGAACAAAGAGGTCTTTCAGTCTCTGATCCACAGGCTCTGATTTCATCTGCTTTATTGTTACTGACCACTGGATTGTTTTTGACTACCCTGACTATCAACCGCCTGACTATGTCTCTGCCTGCCATATCAGTACTTTGAATTGCCTTGGAATACTGCTATAACCCTTTGCCAGTAAGTTTCTAAACTAGTAACTAAGGACCGCAACCTGGGGGTTCCCCGCAGAAGAATCTTGTGAATACCTGTGGGCTTCTTAAACTCTGCGCCCTGGTTTATACTGCGCCTGGTGGCAGGGTTGGTCCAATACTCCTGTGGCTCACTGTGACACTAGTATACTATAAACATATAAAATAATACGACTGGAAGAAGCTAAAATGTGAGTTTAATCAGAGAAAAGAGATATCCCTTATTGTCAAAGCTGTTGACTATGGAACCCACTGTCCTGAAAATGGAAAACACAATAGTCAATTATGAAAGCATTGAAGCATATCATTATTTAGATTTTTCACTTACCCTAATTATCCATTAGTGGACAGAAAAGAAGGGCATAAGCACTACCTCAACCTTGCAAACTGCCACTAGGTAGATCCTATCAGCATGTTTTTGGAGGGTATCCCTAATATTTGAGAGAAATGTCTATTTAAAGTATCCCTCTAATGCTGAATGAGTGGAATCCTTTGGTAAGTAGATTTTTATATTTTATTGGATGTGATTAGGCCATCACTGATTGGTACCACATTTACTATACTGACACGTGCAGGGCCTCAGAAGGGGGGATAGGTACTTTCCTTCACAGGTGGGATCACTCTGGAGTTACCTCTCTGGAACTTTCCTCCATAAGTTCTACAGACTTTTTAAGCACTCCACACACCCATTGGGTCCAGGCTATGACACCCCACTTGTAGAAGCTCTCTTTATTTAAGAGATCCCAGTACATTGCCAATGGCCACCCCCCTCTCTGGGTTGCGCACTGTTTGTAGGTCCACAGGTCCCAGGTCAAAATAAGCCCAATATCCACCCATCCCTTTATTAAAGAGATAGTATATATATATATATATAGGCTTTCACTACCCCTATTGCTAGAAGAAGGGTAGATAATTGAGGTATATGTTGCAGGTCTCTAAACCTGTGCTAATCCATGTAGCATGTTGCTTGCCCCCATTTCTCTCTCAAACCCTTTCTAATAGGTAACAGTCCCAAGGCCTATTGGTCACCCTCTACCCTAGTCTAGGTGAAGGGGGTATCTCTCACTCACGGTTTTCTCTATTGTTCCTCAGTCCTGCAGACTAGCCTGTCTGCTCCCATAAAGGAAAAAATGTATTCGCTTTGTGCAGATCCACTCCAAAGAACTATCGAGAATGAACCCACAATGCTATTTATAAACTCTGGATAAGGCAACACCACCCTTAGGCTAGGTCACAGCACATACAATTAACTCTTATATACATAAATAAAGGGAGGGCAGGGAATGAAGTTGTGGTAAATGGTGGATCGTGTAAAGAGTCTAGCCAAGTCCCAAATATTAGAAACAACAAAAATCAAATCATCTAGCAGCATTGCTAGGTCAAACAAGGTGGCCAAGCTCCTAGGACTTTTTGGGCTAGAAATTGGAAATGGGAACAGATTCAGTTTATGAGATATACTTTATTGCTAAAAACAATTGTCAATATAAGTGTTCTGAATGGAATCCAGTCATGGGCCCCTTTCAAAGTGCATACTGGTCCTCGGACACATGAAGTGGTCCCACCCCAGCCATCCCACACATGGTTACATGTATCATAGGTCAAAGGCGATTAGAGAGGGGTCTGAGTTATCTGACCCTTCCCAGGGGATTCCCTCGACGTGTTTTGGCCTTCTGGTGTTGGCCTCATCAGGAGGGAAGAACAAGTCCCAGCTTCACACCATAGTTGCAGGTACAGCATCGGTTGCTAGGGGTGGTCAGTGTCTGTGTTAAAATTTTAGACAAAAATACATGTAAATCATAATTAAATGTCCATAGCAACTCTCCAATAAACATGACATCTCAATCCCAACCCAAACATGTGAACGTAATCGTTACAGTACCACCATACATAGACAATGTCATCAAATTACAGGACAATAATTGTTTTAAGGATCTGCATGGTCAAGAGTGCATACCTACTACCTTGAGTGAGCGCCCTGTGTACGAACACCATCGGACTGATATGGACGGCTGCCCCCAGCCCGAACATAAGATCATGAGGACGAAAAGATGTCCCCCAGTTAGGACACCACTGTAACAAGTCAAAGGGTCATAAGCAAGTAGGTGTGTCATATAAGAAGATATATGAATATGTGAAAAATCATCTATAGGTAGATATGAAAAGGGTTCCACTGGGGATTAGGGAGACAACTGACCATCTGGCAGAGCAGCAGTATAGGTGGTTTAGCCCCAACTAGGGGGCCCAAGTAGTGATGGGAGAGGTAAATGTCAATATTTTAAGTAGTATATAATTTTAAAAAGTTCAAAGCTCCCATTGCATGATGCTTAAGAAACTCAAGCAAATGTCTTTGTAGTCTTGCATTATCAAGATGTATTTGCAGAATTTTATATTACAGCAGTATTATTTTACAGAATAGAAATAGATAATTGCATATAATAAACATAAAAAATGTGTCACATTAAAACCCTTCTTTGCAAACACGGGTAATGTATTTTTCCAAGGAACCAATAGCTACCATAAAGGCAGATATTAAAGTATGGATCTGTGATGCAATAAGTAAAAATCTAATTGGCTCATAAATGCATGTTATTAATACCCTACATATAAAATAATCTTGTTCTCTGAGGACCTGCTGTATCCCTCAATATATTTTACGCTACTCCTGCCTGTCTGTTTATGTTGATTCACTTACTACACTCACAGCATAAAAAAAGGAAATCTAAAAACAATGCTCCAATGAAAAGCAGTTTTCAGCTTTCTTTTTATCAGTCTCTGGGTTTACCATTTATTGCCTTAAACACATATACCTCATCCTGAGTTTTCAGGCTGACCTCAGAGACTTTAGATAAATACTGTCAATAAAATTCCTCCCAGTTGGCCAAACTGATACAATAACTATAACATGATTTTATATAAGTTGCATGCCGTAAGTATGAAACTTCCCTATTAACGCAATATATAAATCAATAAGAGAAAGCTCTTGGGTATTCTTTTAGGTTATAAACAGTATAGAGACATTTAGAGTTTGACCTGTCTTTGCCCTAACTTGGAGATTACTTTCTGTGTGTATTTCAAAGAATGACTACAGTGAATTAGCTGATGACCTGTGATCTTTGTGTCCAGGACACAGTAATTCTCCATTAGAAATAATGCTGATGGCTCAGCACCAAGGTCAGTTAAAAACCCTGGAGAGCTAATAATCTCCCTGAAAAGCTATTAGACCTTCAGACAAACTGAACAATATAAGTTGGGAAAGTGTGACTGGAGATCTGCCAACTTTTTTTGTCACTTCCAGTGGTCACTCCTAAAGACTGATGTGTTTAAAAATAAATCAGTTGACCACTGAGCAACACAGATTTTTAAAGAATTATTTTGTGCATATACAATACATTTAAGGCAAAATGTACAGTCTATGCCAGTAAATAGTGTACATTTCTAAAAATAAAATACAGAGACTAGAGTAGTGGTGGGTACCTCGACACAATTGTGGCCCTCAGCATCACTAAAGGGCCGCACATAAAATTTTCAGTGTATACTGTAATCTATACTATAAGCATTTTATCATGGGAAAAAAAGACAGCATGCATAGCTAAAAGACAGTATTTTTCATTTTTAAATAACAAAACTTGTTTTAAATGATACTTCTAGCATTAGGAAAGACTGTAGTGTGGTAATGCACATTTTGTGTCATGTGTACATAAGGTTGTGTTTTTTTATGCAGCCCATTGTAATAAACCGAGATTTGAAAGTGTTGTGACAGTCATTGTCCTCGCCCCAACTTTATGAAAGCAGTAAAATAATAAACAACAGTAAAACATATTAAATGGTGAAAGTATGCAATGCTCCTAGTAGTCATACTGACTATAATATAGTTTGAAACACACCAATATGTAAAATGAATTGGTAATTTAACAAAGTAAACACATAACTCAGCTGAAACAAGAATAAATCCCTGCAATCAGTTTGTTGATGGACCAGGACCACTTCTCACTGATCTCCATAGAGTTGCTATGTTCGTCATTATTTTTGATGAGAGGGAAAAACTTCTTTTTTTGTAGAAATTGTTTTAATAAATGTGCAAATGGGCCCTGAGTATTTGATTTTTGATTAAAAAGACTTGCTGAACTTGTAAATTATTTGCAAGGCCCTTAATATTGTATCATCACCAAAATTGCTGAGATATAGAGAACGTTTAGGGGAACACTACAAAAAATAAAGTATTGCTCTACCATGTGCAGTTTTCTGCATACAATAAGTTTAAATTTAACGTGACTTTTTGACTTGGCTTTATTCATTAAAAAACTACAAGCGATGCAGCAATACTTTCCTTTTTAGAATATTTCTACAACCCTTCTCTACATCTCCAGCAATTTGGGGGATGATAGCTTGTTCAGGGGCTTGAAATTAATTCAAAATCAGATATTGGAATTTTTTTTTAATGAAATGAAAAACTACTCATTTGTCTGCTAGATGGCAGTGGCGCCTACATTTATCTGAATGTCTGGGATACCCGGAGTTCCATAACAGAAAGAAAAAGAAATATTGTGCAGCCAGGAGCTGCGGGTACCTAGACGACAACACATCAGCAGGGGATCGGCGGACAGGTGAGTACTTCTGCACTAGGTCGGGGGCCACAAGTGGAGCGCCATTTAGCGCTTAATGGGCTGCTTGTGGCCCCCAGGCCCCAGGTTGGGCACTTACTGACTAAAGTAAAATCCATATTTGTAATGAAATACTATAAATTATTGAACACAAACATATATAATTCAAAAGTATTTTAAAAGTGTTATGAGACTTTGTTGATATCATACATACATGTATGCACAGCCTTAAGTGTGCCCATGAAAAGAAAATTGTCCATGAGCAACATATACAAAAACTCACCCCCAATATGGCGGGTAACCAATATGTTTGTTAATGCCCATCCTAGGTTCCAATATGCCCCCCCCCCCCCCTCACATTGTGGTAAACAGTAGTGATGACTAGGCAATGTTCAAATTCACGTAATTTTGTGAATACCCGCCATAATATTCGATTCCATATTCTTAATCTCGGTGAAAAATGAATAGAACACTGGATGGAAATACATCTGTTACATTGCAGAAGTTTATCGAAACAATGCCACAGCGTGAAATAGTCAAAGCATGTGGCCCTTTGGGTGTTCTTTGGCGGCCCCCACTTGAGGCCCCCAAAACCTAACTATTAATGCAGGGCATAGGAACTCACCTGTCTGCCTAATTAAAGGTTATGTGCCTCATCGATATAATCAATAGCTTTGAACCACATAACCTTTGATGATATACATGACACAAAATGCAAATTACCATACTACAGTGTTCCCTAATGCTTGAAGTATCATTTAAAAAAAAAATATTATTGAAAAAAATAAACATGTCTTCTAGCTCTGCATGCTGTCATTTGTTTAATAAAAAAATGCTTTTACAAGTCAATATAGATTGAAAATGTTATGTACGGCCCTTTAGTGATGCCGAGGGCCGCACTTGTGGCCCTCCATATCAACTCAGTTGCCCACCACTGAACTAAATATTAGTGTGTGACCTTTTTTTTGGTGGTGAAGTGGGCAGAATCTGTCACCTGCTATTTAGCCTCATTATGTTTACTTTAATTGTAAATGATCAATAGTGATGGCCGAAAATCGGCCTGGACTGACCGCGAACGGGCGGGTCGGACTTTTAAAGAAGTCCGCCGCCCGCCTGTTCACGGACACATTCAAATTCCCCGCTAGGCGGGGAATTTGAATCGGAAAAACCGGATGTGACGTCAGTGACAGTGGCGAACAGTGTCAGTGACAGTGTCAGTGACACTGTCAGTGAACAGTGTCAGTGACAGTGTCAGTGACAGTGGCGAACGGGGCGGGTCGAACACCCGTACTGTCCGCCGGCGAGAGGATGGGCGAACATGCTTATTCGCGGCCGAACTGTCCGCCTTGCGGACAGTTCGGCCATCACTAATGATCAAATTTTAAATGGAATGGAATGGAATTTGGACAACACAGTATGTTTTGTAATTAACCTCCCTGGCGGTTCACTGAAGTGATGCAGTGTTTTGCCTTTCCGCCCCCATCGGCATCACCGGTGACGCCGATAGGGGCGGAAAGGCTCTGTGTGCCTGCAGCTTTGTAGAAATGCTGCAGGCACACAGAGAGCCAGCGGTTGCGCCTGATTCCGGCACGGGCGCAGTTTGATTCACGATCAGACTGCGCCAGTACTTGCTCCAGGTGGGCGCGTTCATTTTGCAATTGATCACCAAGCGCTTACCCCGAATGTGCATGGTTATCATTTGCAAAATCGGCCACAGAATAAAGCGCTATGGTCGGCTTCAGAGGTACAGAAAAAAAAATTAATTTTTTTTTTTTTTTAAGTTTACACTTGTTTTCTTTTCTTTTGATTTGGATTGGATAAAACATTTATAAAATATTTATCCAATCCAATCAAAATAAAAACAAATGTAAAAAAAAAAAATGTGAGCGGGATCCACTTTGAGCTGGATTATAGAAAGACATTTCTATAATCCAGCTCAAAAGTAAAAAAAAAGATTTAGAAAAAGACCGGGGACCGGGTCCCGCCTCCGTGACGTCACACGCCACTCCGGGACCCGGAAGAAGACGCAGAAGCAGAGAGAAGAGAGGATGGCGGCGGCGGAGCAGGTGAGCTCCCACGATGTGCCCGAACCCAGTTCGGGCGTATCGATAGTTGCAGTGTGCCTTTGCCCGAACTGGGTTCGGGCATATCGCTAGGGAGGTTAATTCTTACTATAAAACTATGCCATCAGATACTATTTAAGGTTTATGTTAAAAATAATGAATTCGAATATTAACAGTTTTATAAACTAGCAAAATAACTTCCACAAAGGAAAACATTATGAGATTAATTTTAAACATTAAGATGGTGCACATAAATGCAATGTCAAACAACTTAGACTGTCCCCATATAACCTCTATATTTTATAACTTATTACAGACTTTAACATAGCAGAAGAAAAAATCCCAGGGGTTGAAGCTGCTAGTTTGTTATTTAGAGAAACATGGCAGCTGAACCATTTTAGATTTTCAGAAAGTATATTGAGCAGCATTGGATGAAAGTATTTTACTCTAGATATATAAAAATGTATGCGTGTCAATGAATATCCTCCCAAAATTATTGATCTAAACTTTCAGTAGCTACAGTGCATTTGCTGTAATCTTAATAACCTATTCTATTAAAACAAACCTTGTTTTAAAGCAAACATTATAATAAAAATTCAGAATGTATTATTATATGAATAAGGCTGATTCTTAATGTGACCTCCATTTAGAAACATATCCATGTTTGGTATATTCAAAGGCAACTGGTTAAAGGTCATACTGCACACAGTATGGGGTATCCAGGGCTGTATTAAGATACTTGGGTACCTATGGCAATATTACATGGTGGATGCCTCACATGCCCCCTCTTTATGTCCACAAACACCACCAGAAACATGTCCATAGATATATACTGTAGCGACTATAAGTATTTTGAAGATTGAAGATTGAGCGAAGATAACAACATCCCGAAAGTCAAGGAGTCCTCGGGAGCGTTAAAAAATGCAGTATTAAATGTCTTATGAAGTGGCAAGTCTTAGGCGCAGGTTGCTAAGGATTTTGGTCTGTCCAGAAAAGTTGTGAATACTTGGAATAAGAAACAATGGTCAACAGGGACTACGGTTAATAAACAAAGAACCGGTAGACCCAGTAAAATTAGGCTCCGGACCCAAAAATCTCATACGGAAGATGTCAAAGGCCGATCTGAAGAGGACTGCTGTTTGTTGATATCAACAGAGAGCTGAGTGAGTTTCACAACTTTGAAACAACATGGAAATCTCAAAACTGATCCTTAGAAATTTGAATCTTCATAGCCGCCGCCCAAACAAAAAGCCAATAATATTTAAAAAGAATAGCCAGTCCCGACTTGAGTTTGCCAAAGCGCATAAGGACTAGACACCTAAACAGTGGTCGCATGTGCTCTCGAGTGATGAACTGTCCCCACCAGAGTCATGTCCTTAAATATACAATCAGGGTTGTAGTGTCAACACCAGAAAATGTTCATAGTAATACAAGTAGAGACACATTGGCACTGCTGGAAAAGTGTTCGCATAAAAACAATTAATGTTGAAGAATGTAATGTGGACCAGTTGTGTATTTTCTGTATGTATTTTCCCACATCTGTGATTATTATAAGATATCCTTACATTGGGACAATTCTTATGATCTAATTCAACATGCTATTTGTTCCTCTCTTGCCTGTTTTTTTTAGTTTAGCCTCTGCTTTGTACTAAGTGCTTAATATCTGTCCTATACCTGCAGTGTATTCTATTCTCTGGTGTGTTTCTTTGTAGGTTCTGCTTTTCCTACACAACTTCTGTCCAGCCTTGTATGCCTAAGGCATAACATGCCTTATGCATTGCTCTTGGGTTATATTGTCTCTACTTTGCCTCACATCCTGTTCCCAATATGCACCCCAAGGTCTATGCGCCTAACAAATATTTTCTGTGCAATCTTTACAGCCTGTATTCATTTTTTTACAGTTAACTTTCTCTGTTACTTACCTGATATCTGCTGGTCTTTTTAGGTCTCTGAGTTTAATCCTTTAGTCTGTGTAAACCCTAAACTCATGTTTAGTGTGTTCAGTATTGTACCCCATCATATCTCAATTATCATAATTTGTTTTGTGACTCTGATGCAATAAATATTACCTAGAAATTATTTCCGTAACAACACTTGAACCCCAACAAAAATATAATGAATGGTTTATTTGATAAAATGATTTAATAGGCTGTTAAATTGATGGGAAAATAGACCAATACATGGTCAGCCATCAATTACTTTTCAGGCTTGGTTAGTTTGCCTAACAGCTTTCTGTTCTGCTGAAATTTTTTATTTATACATTTATTCTGTTTCTGTAAGTAAAATGTCTGTACATATGCTGAATGGTGTACACAGGAGACATACAATCCACACATTTTGATGTTTCTATTAGTTTAGCTGACCGTTTCCTTTATTTTGTTTATGAACTTATCATATATTCAGCACTTTATATCAACATAGTTTCTTAACTCTTAATTTCCCTTTGGTATGTATGAAACACTGTATAGATTAGTTTTATACTCCATCTGAACTCTTGTATTACATAAAAACAGAAAGAACACAATAGTGTGAGTTCATAGATTATTCCTGAATTTTTCATGTATTATCCCTATTTCTGTCTCTGTCCTTCTGACCTTTTGCACATCCTTCTTTCCTTTCCCATTTTAATGACTTTGGTACGTACAACCACCAGAAAACAAACACTATGTGATTTATATAACAAATGTTGCTCCATGTTCTCCTACTATTCCCCATTCTTCAAATCTAGATGTTGCACCAAAATATCCCAAATGAAATATTAAACAGTGTTCCAATATGCAATGCTATGCTCATAACTAGTTCTGAAAAATGTCTTCAGTTTTTGACATATTTCTTGTATCAGAAAGTGAAAGAGATCCTTCCCTTTTTAGGGGAAGATAAAAAGTAGTGTTGAGCTCAAATATTCGAATTTCGAATATTTTTTTCACGAATATCGGCAATTCGAGAGTTTGCTTATATCTTGAATATGTCGGCGGATATTCACGATTTCAAATATTTGCTGTATTGTAAAAATCATATTCACATTGCCAAAATAAACATAGCATGTGGCCATTCATTTAGAAGATGTTTGCGATGCATTTTTCCAAATATAATCATATCATAACATAGTCATACGGCGAATTTACGGATATCGAATAGAATATTTAGCAAAATGCCGCAAATTTGAATATTAATAAAAAGCATAATCAGTGTAAAGACAATGTGATCACTGGGACAAAAGGTACACAAATTCCTAATAATTTCTACTGTTTATAATTACAGAAAATTGGTAACTGATACTATATATACCGTGTTTCCCCGATAATAAAACATCCCCATCAAATAAGACACCCCCAATTTTTGCAGAAAACTTTGAAAAAAGCCACCCCCTGCAAATCAGACACTCACCACAAATAGGACACCCACCGATCCGTGCCCAAATCTCAAATCGAAAACTGATCAGGTAACTGTGTGCTTCTGTCAGGGCTGGCTGCAGTGCAGAGCGGAGCAGGAAATGACTGAAAAGGCCCATGCCAGGAAGCACAAGCTGTTGATCCTTGCCTTACAATAATGGAGTCTGTTACCTGAATAAGACATCCCCCTAAAAATAAGACCTGGGGCATATTTTGGCTTTAAAAAAATATAAGACAGTGTATTCATCGGAGAAACACTGTATATATATATATATATATATATATATGAAATCTTCATAAAGTTGGTTAACTGTAACATATAAATGCCCATTTATAATGTGAGCTGAT
>CM070032.1:73176480-73195361 GCA_036250615.1 Ptychadena robeensis | reverse complement strand
CCCCCCCCCCCCCCCCCGCAAATAAGACACCCACCGCAAATAATACACCCACTGCAAATAGGACACCCACCGATACCTGCCCCTGCCCGAATCTCCCAATACAGTTGTACCATGGGTAACTGTGTGCCTCTGTGTCACTCTGTCAGGGCTGGCCCGCGCCCACGTCTCTGCGCCAGGAAGGACAAGCAAGCTGCTGATCCCTGCCTTAACGGAGTCTGTTACCCGGCCGGTAGAACCGAAAGAAAAGTGAGTCAGTGAAGGGGAAGGGGACAATGATTGGCACAGAGTGGTCAAAGGTGACAATGATTGGCACAGAGTGATCAGAAGGGGACAATGAATGGCACAGAGTGATCAGTGATTTTCAACAATAAATGTGTACTGTAGTCTTCTTCATGGAAAAATAAGACATCCCCCTAAAAATAAGACCTAGGGCATATTTTGGTGTTCAAAAAATAAACAGTGTCTTATGATCGGGGGAAACAGGATATAGAGTAGAGTAGAAACTGTCAATCTAGTCTATAATAATTTGTTTATGCCTCACATAGGGAAGCTAAACACCAAAAAACAGTATTTTTTTCTAGAGAGCAAACTGTTGCTCTTTTCTTCATGTTTCACTCATCGCCCTCCTTCTCTTGCTATATTTACATATCCATTATGTAAAAATGTCTATTCATAGCATTTTAAATTTGTTCTTTAACATATTGCTCCCAAGTCACACATTGCTGAAAAGATCACTTTATAGAGGGAACACAAATCCCATCTGTTATGTACAGTTTTCTAAACTAAAGTCATTTTATATGAAACAGATACGTTGAGTTATGATCTGAGAAGTATAAGCTCACTGAAGCTGGCTGATAAGAGTACAGTAAAGTCCCAGAGGATAGGTGCTAAAATAATAAATATTTGTTCTTTCTTGCTTGCTGATTATTTTCAGGTAGATCGGCCGAATGCAGCTACTGAAACCTGAGGGCAGATATTACATCTTCCTTCCTTACACTGATAATCTGTCTATGAACACAGTGAGAAGAAATCACTCACAGCTTTATCGCTCTTCCTTTTGGTGTAAAAAGTATATATTATATTCCATTCATGCAGTGTGTGTCTAGTCTTCAGCATTCCAAAAATATTTCATTTTGCAATGTGTCTAATGGAACATTGCAGACATCTGGAAGAGAGCATTTGTTCCTACCTTAAAGTAAGATTAAAAACAAAAAAGAGATTGTAGACTGCAGCATATCAATGGCAATAAGGGGCCGCTGTCAACAAGCTTTTGTTGGCGTACAAGTCAATTAGACTGCAAACTTGAAGAAGGCCAAACATGTCAAAGGATGCAAACTGCAGATCAAATGCATCTGTTAATCAAGTATGCTGATCTCAAAATTACCTCAAACTAATACAATGTTTTGTAATGACTACCTTAACTATTAATACTGTATGCATGGCTAGAGCCACTGTGAACCTGAGAAGGACTGGAAAAAGAATAGGAAGAGATAAAAAAAATACACCGAACAAAAATATAAATGCTATACTTTTGGTTTTGCTCCCGTTTTGCATGAGCTGAACTCAAAATTAAGTAGTGCACAGTTGCTGAATATTGGCAGGAACTGGTACACGCAGCAGTAACTAGGAAACAGGGACAGAGTGTTGTCACCCTATGAATCATGTAATTCCATTGTTTCTTCATGATTATTATTAACACAAATATTAATCGGTACATTTGTAGGGAGGGTCTTCAACTCGACAGACCTAAAGGGGCAGGAGACGCGCACTCCAGAACACCTGAACTGGTGCTGCTCCTTGTCCAAAAGGGCTAGGGACTAACTTTTTACATAATAAAAAAATTATGGACTTCTTTACTACACACATGAAAATGTTAAATTTTTTTGATCAATGGGTCCTAGAGCAAAATGTGCCCAACTTTGGGATCACTTCCAGCCCACCTGAAGTGCCAGTTCCTGAACATTCATCCCAGAATGTTTTCTGAACTCAAAGTTGGGTAACCACAAGCTCGACCCCCCCTCCCATTCATCTCTATTGGAAAAAGTGACCCACTTTGGGGTCATGGTTCTCTGGAACAAAGGAAGAATTGTAGTTATAGTCTTTGGCTACAACCATACCAAACTTGGGGTCTCTAGCCCATCAGGTTCGTTAACCAATAAGAATTAAATTGGGGGCTTTAAAAGTGCCATTTTGAAATTTCCCCATGCATCTCAATGGGAAAAAAGTGACCCACTTTGGGGTTTTGAATCTCCACAACCAAGAGGGCTAGAGACCCCAAATTTGGTAGGATTGGGGTCTCTGGCCCATCTTGTTCCAAATCTGTGGCCATTCTACAGTGGGAAGCACATTTTGACAGAGCTTTGGGGCCACCTAGTGGTCAAAGGGGCCCTATGCGCCTGCATACTTCACATAGTGGGAGAAACGGCCCTGCTTGCCATGCAATAACTGGGATGTTTTTAGCTTCCAGGAATTGTGTACATATCCTTGCAATATGGGGCTGTGCGTTATCATGCTGCAACATGAGGAGATGGTCGTGGATGATTGGCACAACAATGGGCCTCAGGATTTCATCACAGTATCTCTGTGTATTCAAAATGCCATCAAAACGCCATCTGCCCTGAAAAGAGAAAAATGTCACAAGCATTCAAGTTCCTGCCAATATTCAGCAACTTCGCACAATTCCATTTCACAGGCAACAGCTCTGGCAGATATTCCTGCAGTCAGCATGTGAATTGCATGCTCCCTCAAAGGTTGCAACATCTGTGGCATTGTGCTGTTTGATCAAACTTCACATTTCAGGGCCATTTCACACTATATGCATTGCATTTTAAAAGCGCGCACACTTTTTTACCGCAGGCACACGTATGCATTTTACATAGATAGACAATGTTACCAATGACACTGCATGTTGTTTGCATTTTTTAATTACTTTTCCTGAATTTTTCCTTGATTTTTTTAAAAACGCATATGTATTGTCAAAAATGCATGCCTTTTAAAAACTCAGATATAGTGTGAAAGGGCCCTCAGAGTAGCCCTTTATTGTGGGCAGTCTAGGGCACACCTGTGCAATATTCATGCTGTATATTATATATTCATAAATGTAGAAGAAAATAAGGTAGGCTGACAATGCTTCCTCTAAGGTCTACATATGTTAGCTATGCCCACTTATAAAAAAAGGACCTGTTACTGGCAAAGCTTTTAGGGAAAATTTGCAGCAACAAAAAAGTGCATAAGCAAAAAGCTGCACATGCTCCATTAAATGTGTTCGTAAATCAATTTTTTTCTCAATAATTTTCCTAAAAATACATTTTTATTACCATCATCATTGCATTTACAATTTTGATGAGACTTTGCACTTTGTCTTTCTTTAAAATTTTCACTTGACTTGGCAAGCTTCCAAAATATTTTACAGCATACATTCTGCAAATTACCAAGTGTTCCAGAAGATGCAACATCTCTTGATGGATGCTTTCCAGATTTCTGTGACATTCTGATACTAGGGGGACAGAAATAACTTTCATACTGGGTCTGTTAGTTGAAATATTGCTCCTTGTTTACTCATAAGGGATTACGCTATTAACACCCAAGTTTTCAGAAGTTCAGTTGAGCATCTTTTAATATACAAACACAACTTAAGAAACTACAATATTTGCTTAAACTACTACCAAAAGCTACAATTATGAGTAAATGCTTAGATTTTAGAATTAAACTGAGATATTTTAGTCTAAGCACCTGTTATTAACGGTTTTATTTACAGCACACTTAAATCAGATGTAAACTAACTACATTGTATGACACCTTCTGTGGAAGAGCAATGCCTTATCACACAACCACCTAACCCTAAGCATATAATTCATTTTTTTATTACATTTATGGTAATTTATTTCATTTATAAAATGTATTTATAAACTGTTGTTCATCTTAAACAAAATGTTACTTTTTATATACAACTTTCACCCTAAGATACAAAAATTTTCACATATTACTTAATTAAAATAATATGTGAAGTTGTGTCTTTTAGGCAAAAACATTTATAGTTATACTAATTTTAAAGAAAGACGACACAGTTCTTACTCTACTAGGTCTTGTGTTTAAGATGAATGCAAACAGATTAATACTTAAAAAAATATATACAAATTCATTCTGATCACCATTCTGACATTTTATTTCAATTCAACTTCAAAGTGAAAAAAATAATAAATATTTTAATTCAACCATTTCTAAAGAACATAGTAAAAATACAAAGTGTTGGAATACCTTTTAAAATTGTTTTGTAATACAGTATATTATAAAAGAAACAATGTTTTATTGTAACTGCTGATTAATTAGCTGCACAAATTAGTGGTAGCCTACCGCCTATATTGAAAGAAGATTTCTCCATGAATTGCAACATGCCTGTCATACCTTCCTGTTTATTTTCTTCACCCAAAGCTCAAAACATTATGTAAAAGGCCAAATGTCATCACTCTAGTATCTTTACTAGCCCTTCTGTGATACTGGTCACACGAACAATGTCACCAGTCTCTGATCAAAGTCCCTCTGGTCTCTAAAGCATGAAACTTTGTGCATCTAGGGATCTTCTCACAGAGGTCAGTGCATTCACCTGGCATGACATTTTCTAAAGTTATCTTCCTAAAGCATAAAGGCATTCCTAAAGTAGATAAAAAAGTAAGAAATCTATAAATTGCATTCCTTTTACACATCTGAAAATAGACAAAAAAAGAACCATCTAGATTTACTTGTATTTCTCCATTAGTGGTCACTAGGTCTGAAGTGGTGGACTAGCTTTATATAAAATCAGGTCTAATATATTAAATCAGGACAATTACAGTAGAGCTAAATTTTCATACCAAGTTACTATCAAAGGGTAATTCACATTTTACGTAATGCACTACCCATGGTTCACAAGTTCCCTAAGAAAACCTGTTTTAACATTCACAGTTGCATCTGTTGCTGTGCATTATAGCAGAACACTCTAAACACATCTCAATACAGTTTTATTGGAAAGACTAACACAGTGCTTCCAATTATACATATGGTGTGTAACTTGCAACACAGGTGCTATGTATAGCACAAAGTGTGAGCCTTGCCTGTACACAATGCAGCATATATAGTGTGAATGAGCCCAAAGTAAGATCTGTTCTTACAGGTAAATGGTCCTCACAACTCCTATTACAAGATAAAAGCTCTTGACATGGTATGAAATGTTCATTCTTTTAGCTCGATAAATCAACTTTTGGTGGATTCTTTGAGCTAGACCGTAAGACCATAACTAAGTATCAAATAAGAATCATGCCTCAGCCTTAAGTATGGCCCTTTTACTGTCAAGTGTTATACTATGTTTTTGTAGAAAGCAATTTAAAAAATGGCCTTTAAAATACAAGGGAAAAGGTAAAAAAAACATATTTAGTATATCTCTGCACAATTCCTACTTTTTAGGCCTTATAAATAATGTGGGTACAAAAAAAGTGCAGAATCTATTATTGTTAATTTATAATGTGCCAATATACACTGCCTGGCCAAAAAAAAGTCCTGTTTAAGAATGATGGGCGCATCAGGGTAAGAAGAGAGGCAGATTCAGTGATGCGCCCATCATGTCTAGTGCCTACTGTACAAGCCTGTGGGGACAGTGGTACAGTATAATCTGGGGTTACTGCAGGTGGTCAGGTCTAGGTTCAGCAACAGTATGTGCTCCAAGAATGAGGTCAGCTGACTACCTAAATATACTGAATGACCAGGTTATTCCAATGTATTATTTCTTCTCTGATGGCACAGGCATATTCCAAGATGACAATGCCAGGATTTATCTTTGGTATGTACTGGAGAAGACTTTGCGCAGCAGTCAGACTCTACATCATATACATATCAATACAAGATATTGGTGAAAAATGAATGCAGCACTGGATGGAAATAAATCTTGTGACTTTGCAGATGCTGATCGAAATAATGCCACAGGGAATGCGTGCCATAATCAGTGCTAAAGGTGGTCCAACTAAATATTACAGTGTGTGACCTTTTTTTGGTGGCAACTTTTTTTGGGCCAGGCAGTGTATTACACAGTAATACATTAGGTGTTGAAAGGTAACACAAACTAACAAGTTTAACAACAAAGTTAAACAAAGTAAAAACTGTGACACTGGAGGAGCAAAGATCCAATAGATTTCCATTGTGTATCTGTGTACATTGTTACAGTGAGCTGGCAGCCTCTGCTCACTGTCACAGCTTGCACGAAGGGAGAGGGAGGTGGTGCTGCAGACAGGTAGCTTAGATAGAATTGGCGACCGATTTTAGCCCTTTAAGCTTTAGATTTCGGCTGAAAGATCGGGTGGAAATCTAAGCGTGTATGGGGAGCTTTAGACATGATAATTCTACTCCACTGAAATTCCAATAAATTTCAGCCCAACAGTCCTCTTCTGTTTATGGAATCCCCATGAACTATGGGGGGAGAGTTTTTATAGTCATCCAGGCAAAATTGAGACACAGCTTACTACACTGCTAAAGATTTCAGATTTCTATGCAATTATTTGCAAGTAACATTCTTTTTCTTATTGAACCAACATATAAAGCACCATAACAAGTAAACACAAGAACTATTTATTCAACTCTTTAATGTTAAATTGTAGATCATTAAAAGATATTTAACTATTTTGCATAACCTCACCCTAACTTTTTATGCCCATTGTATTACTGGATAGGGAAGCAATATAGTTCTTCTATCTATAATACAATGGTGAAATAGCAGAATCTGCAGTTGCTGTCAAAATTAAATATAGTTAGACGCTATTAATATGGCTAGATTGCCATATGCAAACCTATTTATCGCCTTTGAACAAGAAACTTCAAAAACATATGTGTATGCAATCTTGTTTATTCTCTGTCTAGTATCTTAAAACGATTTTCCATATCTTCTGTTCTTTGTTATTTTCAAAATAAAATACCTTTATTTTGAAAGTGTTTTCTTTGGAGAAGAAATAAAATGAGAAGAGAAGTTCAAAAAGAACGGCAGCATCCCAGGCTCCCACGGGTACAAGCTGTCACTGAATGCCTAATGAACAGATTTTTTCATGTGCATGGATGAATCAGTTTCATTTCTCAAATTATAAAACATAGCTTCCTACTATTTTTATGCAAAAGATGAGTTATGTTATTCTCTCCAGTAAAGAGAAGTGCAGACAAATGATAGGCATAAATCAGTTCTCTAATCATCGTCCCATGGAGGGACTGCTCATAACTGACTGCTGCACAGTTTTCATTGGCAAACCATTGTTTTCCCTTTAGAGCTACTAGACAACTCCACATTTTCCCTCATATTGAGGAAAGCTAGCCGAGCATAGCAATGAAGTGCTCACATATGTGACCAATACCTACATCTTATAATAGCCTGTGCTGCATCTGTCACTCTCAGCTATATGATGAGCAACTCTGATGATTCATTCACGTTTGTACTAGAATTAGTTTGGCTGAAAAGGGATGATGTACAAAATTAGAAAACCAGTTGTAGCGCACATTTCTATTATTGCAGTAACAGCTGAATATACAAGACTCCTATCAATCATATACTAAAATTGATATGCATGTGTTTTTTCAATAAAACATTGATGTTCACCTTTAATCTTTAAAAACAGGTGCCTTAATCAGACTCATTGTCAAAGGTGTCTAGAACCAAGCACTTAGCCAAGCAATCTGCATCTATATGCTTGTGTGGCAGAATGGGTGTTCTAATATTTGGGTAGGATGAGACTTTGACATTTTGTTTGTGAAGTTGGTCCCACAAAGAGAATCAATTTTTAAGTGGTATTTTTGCAATTACAGTGGCAGACCATGTAAAAGATCACTTAAACTCACCTTGTGTCCCTGGCATATCCCCTATTATTGAGAAAATAATACCTGGTGACCCCTTCTCTTTCCTCTAGTTTCTTCACTATCACCTCTGTGATTCTCTCCCTTCTGTTTATCTCACTCCTGATGCAGAAAGATATCATGTCTTTACATACTGATCTCTTTGTCATTAAAAACAATTGCATTTGAGTAGGTTTTATTACAGCTTTTAATCACCTAGGAGTCTGGAAAAAACAAGGTGACTTCCACAGACGAGAGCAGTGCAGGTCAGTATTTTTAAGGATTTTGGAGCAATTTTAAGCTAAAGAAAAGTAAACATTTTATTTTAAATTTTTGTTTCTGTTTGAGTTGAGGTGCATTTTTAGCTATAGACTGGGGTAATTGAGTGCTAAGGTGCATAGCAAATATACTGAATATGCACACAAATACTGTACTGTGTAAAAACATTGGTACATCTGTTCAATTACACATGCAAGAACTTTTATGACATCCAATTCTAAATCTGTAATAATGTGCAGTGTTAACACCTAAACATCCTTTGGAGCAATGGCGGTTTTAGGCATGGGCAACATGGGTGGTTTCCCAGGGCGGCATCTGGGCAGTAGTGATGATCGCGAATATTCGGATTCCGAATATTAATCGTGAATATCGGAAATTCGGAAATTCGCAAAGATGGTGAATATATTGCCGAATATTCGCAATTCCGGATATTTGGTATTTTTTATCCATTACACTTCCCTCTCAATGTGAGTGGACGAATGGGAAGGCTGCAACAAGAGCTTAGCAACACCATCAACAGTTTTTTAAATGAATATTGGGGTGATGCGAATATTGCGAAAATCGTCACTTTTAAAATTTGCATAAAAAATTGCACCATGTTAAACATATATTGTGCGCGCGAAATTCGCAATAAAACTGCCGATATTCGCAATAACAAAAAAAAACCGAATATTGCCGAATGCGAATATTTTCCAAATGTTTTCCATAAAATTTGCGGCATGCCGCGAATACGAATGTTGCCTATGCCGCTCATCACTACTGGGCAGATGTCTCCCCCAGCATGCAAGCCTGTCAATCGCGTGACCACCTGGGGAGAGATTGTCTGGAGGAGGTCTGTGATTCACCATCAGTCATCAGAGATGTTTTCAGGGGGGGTTATGATGATTGTTCTGTGGGTTTGGGCAGAGTCCTTAAGCCTCACCAGAACCCCCCACACCCTCCCCCAGGGGGTGCTCTCCGGCCATGCTTTCAGTAGAAGGAAGGATGCCCTCGCCGATCTCCCTAGAAATGCCCCTGCATTGGAGAATAGAAGGTCACAGGTTTCTTTTTTCCAGGTGGTTTTACACGTGTAGTGTTTTTTTCATTCGATCAACGAAGAACGATTGATTTTTTGGTTAATGGAACAAAAATCTAGAATTGCCAATTTGTTCGATGTATAATTTTACAAAAAACAAACAAAAAATTTTTTGACAGGTCATCGAACATGTTGGTAAATTTTTATCTGTCATTGTAATTTCAAATTTATCATTCAAATGTATCATTCGATACTGGCGATGAACGAATAAAAAAATCTAATGTTACATTAAAAAAATGTACCTACATGTAACAACTACATCAAACAAATTTAATCGGCAGTTGATCGAAGATGTGTGTAAACCCACCTTTAGATGGCACAGGGTTGGAGGTGGATACCGATTGGCCAAAAGCTAGCCATACATTGTCGGATTCCATGGCCAATTAAGTGTGTCCGATCGCTACATACCACCTTGTCCCACGGATTCCTGGACGATTCCGTGTCCGATCGCTAACTTCACAAATGGCAACTCCCCCTGATGTGTGCTGAATCGGATCAGAAAGACCAACATGTTGGTTCTCTGTCCGATCCAATTCTGTGCCCCCAATCAGTCGGACGTGATCGATCGGACAAGGTGGGCTTCACGCGATTCCGGGGCGATCGTTTCGCGTGCACGCGCCCGGAATCGATCGTCGCGGAATCCGCTGGGAAACAGACCCGTGTATGGGGGCCTAAAGAAGGGCTCTCTACAGGGTCTTCCAAAAGTTTTCAAAATTGTTACTAATCAGTGAGCAGTGGCAGATTAACCTCCCTAGCGATATGCCCGAACCCAGTTTAGGCAAAGGGGCGCTGCAAATAGCGATACGCCCGAACTGGGTTCGGGCAAATCGTGGGAGCTCACCTGGTCCACCGCCCACGCGATCTCCCTCCGTCTCCACTTCTTCCGGGTCCAGGGGTGACGTTGTGACCATCACGGAGGCGGGACCGCGGTCTGTTTCTTAAAGAAAAAAAATAATTTTTAATCTTTTTTTTTAACTTTTGAACTGGATTATAGAATGTCCTTTCTATAATCCAGTTCAAAGGGATCCCGCTAGCCGAAAACCTCCTGCTGAGCATTCTTGCTAGTGGGAATCTGTATCCGGCTGCACCCGAGCGAATCCGGAAATAGCAGAGGTTCTCCGGCATTTCCGTGATGCATTGGGCCTGATTGATGTCATTGAGCCGGGTGGGAGATTTAACGGTAGCAGAAAAAAACATTTTCTTCGATTTTTTTTTCATTTTTTTACATTTGTTTTTATTTGAATGGATGGGATAAATGTTTTATAAATGTTTACTCCAATTCCAAATCAAAAGAAAAGAAAACAAGTTGGAAATTTATATAAAAAAAAAAAACATTTTTCCCGCCAAAGTTTATTTTTTTCGGTAACCTCTAAGCCGGCACCAGCACTTCAATCTGTGGCCGGATTTTGTGAATGATCACCATGCGCATTGGTCGCTTGGTGATCAATCGCAAAATGAACGCGCCCACCTGGAGCAACCGTTCCTACGTAAACTTTGATCAGCCAGAGAACAAAGTTTTTCTCTGGTCGATCGCCAGTACTTTGGATGGGGACAAGGGTCCGCATCCAAAGTATTGGTTGTCAAATCGTAAATGGTGTATTTCGAACGATTGACCATTGCATGATGATGTCATCATGCTGAGGCCGATTGTTCAATAAACGCCTGGCAAGCATAGCGTCTATGGCTGGTTTAACCTCCCTAGCGTTACCCCTGAAGCAAGTACTGGCGCAGTCTGATCGTGAATCAAACTGCACCTGTGCCAGAATCAGGCGCAACCGCTGGCTCTCTCATTTCTCCAAAGCTGCAGGCACACAGAGCCTTTCCGCCCTCATCGGCGTAATCGGTGACGCCGATGGGGGCGGAAAGGCAAAACATTGTATCACTTTTGGTACAGAAATCTGGACCTCAGTGAACCACCAGGGAGGTTAATATGCTAGGGGCAATTTCCTTTAGAAATCTAGTGGAAGGTGTAATTTCTATACACAACTGTTTAACAAATGCTCTAGTTTACGTTTTTTTTTCATCTTTCTAAACATTCTACAACTTACTGTTTACGCTGATACAGTGTAACCTCTAGAAATTCGTTTTCTCAGAGATGCCGTGAGACCTTAAAATGATTTCAAAGGTTTCTGGGGGGTAACATTTGTGAAAGGCTGGGCTAGAGATTCAGCTGGCTGTAGACTAAAGTCGAGAAGGCCTTGTGAAGAAGAGAACACTCAGCATGTGAGATTCAGCTGTCAGACTTCTGTCGGGAGCAGAGAGAATGAGTTGGGTAAATGAGCTGTCTGAAATAACTTGAAGATCTGGTAATTGCTTGAAAGTGTGACAGTGAATAAAGAAAGACTGGTGTGAATGTTGTGTGGTGACAGATGTCATTGTTACCTTAAGTTGCAATTGGAAAAAAAAAGAATCAGTAATTAACAAAAGAAAACCTGTTAATGAGAAAATTCTACAATTGTGATAGTTACCCTTCAACACACCCTAATCACATCTGAAATAAAATGGTTAACCCACATCTTCCTACAAGAAAATAAGACATAACTTGATAGATCATCAAATAGCTGACAATTATGATGGCTAGTCTTTGTTGATGTCACCCACAAAGTAAATTAAAATATTGTGTTACACCTCGCTTGTAATGTTACTGCACTGCTTCTTCTTCTTTTCTTTCTTTCTGATTATTTTCTTAGAGTGGTTTGAATACTAAATATTATTGCCAAATCAAATTGAAAAATGCTAAAAGGTGCAATAATTGTCACAGATCCTTGCAAGTACAGGGGATTTGTGCCTGTTGTGATAACTACAGGATCCCCTGCTGTTTCACCCCAATTATTTGATTGCCATATATTGCTTTCCTTTGTATTGAATAAAGTTGGCACTAGAAAATATTCAAAAATTCTCAATTGAATAGAATTTACTACATTTCGACCATCTCTATCATTGACAAAAATTTTGATTGCCTCTGCATATAATGTGTGCTTGGCAAACATGTATAAGAATGGCCAATGCACATTACAATGGATAGGATCCAACAGGGCCATACTACTTATCGTATTTTCGGACCATAAGATGCACCAGACCATAAGACGCACCCAGTTTTTAGGGCAAGAAATCCAGAAAGAAAGATTTAAAACATTTTCACATCAATTGGGTTAATGCAATGAATGCAATATTCAATTCAGCCAGTAGATGTCACTAGCAGCAGTACACTCTCAGCACAACGTCATTCTCCACACTGATCGGCAGGAGGGGGGCCGGACTGCACAGTCTCTCCTCTGCTCTCCTCTCAGGCTGGCTGTTACTGTGTCAGTGGGAGCTGTGAGTGATTGCAGTTTCCACGGACAGGAGAGAGGTATAGATGCCAGTTCATCTATGCCTCTCTTCATTGCTTATGCCAGCAGGGTTCTGAGTTCTGCTGGCATAGGCAATTATACAGTACAGATGGGAGAGCAGGACATCGGCTGGCATCTCTCAACTGACAGCTCCGTAGGAGATCTCAAATTAACTCAGAATATTTGGAGAATAATTAGAGAAATTAAAAAAATTCGGATATTGCCAGCTGTTTGTGGGTGCTTTTGCACATTTGTGACTAAAAAAATTTATACAGGTGCTGAAAATGCTTCTGCGGAAAAAAAATGGCAAATTTCCCCTATAATGCAAAACTGCTTTGCATGTGCAAGATGAAATTCCTCAGGACTCCTTGCCCATTCCTACCATTCCTAAGGGGGTATGATAAACGTTTCCTAGAGAAAAAATACACACATTGAGAATTAAGTATTTTGTTATGGTCTACTCTTCCACATACTCCTTGCACAGTAGATATGTCCCACTCCATAATTCTTTCCTAATATCTCCGCCGTTCCCATGATGAGTGTCAGAAACTGAATGAGACGGGATGTGCAAGTCAGTTAATCTTTCTTTACTTTTTCATACATTGCCTGTGCATTTTTACATTGTTAAATTAACAATGACACATTATAATATATAATGTGTTGTTGTTTATCTGAGATTGTAATGACCTAATTTCCAGACCTTACAGAGGACAAGATACATTTTTATTATGTTCTGATACAAAAACTTTGAATTTATTTTCCCCATGAATGTATATCTCTGCTAAGTTTGACATGTAGGACATGTAAAAAAAACTTCCAACTTTTCTATAGTACTCACTGTAGTCTAAGTATACTTGCACAAAAACCAATGACAACCATTTGATTTATAGTTGTATTAATATGCTGATAAGCTGTGAGAGCTATTTCATTGTAAATTACCCTATGAAGTTCAATTCTCTTGGAACTTGTACCCCTTCAAACTTCAAATGAACAAGGGAAAAAGGTGAAGAACCTTCTAAGGCAGATGATTTGTCTATTATGTCAGCCAAGTACATGGGTTTCACTGTCTTTTAGGAATAATATATTTCTTTTGAATTTAGAAATTTATTTTGACAAGGAAATATAGAAAGGGAGATATCAGGAGAAAAGAGGAAAATAGGAAATGGATAAAAGGAGACAGTCTCAGGCAACAAAGGCAAAATACATGCATAAAATTATAAGCCATAGAGAGTGATCAAACAGTTCTTACAGCATGGAAGTAACACTACCTACACAAGCCTCAATAATTTTTAAAACTCACATCAGAACATAAGCAAATTATGTTATATTGTTACCCTACAGAAGATGTTTAAAGAAGAATTTAATGAAACATTGTAGTCCAATAGTGCCATCACAATTCTAACCCTTGTCAAACCAACAAAAAATATTTTGTGCATATGCTTTAATGGTTTTTTATGTGTTTAATGTCAATTTGAAATGCAGAATGTCCGGACTTTAATAAGATGATTCTGAGTAATACTGTGTTACAATGGAAAACTCTTGCCTTGCCATGTGCATCCCAAAACCTGTAAACCCCAATGCTAGTCTCTTTTTCTTTTGTCTACATGCAATATAGACACCATTATGGACCATCACATATTTTTACATTTAAATATCCCATAATTCCTCAAATTAACTTTTTGACTCATCTTCCATACCGCTTAATATTTCATATGGTATGTTTATAAAGTTGGGGGGTGCTCAGGGGCATGTAAGTTTACCATTGCTCTCACATTTACATATTTATTTATTTATGTTAGTTGCACCAACCATATTTTATTGCAGCCTGACTTGGATATTTAACCTGCAGAAAACCCTTCCAAGCTAATATGGGTGTTGATTAGTGATGAATGGCATTGGCAATATTAGAATTTGAGATACTTCTACTAATTCTACTAATATTTGATTTGATATTTGTAAATACGACATATATTATCACAATGCATAGCCATAAGCTTGCCAGGGCATAATCTCTCAGATATTCGAAATTGCAAATATTTGCCGCTATATTTGCGAAATTCACAAATTATCGAATAGCCAATATTCGTCAAAAATGGTCACAATTCGAATAAATTCAGCTTGCGAGGATTTGATAAAAAAACAAACATATCTCAACCTCCATGTTTGAAGAAGGTCCACTACTGTACAAACAGCGCTACTAATGGCGCCAGCACTAACATTGTAAGGTAACAAATACACCAAAAAATACATAGATTTCAGAGGTGTTTAAAATACATTTGTATTACTATTATTTTGGTTTTTGCTAATGTTAATGTATTATTAGTACCCAACGATGGGGACAAAAAAGTATTAAGTCAGCCACCAATTGTGCAAGTCACACTTAAAAAGATGAGAGAGGACTGTAATTTTCATCATAGGTACACCTCAACTATGAGAGACAAAATGAGAAAAAAAATCCAGAAAATCACATTGTAGGATTTTTAATGAATTCATTGGTAAATTCCTTGGTAAAATAAGTATATGGTAACCTACAAATGAGCAAGATTTCTGTCTCTCACAGACCTGTCACTTCTTCTTTAAAAAGCTCCTCTGTCCACATGTTACCTGTATTAATGGTGCCTGTTTGAACTTGTTATCAGTATAAAAATACCTGTCCACAAGCTCAAACAGCCACACTCCAAACTCCACTATGGCCAAGAGCAAAGTGCTGTTTAAGGACCAGAAACATCATTGTAGACCTGCAGCAGGCCGGGAAGACTGAATCTGCAATAGGCAAGAAGCTTGGTGTGAAGAAATCAACTGTGGGAGCAATATTTAGAAAATGGAAGACATACAAGAGCACTGATAATCTCCCTTGATCTGGGGCTCAATGCAAGATCTCACCCGTGGGGTCAAAATGATTACAAGAACGGTGAGAAAAAATGGGACCAAAGTAACAAAGGCTACCATCAGTAACACAATACACTGCCAGGGACTCCATTTCTGCATCAACAGACTGGTTCCCGTGCATAACTATAGCTAGTAGATGTCTGGACCATCTGAAGTTTGCTAGAGAGCAATTGGATGATCCCGAAGAGGACTGGAAGAATGTCAGATGAAACTAATATGAGAATATGGTCAGATGAAACCAAAATAGAACATTTTGGTAAAAACTCAACTTGTTGTGTTTCAAGGCGAAAGAATGCTGAGCTGCATCCAAAAAACACCATACCTACTGTGAAGCATGGGGGTGGAAACATCATGCTTTGGGGCTGTTTTTCTGCAAAGAGACCAAGGCGACTGATCAGTGTAAAGGAAAGCATGAATGGGGCCATTTATCATAAGATTTTGAGTGAAAACCTCCTTCTATCAGCAAGGGCATTGAAGATGAAATGTGGCTGGGTCTTTCAGCATGACAATGATCCCAAACACACCGCCCGGGCAACAAAAGAGTGGCTTCATAAGAAGCATTTCAAGGTCCTGGAGTGGCCTAGCCAGTCTCCAGATCTCAGCCCCATAGAAAACCTTTGGAGGGAGTTAAAATTTGTGTTGCCCAGAGACAGCCCCAAAACATCACTGCACTGTGAAAACCTTGTGGAGAATTACAGAAACATCTGATTTCTATCATTGCCAACAAAGGGAATATAACAAATATAACAGTATTGAGATGAACTTTTGATATTGACCAAATACTTATTTTACACCATTTGTACACAATTTGTAAATAAATTCTTCAAAAATCGGACAATGTGATTTCCTGGAGTCTTTCCCCCATTCTGTCTCTCATATGTACCTATGATTAGAATTACAGGCCTCTCTCATCTTATTAAGTGGGAGAACTTGCACAATTGGTGGCTGACTAAATACTTTTTTGCCCCTCTGTATATTATGCTGTACTAAAAACAAATAAAAAAAAACAATGCACTCCTCTACATTTTGTTTTTAATCTGCAAAATAACAAAGTATTTAAAGTGTCTTTCTGTGGTTGGCTTTGTCATTTAAGCAGATTGCTGATGGACATCCAAAATCTATAATGACATTTACTTGCAATGAGAATATATATAGTGGCTTGCAAAAGCTACTTTTCCACATTTCCACATTTTGTCACATTACAGCCACAAACATGAATCAATTTTATTGGAATTCCATGTGAAAGACCAATACAAAAGTGGTGTACACGTGAGAAGTGGAACGAAAATCATACATGATTCCAAACATTTTTTACAAATAAGTAACTGCAAAGTGGGGTGTGCGTAATTATTCAGCCCCCTTTGGTCTGAGAGCAGTCAGTTGCCCATAGACTTGCCTAATGAGTGCTGATGACTAAATAGAGTGCACCTGTGTTTAATCCAGGGTGGATAAAAATCAATGATTTTTTTGATTTAAATTGAATTTTTAAAAAATAAAGTGCTTTTTGAGGAAAATATATTACCATTCCAAGGTTATTCCATGATGAAATAAAGATACATTTTTATAATGTAGAATAAAGCTGTATATGTTAAATTTTTGGGGTAAATAAATTCCATTAATCCATTCACAATGTCATGCTCTTCCAGAGGTGTTTGTAATATTTTATAATCAATAAAACTACACTCTCATATGTATAGTGGCCAACATCCCAAAACAATAGACAGAAATTGATAATTGGCATAAACACATCACCCCAAATTTCCCCCTGGAATAGACAAGGGCGAGGTGACTTTAAGGGCGACTCAATATGTAAAAGCAATACATTTATTATACAGAGTGCAAAGAATGAAGTAATGGCCATCATATCAATCAGAAACAATGCACAATGTTGCAGATGTACACATCTGTACACGTGCTGCTAGACAATTAAAAAAGTCCAAATGGAGCAAATGTCACCCCAACGCGTGTTTCGTTGAAGACTTCTTCAGGGGGTACGATATATAATCTCATTGGCCAAATCTACATAAAACAAACAGCCAACAGAAGGGGATCAGTCATACTGAATAACCAAATCCACATAAAAGTGGACACAGACCCTCAGGGGTTACTCATGTCCATAGATCAATATAGAGTGTAAAGACATGATTTCTCAAGATGGTGTCCCCACAAAACCGATTTTTAATACATTTACTTTGGTAAACATGATCAGTTGAGGGTTTGGGTCGGTCTTGTTGTACGCAGATCATCAGTGAGGACGCCATCTTGTCTTGTCCCATGTCTATTCCAGGGAAAATTTGGGTGATGTGCTTATGCCATCATCAACCTCTGTCTGTTTTTGTAAGATTATTGGGCAGTTTTTCTGCCTACAAGATAGTATCACAGATGCTTGGTTTACTTTTGCTGTTCTCAAAACTAGGTGCCACAGAAAAGTTGTCCAAATATGAATAATTAACCTAAACTGGGGATAAAAAAAACGAATATGAAAAGTTATTCAAAAAAATCTTCATCTACTCGCATTTTAAAGTTATACCAGCAAGAATGATTATCAAGCCTTACTGACTGGTGATTTAAATCGTGATTTAAATCATGATTTAAATCGGTTTGATTTAAATCAAATCCACCCTGGTTTACTTTAATGTCAGTACAGTACAGTACAATTTATTTCATGTTGACAATTGGTCACAAATTGTAAATTGTTATTTTATATGTACAGTTTACTGCAGTTCTCACTTTTCATCCAAATCTCACTAGGGTGCTTCTTTTTGCACAATCTTTTTTATTACATAAATATAACAAGTAGTACAGGGAGTGCAGAATTATTAGGCAAATGAGTATTTTGACCACATCATCCTCTTTATGCATGTTGTCTTACTCCAAGCTGTATAGGCTCGAAAGCCTACTACCAATTAAGCATATTAGGTGATGTGCATCTCTGTAATGAGAAGGGATGTGGTCTAATGACATCAACACCCTATATTAGGTGTGCATAATTATTAGGCAACTTCCTTTTCTTTGGCAAAATGGGTCAAAAGAAGGACTTGACAGGCTTAGAAAAGTCAAAAATAGTGAGATATCTTGCAGAGGGATGCAGCACTCTTAAAATTGCAAAGCTTCTGAAGCGTGATCATCGAACAATCAAGCTTTCATTCAAAATAGTCAACAGGGTCGCAAGAAGCGTGTGGAACAACAAAGGCGCAAAATAACTGCCCATGAACTGAGAAAAGTCAAGCGTGCAGCTGCCAAGATGCCACTTGCCACCAGTTTGGCCATATTTCAGAGCTGCAACATCACTGGAGTGCCCAAAAGCACAAGGTGTGTGTGACGAATAATCAATGTATTTGCCATATATATTGTAACCTAAGCCACATTACATTTCCCCAGACCCTTATAGTTAAATTCCACCATTCTGTACTGGTTTGGGCTGGTATCATCAAAGATGAGCTTGTGGGGCCTTTTCGGGTTGAGGA